>JAPZDV010000023.1:26390252-26416284 GCA_029814665.1 Acanthurus lineatus
GAGATCTCGACACTCGTTTTATTTTGTGTGTTGGGGGTGGGTGTGATCACACACACACACACCCACACACACACACACACACACACACACACACACACACACACACACACACTCACACAAATAAAAACACAATGTGGGAGAAAGACTGAGCTCGTGCTCAAGGAGATTCGGCTTCTCTGGCCGAAGTCGCCACTTCAGCCCCCCCCATATTGTGTGACATATGATGGGGCTGAAGGGCAGGCGGTGGAGGTGGGGGTGGGGGGCTTCCAGTGTGTGTGTGTGTGTGTTTGTGTGTGTGTTTAGAGAAACACTGGACAGGCTATTCACACCTACACAAACAGAGATCGATGAACAACTTGAGGCTGTTTGAGCTTTAATTTGAAAAAATGTGGTTTGGACGTCACCAAGGGAGGGGGTGGCGACACGTTTTATCATGTCTAAGGATGTAAAATTTATTTTTTTATGTGTAAAAGAACAAATAAAAGTATAAACAAATACAAAACATAAGTCTGGACTAGTGTTGGTGAAAGTGGTTGCATGTAGATTCAAACTGTATGCAAAAATTCAATTTTTGACATAAATTTGACGTATTTGGATAATTTGGAGTTTTCAGTGAAACAAAAAAAGCCCATGTGGGACAAAACAAAGGAGAGGATTATGGGTAATGCATGTTTGTCAAACAAGCTGATTGGTTGGTTCAAAACAGAAGAAAACGTGATGTTAAACTAAAAATCCATGTGAGTTTAAAAGCAAACAGCTGCGTTTATGTCTGAATGACACGAGTCCCCGTCCGTCTGCAGAAACTCACTGATGCAGTTTGTTTAGCATCTCAAGAAAATGTTGTTTACAGGTGAATCTGAGGCCTTGAGGCTCTTCTTCGCCGCAGATTGATTTGCTTCCCTTCCTTCAAACCCTCCTGCTTTTCTTTCACACTTCTGTTGTCTTTTCATCACCGTTTTTGATGGATGCAGGAAAAACAAAAGTTTGGGGTCAAATTAATTTAAAAATAGGTTTAAAAAGAAATCAGGAGAAAGAGATTTGCTGCATCTCAACATGTGACAACGTCCTCGTTTGGAGTCAAAACCCAGAAATGCTGCTGGTCATTTTCAGGCTGCGAGACCCCAAAAAATAATATGCACATAAACACAAAGCAAAACAAGTTGAACTGTACGAATGTTAGCTTAATTTCTGGTCTGGTTTTCTAAGACTGGGAGTTCAACTTTTAGCTCCTCATCGCTGTTTTTTCCACAGAAATCCAAACAGTTGAACTGTTTTTTCTGAACAGAAAATTCCTTGACGCCTGGAAGTGTTTTTGACTGAAGTGGGAAGGATCTCATTGTGAAGTGAAGGAATGATCATGTTGCTGTAAACAAGAAACTGTTCAAACATAAAACAAATATCAGAGCTGAGCTTCTGTCAGCCTGCTGTGGACAACTCCTGCCCTCTAGTGGCCACAAGTGTGAACTGAGCGGCGCTCTGAGCAGCAGCAGCAGCACTGACCTCCAGTAGATGAGGATGCCGATGAGGACGATGAGGCCGAGGACGGTGAGGGTGGAGATGACGGCCAGAGGAACCACGGCCTTCCTCTCTCTTTCCCTGATTGAACCGACTCTCGACTCGTGGCTGCTGTTACTGGCGTCTGACGGGGAAAAAAAGGACAAAGGAGGAGGGAAATTAAAGCTCCTGGAGGGAAAGAAAGGACGTCAGAGAAGAAAATGAAGGTTTATGATGCTGCGTTTCTCAGAGGACAAACTGCTCCAGCTTCAGAAACGTCATCAGTCCAGAGACAAAGACACAAACAGAAAAACCAGGTGACCAAACGTTTACCTGACACAAAAGACCTGCATGTGATTGTTTACACTGATTTTCAATCACGTCATTAAATATGATAAAATAAACACAGTTTTTATTCTTTTCATATGACTGAACTGTCGACTTTTAAGGTTATTTGTTCAAGTTTGCCATTCTAACATTTATCAAGTGGACGATGTGCATTTAAATCATTTATCAAGTACCTTTAATTAACTATATTTACCATTAATACATTAACTCTGAGCTAACTACTTCAACTTTTACCTGTAAACACTAGCTAACTACTTTGTTCCATTTATCCTTCACTTTTAACAAACTATTTTAACTATTTCAACCACTGATCTGTTTCCTTTAACTATAAAAACCATTCAAATATGCAAACAGAAGCTTTCTTTTTAATAAAATTCTACTCATTTTTCTCAACAAACTATTTCAGCACCAAAAAACTGACAAATGCAAAACTACTTCTGCTTGAAAATCACTGTAATGTGCTCAGTTACCTTTAATGACACATCAAGAGAAGAACTCAAGGCTTTATAATTAGAAAATATTATGAAAAATGCTTGTAGTCTGCTCACATTTTATCTTTATACTCTAAAGGTTTCACTCTGACATCAGTCCTGAGAGGTTAAAGGTCATCAGGACTTCTGATGAATAAAACACCAAAGTTGGACACTTTGAATCTAAATTAATGGAGAAAATTAAAACTATATAAAATACTTGATGCTTTTTTTCCTACATTTTTTGCACACATGCCTTCATTCCTCTCGATATATGACAAATTTTTTTCTGAAGGTCACATCAGGTTGGAATCAAACAGCAGAACTGATGAGAAGAAACCTGGAAGACCTGAGACGACTCCGTTTTTTTTCCAGCTAATAATCTCATTTCTGCCTCCGGAGCAGCTCGGCCTCCTTGAACCGTTTGCAGAAGTGAAACTCCAACGTTCTCTGATCTTAAATAAGTACTTCAGAAATAAACATGAACCATAGAAAGAGGCCAGCGCTGAAACACCGTGCAGACCTGCTCACATTCATCCACCTACGGCGAAAAAACACTGAACTCGTCCCATTCAAACCACCAGTCAAACCACTCGAAAAAGCACAGAGACGCACAAAAGGCTCGTGATCAAAAAGTCCATCGCAGATCAAACGGGAATGCGTTCGGCCCGCGGGAGTCAATCAGGCACAGTAATTGTGACTTTGAATAAAGAGGAAAGAAAACCCGACGGCTGAATGTGACCTCAGTGCGCCGCCGTCCAATCCTCCCTTTATCCTCTGATAACCAGCATGAAAAACACTAGAATGAATTAACCTTGACCAGCGGAGGAATGTAACTAAGTACATCAACTCAAGTACAAACATTAGGTACTTATACTTCACTAGAGTTTTAGTCCACCGGATTTATGTGACAGCTTTTAGTTCAGAAGATCACAACAAACATTTAAAGAGTTTATAATGTTTTGGATTAAAGTATCTATGAGTTTATAAATGTACATCCTTTAAAGTTACGGACAGAACAATGAATTCATGACTATTTTGGTAATTCTTTGAAGTATTAAAGAGTACTTCTGGTACGTTTTACTGATATTCTTAAAAACTTAAACTAAGATTTTCAAAGCAGGACTTCCACTTGTAACAGAGTACTTCCACAGTGTGGTATTGTGTACTTTACAGCAGAAAAGGATCTGAATGTGACCTTCACTGTCAGTCAGAACTTCAGCACTTGTGCTCGGAGTGAATCGGTTCAGCCGTGAATGGCTGGGTCGACTCTGTTGACTCGTTCACACATAAAGAGTCTGTTGTGCTCTTTCTTACTCTGTGCCCCCTCAGAGGAAAACACACTCATTCAATCAGCCATCCAGCAGCTCCTCGTCCGCCTCTGAACAACCCTGGACTCCGTGTACCATCATAATGAGCAAAGAAAAGAAGAAGAAGAAGAAGAAGTGGACGGAGGATGAAAAAAAGGTTATTGGTTTCCATGCAGATGCTGAAAAAAAACAAAGTGACTCTACGGAGATCTAATGAGAGTTAATTACACAAAGAAAGGATTTGACATGATAATAATAAAGGAGGACTTTTGTCGCTGCACATCTATCAGGATGTCATGGACACGGAGAGGAGGGACACCGGAGAAGGTAGGATCATATTTTTAAAGGATCATATTAGTGTTTCTGCCTGTTATTAAGCCTAAAATAACAAGTTTTTCGACTGAGTTCCTTCCATCCATTCAAAGTTCATTTCCAAGAGAAGTCAAACACAAAGCACATTATCAATTACAGTCTTCAAGAGCGTTAAAGTGACCTGAAACTTTCTGCAGAAAGAGAATCATAATCACAGCGGATGAATCGCTTCCTTTAACTTCAGTGCCTCTCATGTTGTAACAAAGCTGATCAGAGACAAAAAAAACTTCACTTATTCTGCTTTAAAAGACGCTCAGACAATCAAAACCCTGCCCGAAGGAAATGCATTCGTGAACTTTGACTGTGAAATCAAAAGATATAAAACCAAAGAACAAGCAAGAAATAAAAGAATATTACTTTCAAAGAATAAATGAAAATAATAGGAAGAATAAAAGTATGAATTTTGGTATTAGGAACCTATGAAAGGACACTCAGAACTCAGAGCCTTAAACACACAAACCATAAAGGCAGCTTGTTTGACTGATGGATTTTCTTTCCGCAGCAAGTTTTGAGTCTGTAAGAGTTCATTAAAATACAAGATGGCAGGAAGGAAATCAGTCAACAAACTGATGATTTGCAGTTTTAATTCAAAAACATCGTGAGGTTCTTTAAAAACCTTCACATCTGGATCAAAACTCCCCCTGAACATAATGTGGAGTTTTATTCACTTAATGAAATCTTAAATAATTTACTGCTTTAAGTTTCATGAATTCTTCTATATTCTTGGTATTTAAGGTCCTTCGAGGGAAGATGAGATGGTGTTAAAGCTTGGAAGAGCTCTGCTGCCCTCTGGTGGCCATGACTGATAACATCTGGGAGGAGAAGATCTCTACATCTGACACCGGATTTGTAATTCTGCATAATTAAATAAAGAAGATTTGGCCACATGGGATAAACTGCCACAGTAGCAAAAAGCTGACTTAAAAGAATTTCAACATCCACTGATGCACAAGCTAAGAAATAAATTATTTTACTTTTTATTTGTAATCAGAGTCAGACTTTCTGCCTTTTAGCACACTGAAAAAGAAAAGGTGCACAAAGAGAAAGTTTCCTGATAAAATTTACTGCAAATGTGATGTGGACCTCTTTGGGAGAAAATGGTAATTAAAAAATCACCACTTCTTAATTGTTTTTGGTGATTTCAACATTTCCAATTAATGGACCAAAAAACTGCAACTCATTTTGCTGTGAAGCCTCAATGACTTTCCATCAAGCTTTCAACAACCAGCATGTAAACAATTAAAAACTGTATATCTTTAAAATCAACATTTAAAAAATACTAAAATTATGATGAGTTTTTCAAAAACATAAAGATAAAGTAAATATTAAACTAATAGAAACACTGTATCACTAATATAAATGATCCAATCTGAAAATAGAACAAATAAACCAGATTCGTCTGTTAGCTGCAAATAAAATCATTAAAAATGATCAAGAAGCGACTTTCTCTCTTTAAAACCCCTGGATTGATGTCTTTTTTTTAACCTCCTGACTGATTCAGTGTGATGGTTTTTCAGACTGACCAGCGTTTCCCTACCTCAGAACCACATGCATGCTGGGTAAACGTCCAGCCTTTCACGACCCTGAATGGAACGACTGATTTGTAAAAACGGATGGAGGACTGACACTGAAGTTAAAAAGATGATGCAGGTGGTGACGTGACGCTCTACGAAATGACTGTGATGGGTGATGTTTTACCTCGCATGCAAGAATTTTATAATTTTTGCTCTCCAGATAAAAAAAATGTAAAAATGAGATGTGGTTTGTAGTTGACAGATGGTGGATTAGTCATGTTTCTGGTGTCCAGAACTCTTCCTGATTCCTCTGCAGTTTGTTGGTGTAATGCAGTCTTTTGCCCACACGGACGGCTTTTTTTGTTTTTTTACCTGCGACCGGCTCCTCTTCCTCCGACTCTCTTTCAGTGCGTTCGGCGATGCTGAAGTCAGAGGACGTTTCGTTGTCGTACAGGCTTTCACCCTGACCTGAGCCGCTCTCCTCCTCCCCGCCCAGCGACCAGGGTGAAGCCGTGGTTACCGCAGGGACGGTCGGCGTCGCTGCGTCTCCTACCTCCGAGGCGGCGGCACTACCGCTCTCGTTTTCGAAATAGAACGCCGAGGAGCGTTCATCCAAATCATCAGGGGTTTGGCCCGACTCGGAGGTCGTAGACGGGGGAAGTGTGTTACTGACTATGGTCACATAAGGTAACGCGCCTTCTCCAGAGGCCGAGGTCTGAACCCTGTCCCACTCCTGATCTATACCCTCCTGGGAGTCTGGGAACAGCGCCGAGCCCGAGGCGCTGCTGCTAGTGTCTAACACCTGTCCTTCAGGGGTGGGGGTGAAGGGGGAGGCTGAGGGGGAGAAAGGCAGGGCGGAGGTTTGTAGGGCGGCGTTCCCGTCTGATGCCGAGAACCAGGGACTCCTGAGGTCAGACGCCGTGGCTGCAACAGAAACGGGAAGGTCACTATAGGTGACGTGGAGAAGCTGGGAGTGTGAGGCGGATGAAGAGGGAGAAACGACGCTCCGGGAGAGCAGAAGATGGTCTGAAGACGGACCATCCGAACCCACCACAGACAGAGAGTGCAGAAGATCGTCTAAACCAACACCAGGGGCTGAAGGGAAACCAACACTAGAGTAAAGCTCTAAGCTAGCAGAGTCCCAGGCTGAGGACGGCAGAGGCACATGAGAGGAGGCGTGCGACCAAGGCGAGGCCACCGACGGCTCCAGAGAGCAGCCACACATGGGGTTAATGTCGCTAGCTAATGGAAACCCATCACCGCTGACCTCAGGAAGAAAAGAGTCTATAGTGCTTCCTGTTGCATACCTGGAGTCCTCAAACCCGGCCGACAGAGACTGAGGTAAGTCTGGAGTTGTACCAGAAAGGGTGAAGTCACTAGAGAGGAGGACTGAAGGCTGGAGGGTGGGGCTTAGAGACAGAGAGACCGACGGATCCCAGGAGGATTCGGACAACTCGGCGGCGACGAAAGTGCCGGATGGATCCGGCACCGTTTGGAGGGGAGGGGTTTGGCTAAACACTAAGGGGTCACCTGAGTATAGTGACGAAGACGAAGACCCAGACAAAAAATCATCATTACCATCGCTATCATCGAACCCGACACTGTGGGAGGCGGGGCTAATCTCCCAGCTAGACAGGGGGTGTGAGGGGTAAGGGGGGTGAGGCAGGGTGGAGGCAGGAAGCGTGGGAGTTGAAGGAGAAGCTGGGTCTCTGCTAGACAGAGGTGCGATAGCGGCATGCTGGGAGTCCGATGCAGAGGCAGACAACACAGGCCAAGACGAAGAGGGAGGGTCATGCAGGCAGGTGGAGGGGGCGGCGCCGGGGTCCACGGCGTCACACAGAGGAGGGGGGGAGGAGGGGGGGACAGAGGGACGCTCACCATTGGACAGAGTCCTTGCGGTCTGCAAGAGAACGCCACTCAACCGAACAGAGGCTCTGGTGGAGGAGAAATGTGGCATGCTGGGACTTGTTGGCCTACGTTGAGCAGCGTCACTTGAAGAGGACGGCGGTGATGTTGAGCTTCCACGATGGATCCCTGGAAGACCTTCTGGTCCAGCAGACGCAGCTTCCTCGGTTGTGTCGTCCTTGTCGATTGGACGCATTAGGCCTCGGTCTGTCTTCGCCTTGATGAAGGACGATGCTGTTGTTCTACTGATATGAGATCTCACCGTGGTGCCGTCAGACGAAACACCTTTACCACCTTTTGTCTTTGCGCTGGTGAAGGTTGGAGTTGTGGTGCTAAATCCACCTTTTGGTTTTTCAGAGGAGTCTTCTGGACTGATGCCTCCAAGAACACCAAACGTCTCTGCTTTGAAGTATGAAGGAGTGGTGGACGTGGAAATATAGGCTCCCTCAGTTGTTGTGGAGTCAAAGGGAGAACCGCCACTGAAGTCAGCACCTCCTCTGGTTTCTGGAGTCATGATGACCCCTGGTGGCCGTGTGTAAGAACTGCGGCCTGTCGTCTCCTCAGAATGGCTCAGGACTTCTCCATGCTGGGTGGATTTAACCTGGGGAAGCTGATCAGTGGTGGATTTCCTCTTATCGGACTCTGTTGTGGTGCTTCCGACACCCGGCAGAGGTAAAAGAGGCGAACCAGAAGTTGTGGTCTTCGGTGAGTTTGTAGGACTCCAGGTCAGATCGTAATCCTCAGTTTGGACTGGTTCACCCCAGGAGACATCAGGATCATAGTTACTCTGTTGGTGAGAGTAAAGTTTTATTAAAAAAACAGTGATCGTTGTAACGAAACGATGGCTTGAAGAGTTTGTAAAAAAGTTTATTACCTCAGTGTTAAATTCATCAGAATCTGGATCAAGTGCATTTTCTGAAAAAAAGGCAAAAGTTACCTCATTACTTTCACAAAATAAGTCAAACAAGATATAACTCTTTCACTCTGTTTTACATTTGTTGTCGACTTTTTGTTTAAATATGTACAAAAACCAATGCTAAAAAGCAGAGACACTCGACAAAGGGCAAAACAAGTTGAAAAGAGTGTGATAAGAGGGAGAGGCAAACCGCGGGACGCTCTGTTTCTGTTTCACAAAGATAAAAAGATAAAATCTCTGTTCAGATTTATTTCATTACACCTTAAAAAAAGGCAAAAAATCATAATGAAATTGCAACGTGTTGCTCCTGAAGGATGTAAACGTGTGAATGACATTGTGAGAAAATAGAAAGGAGAGGAAGTTCATTCACACCAACTCAGGTGGAAGATTGGCTGCATGGTTAACAAAATCACACAGTTCATGCAACGAATCAGACACGTTTGGACTTTCATGCATGGATTCCCTCAAAGATGGAGGTAAACATGGAAAAAAAAGAACAAAAAGCATTTGCAATTAATCATTTTTCTGTTTCATCCTTCTTGTAAAATCAGAAAAGCTAAGAAAAAAGAATTTGACCTGAAAACTTTCAGTCACTTTTTTCCTGATTTTTCTAAACTTTTTGGTTTTCCGACTCCACCCGTCCGTCAGCTAAGAGGGATAAAACAAACTCACAAAAAGAGTAATTTGCAAATGCCACATATGTTGACCGAGCTCAGAAGCACAGCACACAGCGGGTATGTTGGTGGGGCGGGGGGGCAGGTGGCGTTGTGGCTCTTACCTGTCTGAGGCTAAGTCATACATCATGGAGACCAGATCAAACTGGCTTGTGAAGCATGAGGTGAGGTTTTACAAGTTTAATGAGTTTGAGTTTGAGGAAGATGAGTATCAGGGAATCAATGGAAGGGATATTTGATGATAATCATGAATAAAATCAAAATGACAGGGGCAGTGAGTAAATTAATAATCAATAATGGGTTGGTCAATCAACAGAAAGTTCACTGATTATAACTTTTAAAACAGATTGCTCAGTTATCGAATAAAAATGCAGAATATTTGCAGCTTCAAAGACATTACAGCTTGAAAATTGCAAAATTTTGCATGTTTTTCTTTGTTTTATATGATAAAATGATTTGAAAAAAATGTAAGTTTAGGTAGCAAAAACTAACATTTAAAAGACTAAGTGCTATCATAGATCATCTTAAGCTAAGTTCTTTAATAAATAAATAAATATATTAATAAATAAATTGATGAGTTAATAACATAACATGATATAAACAATGAAATTAACTATTTCAACATGAAACAGCAAAAAACAAGCAAAAATATGCAAATTTCTGAAGCTGAAAGAAGCAAATGTGAAGTTATTCTTACATATATTAATTAAAAAATCAATCAACACTACTGCAGATTTAACTGTCTGTTGATCAACTCGTTATTTCAGTAGCTGTCGACTTAGCTAGCCATGAATGTTTAGCTAGCTGAGCTTTTGCAACATTAAGCTTTAATCTTTTTTTAAGTCACAATCATTTGATCTTTTGTGGCCACAGTTGCACAATTTTTCAGCACTGCTGAGTTGAATCCATCTTGTTTTCTTATTATAATGAACAAACAGAGTTTGTAAATGTGGTCACAGAAAATCACCCATTCATGCAAGCTGACACTGACATCGGATGCAGGGGTTTCGTCTTTTGTACCAAGACACATTAGTTTATTTAATATGAAGTTCAACTGAAATACAAAGTATCTATGATTGTTATAATTATCCATTTTTACACAAAATTCTGCGGCACACATGCAAACATTATTCTTACTGTGACAGGCAGAAGGAACAGACGCCACATAATGAAAACACAACACTTTGTCTCTCCATGTGACACGAAGGGCAACAAGACATGAGCCTTTGAACCGACACCAAGCTCGTTCGCTCGTCTCAGAAATAAAGAAACTCACAGAGAGAGAGCAGATCTGAAGAGTACACAAAGAAACTTATGAAACAGTTCAAAACAGAAACAGAAAAGTCAAACAGCAGAAGTGCATCTGTGTTTGTGTGAGTGTGATTAAAGTGAAGGGGATGAAGGATGAAAAGTGAGCTGAAGAGGAAGAAACACAAAAAAATGTCTGTCATGTCATTCAGGTTCAGAGGGAGGAAGAGTCAGGGGATGGAAATGCTTCCTAAAGAGCAGAAATGTGGCTGCTGACAAAATGTGTGATTGAAAAAAGAAAAACAAGCAAAAGACGTAAATTTTGTACAAATGCTAACTCAGACACGTACAAGATATATCTCCTTTAAGATAAACCAGTAAATTTGCTCCCTCGTCATTTGTAAATGGTCTGTATTTTACTTTTGTTATTAGTAAAATGCTAGCAGTTTCCCCTTGCTTACAGTCTTTATGCTAAGCTAGGCTAATCCAGTTCTGTATCTAATGGATCCACAGCGATGAAACCAACAACTTACATCAAACTTTTACTTTAAATTTAGATCTTTATTTTCTCACTGAGAGCATAAAAACTGCAAAAGAAGGTGCTCATTTATTTGGCATCGCTACTTAATATGGAGGACCAACTCTGACAGGAAAAGAAAAAAATTTGGAGCGAAATTAATAAAAAATAAAATCTGATATATCAAAACTGATAACCGAACAAGTTCCAAAAATGTAAATATTTGCTCTTTTTAAACACAACTGTAAGTGCAAAATCAAAATTTAGACTGAAATTGTAGATTAACAAAGAAATTGTGATGTAAACTTCTAAAAAAAACAAAATTTTTGAGCCGTTTAATCACAATTATGACATTTGTCAATTCACTTAAACCGTCAAAATTCTGACTAAAAATATTTGGATGTTTGCCACCTCATAAGTTTAACTTCAGATCTCATAAGTTTTGTTTTTTGTCTCAACTAAAAATTTTTTAAATCTTATTTTTGGCTGAATTTTTTTGGATTTCAAACAATTTTTTCCAAGCTTGGTCTTCCATAGATTTAGTCTCCCTCTTTTCTTCATCATTTTTAAAAGTCTTTAGAGTTTTTACTCTGAGAAGCCAGAGTTGTATTTTAATCTTATTTTCAAAATAGAGATAAAACTTCCATCGGAGTGAAAAAATCTCTAACGGTTCATCTGTCGAACTCTACGCTCAGTCTCGGGCTCGGTCGCTCTTACCGGGGTCGTCGGCGGGCATGACGACCGTCAGCTGGTCGCTCACACGTCCGTAGAGACCGTTGGTGCAGACCGCCACCACCTGGATCACGTAGCTGGTGTTGGCTAACAGGTCATCAAGTATCGCCCCCTGGTGGAGGGAGAAGGCATTACATCAGTTGATGAGCAATGATTCTGGCTAAAATCCATCATTTAAATTACATGCTTATAATTTTCATCACTGTCAACAATTTTAAAATTCATCCCATCAGTTTAAGGTTGTTTTTTGTTTTGAATTTATCTGAGCATCAACAACTGGTAGAGGCAGCAGACCGGCGGCTTCGGATGGAAAATGCATCAAAGGAAAATAATCAGTGACTTGTGGACTCTTTCTCTCTCACCACATCCTGGTCTCCGTCGGTCAGGTAGACAGAGGGGGCGCCGTTTTCTACACCTGCCGGTCGGTAGCTGACGGAGTATTTCTCGATGCTGGCGTCGTACACCGCCCGAGGTCGCTCCCACGTCACCAGCAGGCTGCTGAGGTTGTGTGGCGCCGCCTGGATGTTTTCCGGCTCCGAACTGCACACTAAGAGAATGAGGAGACGGGTGAGAATAAACATGGAATAAAACAAAAAACGAAAGATTCGGAAAAGTTTCTCTCAAATTCACAATTTCAGCACAAGTCCCACGAATAACTTCCTGCCATCACAGAAGCTTTCAGAATCTTTGTTAGCTAAGGGATTGAGATCTTGATTTAATTATTAAATCACTGCATAATAACATAATAATAATAATAATAATAATAATAATAATAATAATAATAATAATAACAACAACAACAACAACAACAACAACAATAATAATAATAATAATAATAAAAATAATAATGTAGAATAAGAAATCAATATAGAACATTACAAATAAAAAAAAGAATTCAAAAATCATAGTCAACATTTATCAATAAGGTCGACTGAGGCTCTTGAACTTGTTTCTCGCTGCCTTATAGAGAGTCATTACTGATTCTGGGTCAGATTAAAGGGGCAGAAATAATGCAGATGACAGACCCTCTGTGGATTAACACAGATTAAAAGAGGTTGAGGATTGATGACAATAGACATGAGGAGGTTTCATTTACCCAAACACCGACTCATTTCCTTCTCTGCTCTCACTGCCTTTGACCTTTGACCTTTAGCCTCTTTGACGGATCAAACTGAAAATGTCACATTATGTGTAAAAGCTGCTTTACTGATATTAAATCTCCTGCAGACACATGTGTAAGAAAAAAAAATTCCTGCATTTTTTCCAGACTGAGATCAGATTTACAGGAGGAAGCTGACATATGTGCTTGCCAGCTTCAACCACTAGAGGGCAGAGTGAGCCAGGAAACACCTGTATGAGCCTCATGGGAGAGTTTTTTCACCTGTTACATACAAAATGTGAAACACTGTGGCAGAGTTACATCTCTGACAGAGAAGAGACGCTTTGTTTATGATCAGTTTAACAGAAATGAAAAGTAACCATTTAAAGAAAATTTAATCTGTAACATTTAAAAAACACGAGAGTCATACTGAAGTGAAAACCTAAAACCTCTTTTTCAAAAAACAGATAGATTTGTCATCAAAAGCCTCCCAGTAGATAAGAAAAAACAGATCAGTGACACTGAACTTAATAATACAAGTGTTTGTTTTGGGGCAGATTACAGAATTAAAATGCTGCTGCAACCTTAAATACAATAAAAGTACAAAATAAAATACAAAAACTGGAGTTGAAGAAGACCTTAATGGCTCCCTGGTCTCTGATGTCAAAACAAGCCCTTTACAAAAGTCCCATATCGATACCACTTCATGACTAACTATCGAACACGAACACCAAGCGGCGGGAAAATCGATGGTTAACCGAGCTGACCTCCTCCCGCTGTCACTGAGATTTTATTTGGGTCATTGGAGTTCTATTCTCATCACTCCATCATTTTTTTTTACCATCACTTGTGATCCGTTTTGACCTTTTTTAATTAACCTGAGATCACATCAAGTTCTCACCACAGAAACTCTCTGTCACAGACTCAACTCGCTTTTAAAGGCCAATATGTGATTGTGATGCGTTTATGAAACTGGTAAATAATCTGAACTAAAGCTTTTCACAGGTTTTTAGCAGTTTAACTCAACTGAATTTATATTTATACGATTAATAAAACACCAACGTGGGATTTAGCAAATCAAGTTTTCTTCAAAATAATAATAAACACACTCAAACTTAATGATATAATAGCATATTGTTGATAATTTAAAAGATTATAGTGATCAAAAAACTTAACATTTTCTCCTCTGTGACTTTGTCAGACTCAACATGGAAAGAAACATGCAGAAAAATCAGAGATCTTGTCTCTTTTATTGCACAATATCCTTAAAAAACACTTTCCGAATCAGAAGCCAGGTCCTACATTACCCACAATGCATCTCTGTCACTGTCTGTGCAGTTGGAAAGAGGTGGTGTGTTGTGCAGCAGATAAAGAGGTCTGGTTATGGACTGTTCTGAACACTTGTGGTGCATTCAGGGGCGTGGTGGTGGTGCATTCAGGGACATACCTGGTGTGAGGACCTCCTCTGTGCCGGTGTAAGAGGAGAACACCTGACCCATGAACTGCTGCTGCTGCTCCCTGTAGTTGTTCTGCAGGTAATCCATCAGCATCACGTATCCGGCCTGCTGCATCGTCATCACCTCGCAGAACATCTCCAGCTGCACAACAACAACAACAACAACAACAACAACAACAAACAAACAAACAAAAACAACAACAACACAAAGTCAGATCCTGCTGACAAACAACAACTCAAACAAAGAATCTGCCACCAAATTGAGTCCAGAAGTCTTTTTTATCCAAAAAACAAACAGAAATCAGTTTTTTCAGCTGCTTGTCTGAGAATTCAACAACAATTCATTCTGAGTTTTTAGAAGCAAAGTTTTCTCCAATAAGTAATTTAATATTTGTTCAGTTAATTGAACACTTGCAGGTCATATAAACAAAAAATTTTCACAAATGATAAAAAAATGTCAAAATTCTTTCTAAGAGTCCAAAGTGTTGTCTTTAAATGTCTTGTTTTTAAAAAGACATTCAGTTATTAAGATATAAATCAAAGACGATAAAGCCTGTTTGCTGCATAAATCAAGTTCTGGATCAATAGACTTTTCATCTTCTGATCTAAACTGATAAATTCTCCGAACTCCTGCTGAAACTAACTGAAAAGTAACTTAAACTTATTTTTAAGTGTTTCTGTGCAACATTTTAACTCCTCTAAAGTTATTATTTAATTAAAATGCATGTTTACATGTTGAATCAGGTCTGTTAATCTGAGAGAAACGACTCCTTCTCAGCTCTCAGCAGCTGATCTCTGGACAGTTTGGCCATGACGGGCATGGAGCAAGCTGGATGACAGCAGGACTGCCCCCGTACCTGTCCAGGTGAGTCACTCTCTGCCCCCCCGGTTACACAACATCCACCTTCTGACTCACACAGACTCGTTGCTGTAGCTTCGAGCCCATTAAGACTTTTCATGGTCGTTAAAGTAAAGTTTTAAGCTCTGGCAGCTCGATGTGAGCTGGAATGTGGACCAGCTGAGACACGTCACACAGGTTTGGAGAAACCTGGAAACCCTGGAAGACCTGCAGCGGTTGTTCAAGGTCTGACATGAAAATAACCTGGAAACACCTTCATCAACTTTAATAACTGCTTTTTCTTTCACTGGTCAAATTTTGGTGGTGTAGCATTTTAAACAAACACGTTTACAGCCTCCTGTTACCTGACTCACCTGTTCAGGTTATATAACAAGACTTTATGTTATTCACGATTAAAGGTGTGGCTGTTTTGAGTGACAGCAGCTTCGAGCCGTCTGCGTCACACAGTCACATAATGAGATGACTGATTTTTGACTTTCCTTTGTTTTCTGTCTCAAGTATTGAACATTTTACTTCTTTAAAACTTTGAAACTGTGAGGAGTTTAGAGAGGAAATGTCTCATTGTCGTCCGGCTCTCTGGTTTAGTCTTTAACAAGGTGTCATATTTTATAACTGCATCGTGTGTTTTTCAATCCAACATCTTAATCTGAAGGGGAAACAGTTGTACTTTGGGTGTGTTTAATCCACAACTGGCTGCCTTTGTATCTAATTTCAAACCCACCAAATGATCAACAAACTAACTGTTGGACTTCAGGATTAATGTTGTTGGAAATGTGTAGTTTTAAAAGTTTTTATTAAAAGTTATTAAAACTTGTCAGAGAAGGAATCGAACCGGCTGTTTGTGATCAGTGCGATCGTCACTGTCACGACTGACAGCGTGAGCACGGCGGCTGTGTGTTCAAGACATGATGAAGATTGATTATTGTGTGTTTTGTGAAAAAGCAAAATGCACTAAAGTTAAAACATATGTGTGTGTGTGTGTGTGTGTGTGTGTGTGAGGCCTCTTGACTTGTGACTGATGTGTGTTCAGAGTGAATGAGTCTGGTGAAAGATGAGGCTCAACAGGAGACACACCGAAACATTTCTCTTTAAAATCTTTTGTCAGTGTGTGTGTGTGTGTGCGTTCCAGCTTAAATACCGTAAAGATCTTTTGTGAACCAATATTTGTTGGATGTAATGACTGTGTCTGTGTGGCTGTCAATCACTTGCAGCCTGAGGGCAGTCACACACACACACACAAACACACACACACACACACACAGCATGTGTGTCTGTTGTTGTTCTGCCTCACCCATCGTGTGTGTGAGAGAGTGTGTGTGTGTGTGTGTGTGTGTGTGTGAGTGTGTGTGTTTCCTGAGCTCTGGTATGATAATTCTTCCTCTCGGCTCCTTGAACACGTTTTAAAAGTTGTTTTCAGACGTTTCTGTAATTGTTTCTCTCGTCTTTTCATCTCGAACAAAAAGCCGCCGTCTGGTTCTTAAAGGGCCACATCAGTTTGTGGCTTTTTGTCCTTAACGTCACTGCTGACATCAGATTTATGTTTATTTACTTTCAGCCTTTGATTTCAGTTCAAATCTATGAAACTTAACTGTGAAACACTTGAAACTAACAGTCAGTCAAATCTTCTTCTTTCTCTCAGAAATAATTCATTTAATACAAAAAACATAACAATCACCACTAAATTAACAGTTAATCTCACAGTTTGGTCAAAGTTTGTGTGATGCTGATAAATTATAACAGAAATATGAAAGTAATATTACAGGGATACTTCAGGCAGCAGTGTGTCTCTATGATCCTCTTGTTTTTCTACAAGCTGCTACTTGTCACTTTCAATGGTGGTAAAAAGTATTCAGGTCCTTTATTTAAGTAAAAATATTAATACTAAACTGTGAAAAATTACATTACAGATTAGATTCAAACTTTACTTGGGTAAAAGTATGTAATCATTATCAGAAAAATGCACTGAACAAATCAAAAGTAAAAGTACTCATTGTGCAGTGTTAAGCCTCCTATTAGTATTTTCATGTTACTATATATGTTACATTTTTTTGGTTATAGATGTCGAAAGTTAAACTATCAAATTTAAAATCAGAAACTTTGAAGATGTGTGGTTTTAACTGGACAGGAAGGGGAGTTGGTAACTGAAAAGTAACTAGTAACTAAAGCTGTTAGACAAATCTAGTGGAGGAAAAGTCCAACATCAGCCTCTGAGATACACTGGAGCAAAAGTATAAAGTAGCTTAAAATGGAAAAAAAAAGTTTGTACATAAGTCCAGTACTTTACATATATGTACTTAGTTACATTTCACCGCTGGTTACTTTGGTCATGAAGGTGGCACTACTCTAAAAAGTGTCTAAGCTACAATAAAGGACAGAATTGAGTATTTATAGTTTGTATTTTTGAGAATATTAAAGGTTCAAGACGAAACAAACAAAAGAACGAGACTGAAACAAAAAGACTCGATTACAAATCTATCTTCTACTTCGGCACCACAGACAGACTCATGTACTTATCAATACACAGCTCAGTTAGAATACATATTGATTACTTTTCCTAATAAGAAGGATGGCCTCTCACCTTCTCACAAACCAACAACCTTCTGCTCGGAAACTTTTACCCCCATAAAGTGAATATTTGGATAAGAAATCACCTTTTCAGCTGCTTCAGTCTGAAGTAACTCATAGTTACTTTAGTAGTAAGTACAGCGTTCCTCACCTGTTCGTCGGAGATGGCCACTGTGTTCTTGAAGACGATCCACTCGACGGTCTCGCTGCAGGGCGGCGTGGTCAGAGAGCCGTTGTAGATGAAGTATTTCTCCGTGGAGTTCGGCAGGAGGCCTCGCAGGGCGAAGGGCGAAACTTCGGCGCTCTTTCCTGGACGGCAGATCAGACAGTTTGAATAAAGACAGCAGAAGAAGAAACGAGAGAAGAGACAGAAGAGGTGACATACCGAATCTGCTCACTCTGTCGATGCCGTCGATGACGGCGGCGTAGTTCATATTCTCTTCAACGCTCGTCTGTGAAGAGAAAAACAACTTAAATACCTCATAGAGTCATTTTTTTATCAATAAACTGAACCTGTTTATGAAGGAAACACACGAAACACCAACGCTGTTTATTTGAAATTGCTTTAAAACTTTAAGATGCCATTCATCCATTACTTTCACCAAAGTCTTTGATTTTTAGTTGAATATTTCAACTGTTTATCCATTATTTTGTTTTCAGCCATTTCTATCTCTTAGCTATAGCTAATTATTTTAATCATTGTTTGCTTTGGGTTCCTGTACGTCACATGATAAGTAATCACATTGTTTTTCAGACTTACTTTAAAGTCTGATAATCTTCCTGAGGGCCTCATATGAACTGTTTATTTGTTGTTTATTTAAGCTAACTTTTCAAACCATTTATCGATCACTGTCTCAACTCTTAACAACTTTAATCCTCAAGAGATTTCTTAATCTATTGTTAATTGCACTCAAATGTGAGGAGTAGTTTTAATTTTCATGCACTTATTATTTTTTTTGCATTTATATAATTTAGTTTAGTAGCAGCATAAGAGGACCACAACTTTATTTCATTCTGCAAGCTTCTTTTGTAAATTTTTATAGTTTGCTTTATCATTGTTATTTCACAAAGGAGGGCGAAGGTATCAGAGGAGAAGGAGGGGAACAACACACAGTTGGATGAGACTTTCCTGCCAAAAAAGTCCACAGGATGGCCCGGTTATGGCTGGCATGAAACAGAAACAAAAACTACTAGCTATTTTTTATTGGTTGGTGTTTTTTTCAAGGTGCTCTCCAGCCAACCTGAAGCCCAAAACACACACAGAGCCTGCAGCTTCACATCAGAAGTTCTTCTGATTCTTGTTCCAACATGGCCTCTGTCGGCTTGAACGGGCCAAACCAGCCAAAGGCAAGACGACTGCGCCAGACAAAGCACAATAAAAAGTAAGCAAGGCGCTCAATAGCAACCTGGCACCGAACGTGACGACAAAGACAGGAGCTCGGCAATGATCTTCAGCCAAAATATGAATCAATGCAACACCCTGCACTCACTGAGGTATTACTGCAGTGTGCTGGTGATACCACCGCAAGACTTTGACTCATTCCATGAGCCAGATTTTTATTTTTCATCAGCAACAAAAAGTCACCCATAAAGTCGTTTTTGGGTTTTAAAACTTTTAAAACATCAGATAAGCTTCTTAAATCTCACAATCTGTAAAAACTACTGCTCAATATAAGCGAAAGGCTTTTTAAATTATGTTTAGAGTCAAGACAACCGTTAGCTTATAACGCATAACTTATCATTAGCTCAAAGCTAATGGCTGTTAGCCCAAGAGGCATATTCCAACATTAAACGTGTCAAAAAAAAAGGCCGAGAAGTTTTTACTGTCCAGTCAAATCTCATTACAATCACTGCTGGTCAACAGACATTGGTCTTGTGCTTAATATAAAGTGAAGTAAGAGATAAAAGTGATGCTAATGATTCCAAAAACAGTCTATCTTAAGTTAGCTAGCTCCCGAAACAAACAAACAACTTGTTTAGTTGTGGTTATATAAGCAACCAGGTTAGATAAGTAATTAAAGAAGCAAATAAAACAGCTGTTGTTCAATTTAAAAAAAATAATAATTCAGCTAGGTTACTAATGTACTAAAAAACCCCAAACAATTAAAATAGTTTTGCAAAAGATATTAGCAGCGAAGTTAGCTAGCTGCTAAAATGAACAACTTAAACAGTTATGGATCTATTTAGCTAATCACATAAGCAACTATGTTAGATGGCTACTTAAAAAACAAGCCATTAACTAAAAAAAAAAACAACTAAGATAGTTATTGTCTGATCTTGCAAAAGACATTAGTAGTTCTGTTGGCTGGCTAATCATATTAGCAACTACATTCACATATTATCACTCAAAAACATTGATTATGATAATAACTTAATCATACTGGCAGCTAAAATAGTTTGGTGGACACTGAAGCATGTTGGAAGCAACTAATGTTAACTTTCTAAAACAGCTAAGTTCAGTTTAGCTAACAGGTGAAATAGCAGCTAGAGCAGGTTAGCTAACAATTAAGTTAAACATTTTGGGTTGGTTTAGCCTTTAACTGAAATTAGCAGCTACACAGTCTGGTTTATTTCCATCAAAAACTACATTCTCTTTGCTTGTTTTATTCCTTCAGTGAGTGTTATTTGTATTGTATTGTGTTTTTTTTAGAGACACTGACAGACAAGTAAAGTGTTTCCATGGCAGGCCAACATGATCAGCCATGTTAAACATGCACACCTCAAACAGCACGGCGAGCGCTGTGATTCTGCCTCCGGCCTTGATGGTTTCATCAAAAGATTCAAAGCGATGCGCCTCGTAACAATAAATCTGCATCTGTGGGGGAAAACAAAAAGTTACGTTAAGCTGGTGAAGACGAGGGAACAAGTCGGGTCAGGCATGTTCTGAACTTGATGTTCCTTTTTTCTTTTTGTTAGATTTTCCTTTCTTTTAGCAACTCAGGTGGACAAAAGTAGGGATTTTACCTGTGTTTGTTGTGTTTTATTGCCACAATTTTCCATGTGAAAGTTAATTGAACTTAACAGATCACTGGTACTTTATGTTCCACTTAAATATAACTTGCAAAATATTCTATATGTGAGTAAGATTTTAATGTAAACACAGTCTTGTTTATGTGTAGATTACGTGAAGTGTTTTCATGTGAGTCGTTCACACCACAAAGCCACAGAAACTCAAAATTAGAAGCGTGGGAAAATAAAAATTATGTCAATAAATCAGCCCATCAAGATAATAATTATCCTTTCTCTCAGTATTTAAATCCGTCACCAGGGAGGGAGGTTGTGGCGGGTTGATAAATGTCAGTACTGTCTGTTCCAGCTGAGAACATATAGACCTTCCCACAAACAAACTGCTTTTTTTTTAATTACAGGTAATAATACCAAAGGTCTCTGTGTGCTTCCTTTAAATAAAATGCTGTTTTATTGAGCAAACAAACTCAATAAGTCAAACAAAACAGAATATTTTTATCTATATTTCAATACATTTTTTTCACAACAGACCTGAGCAGAAGGCTTAACATCATATATACCATTAATTATAATTTTCACAACAATAAAATGTTGATCGTTTTGTCATTTGTGACAGATTACATGATGTCTCACCTCCAGAGGGTATTTGACTCCATCCAGACTGTGTTCGGAGCCCTCCGAAGAGGCGTTGCAGCGCCCCCAGTGGAAAGTGATGCGTCCAACCTTGAACTTCGACCTGAGACCCCCTCCGCTGACGTAAAAGTCTCCATCAACGTTGACTGCCACTAAAAAACAAACAAAAACAAAAAGACATGAGAAAACGCACCAAAAGTGCTGGATTTTATTTGTTTAATTTAACGATTTGTGAACAAATTTTACTGTCTGCATTAAATCTGTCAGCTGATTTTCAAACTGATTCACAGTTTAACTCGAATTAAAATAACAGATTATAAGTTTACAGATGATTAAAAGATGGGAGCCCATAAAAATCCACCTTAACTGGACCATCAAACGACAGACGGATCGTCTTCAGGTCGGTCTTTGTTTGGCCTGACAAAAGGTTCCCTCGAGGGCTGGAAATGTTCTTTGATGGTCTGATGAAGGTGGAGCCTTTTACCGTCCTTTCATCAGCACATCTACACCTCATTACACCGTCTTTAAAAACACAATGTGACCGTGTTTTGTGCAGATAAATACGCACTTTTTTCCATGCGATTGTGCAATCAAACCTGTCAGTCTTTGCAAAAACACAACGCTCATGCTCTCCGGACTCTGCAGACTGTTTGCGTTTGCTTGGTTTTCATTCTTTTCAACACTTTCATCTGCGTGTCTTCGGCCTCATTCATGTCCTCTCTGCTGTCAGTCACCGTCTTTATGCTCCATTATGTTTCCTTTAAAGCTCGTCTGTAATGTAATTTCCCCCTCGAGGGAGGACAAATATTGACTCAACCTGTTGCTGATTCATTTCTGTTGAAAAGTCTGTTTGCGTTGCATTAAGACACGAACCGGTTCACGTGCTCTTTCTCTAATAACTCAAGTTTTCAATATGTGGCCGAGTATTTTCCCGACAGCCCCGCAGGTTTAAAAAAAGAGAGTGTATGGAAGGCAGGCTGTGCTTTGAAGCTGCACTGGGCCCATTTGTGTGCTGATAAAAACAGGTTTAAGTACTGTCGGCCTGAATCGTGCTCAGATTGTCCACCAAACATCTCCATTGAGAAAAGCCTTTGGTGCAGCTGGCGGACAAACAACAAGTACAACAGAGTGCTTCTTATTTCTCTGAGAGCCCCGTTGCTAAGAAGCCCTGGACTCGTCTGTTTGGAGCTTTTCGGAAAGCGAGGTGGGATCCCTCTTGTCTACAGTTTCACTTAACAATTGCCTTGAATGCACACTGCAGGTTATTGTGTTTCACACCACTTAGAGAGAAGAAATATATAAAAGGCACTCAATCCCGTCAAATGAGAAACCGGTAACAGTATCCTGTACAAGAGGACACCAGTGTATGAGAAAAAACCCGACCGGAGAGTATTGATGAGGACAAACTGATAAGGAAAGAGGTGACATTTTACTGATGGAAACGTGTCCTACTTAACATTTTAAGCTGCAGTCTCTTTATAAATTTACACATTAAATATGGTACATAGATCTAACACTTCCAAGTTTGATTGCAATAAGAAGAATTTACCCTTTTAATTGCACTTTATTGTTAATTACTGGGAATAAAGTTACTTTCCTGAGGTCAACCTGCAAGATTTACTCAAGAGGCCACTTCAGCTGCTGTAGAAGAAATAAGAGCCAAAGAAAAGAAGCTTTTATGAAACCTGAAGACAACTTTAGGACATTTTATTCTGTTTCAAAGAGAAAATTAAAGACTTATAAGGTGATCACGTCTGATTTGTCAGCACGACATCAGCTCATCTCTACCTGTTTGTCAGCAGATGATCAGGTGAAGGAAAGCTCTTAAAAGCTCTAAAAACAAAGCTTGGTTTCTCTCACCCGTCTTGCCATCGTTCTTGATGGTCGTCTTGTCGGTGGTCAGGCTCTCCCAGCCGTCAAACGTCAGCTTCTGGTACTGCAGCTTCACCTGCGCCAGGTTCTCCTCGATGTTGATGGGCGACTGCTTGGCGTTGCTGCAGGATGGAAACTTCTTGGCCCAGTTGTTTTGGTTTAATGTTCCTTTAGGGCAGACAGGGAAATGATTTTTTGGAAAACGATAACATTCAAAATAAAACTGAAGGGAGGTAAACAGAGAGTCTGCAACTATAACTGTGCAAAAACAAGAATTACACTGGATGCATTTTTTCGTTTGATGGCGGCAAGTGAAGGTGCATTACTGGAGTTTTCATCATTATGCTCCTTTTTGAGATTCTTTTGTCTTTGATAACCTGCTTAGAAACACATCATGTCTCGATGAGTTGAATTAAAAAACTATATGAAAACAACCTGCATAAAGTTTGATACAAATAATGTGAAGAGGAACCAGAAGAGTTGAAGCTGCTCTGGAGGACTGAGGTGGATCAACTTCTCTTTATGTTTTGATTTACTTCACTCATACAGCGTGTGTTCACTGTGAAGGTTTAAAACTCCTCATACAGAGTTTTTTAAACCTTCTGTGACCCCCTGACTTTGTTTTCGGGTCCCAAACTTCTCACAACCCCCGAACACCACGTGGGTGTCAATTTGTCAGGCTGGGTGATAATCTGCAGAGAGGAAACTTCACATGGATCAGATGTGACACCTGTCCACCACTCTGACAAGAGTCCAGGTGCATAATTAGCATGAAGGATGGGGGTCACGTCCTGTTTGTGCACCCAGATATTTCCAATTAACCTGACACATAACCAGATCTCTCTAAAGGCCGAGAGGCTGCTAGTTAGTTTCCCCTCAGTGTTTCATGTCGAACTGACTGATCACTTCCTGCCTTAATGTGGCGTTTAGGTTGTGAACAGTGAACACAGCAGCCGTGTGAGGTTCAGGAACACACGCTGAGGTTTTATTTTTAAGTCCTGCATGAGTAAGAACAGTCTAAGTGAATCTTTGAATCACATGGTTCATTTAATGTGTTTCCGCTGCTGATGAGCTCATCTGGTTTCATCAGTTGCTTGTCCTTTAAAAACTGGGTCTGCAGCTGATTCACGTAAACTGTGTCGCTGTGGATCGACTGTGTTATCGCTGGCTTGGTCACAAAAAACACAAACGCTCGAGGGAACGAATCATCTCTGGCACATTTTCATCGTCTCTGTTCACTCTGTGTGTTCTGTGTTTTACTGAACAGCATCTGCTACTGAAAACACACAGTGATGCTTTTTTATTTGACAAACCAGAATGTAAACAGACTTTAAACATTATTAAACCTTTGAGCTGTGATGGTACTGAACTGCATTATTTACAGGGGTTTCTATACTGATACCTGTGCAATAATGGCATTACATCCTGCTATTTAAACAACAAAATACACCATTTGCCACCTGACTGCATTTCTACGACTGTATTTGTTGTTTTTAATCATATTCTACAGCTTCATCGTCTTATTTCTTTGTTTGTGATGATTTCTCAGATGATTTTCTCTTATTTTATTTGGTTTCAGCAGCTAAACTTTGAGATTGTTAGCAGAGATTTCTTTTTAAGTGAGTCAAAATTTAACTGTAAGAAGATACTGGAAAAAATATGATGTAAGTTTATTAAATGAGCGTTATTTTACATTGCAGGTGTTAGTGATTCTGCCCTTCCATCGGATGGACAAAGTGATGAAGAGCAGACAGCTATGTGAAACGACATGACTGCTTCCAGCTGTGCTGCTCTGGGAGAGCTAGCTATGAGCTAACAAGCTAACGAGCTAATGACCTCCAGCTGTTCTGCTTCGCTCTGGCTTGAGTTGTAATATCAGCTCACATTTTTCAGTCTCAGAGCTCTTAAAAGGTCAAAGTTCAAAATATTTTACTGTTCACATTGACGTTCGTCAAGTTCAGCCTGCAGCATTTCGCTCAAAAAGACGAGTTCAGCTTCAGGTTTTCTTTTCACTGTCGCACACAGACAGCAGGAACATGACAAACGGCAGAAATACAGCATGAAAAGTGTTACAGCCGAGGAAACGAATGACCCCTCAGAGTTCATTCACATGTGTTTCAGCTGCAGAACGACGAGAACCGAACAGGTTTAATCCATCAGCTCGTATTCACATCAGAACGATCCACACGTTTCCTGTTTCACTTTTATTTCAATATAACCTGAGCTGCCTTTAAGGTTCATATATTCTGCTGCTGTGAGAGAAAAACATGTAGATTTATTCTCATCTGCTCAAAGTTTCTGTCTTCGATCAGTGGACACAGACTCAGACTGAGACTCATCCTGGATCACATGTCAAACTGGCTCCTGATGGTCTGAATGACTCGATTTCAACCTGTTTGCACATTTCGCTTCGCTCTCTTCGCTGTTTGTTCTGCTCAGGTTTAAACGGCAACTCAGACATCAGAGGACGGAGTGAAAAGGTCAACATGTCTCTTCTGATTCAAGTCAGAGTCGATTTAATCGAACCTGAACTGATCGCTGTGACTCGTCCGGACTGAACCATGAAAAACACTCATCATGCTTCAGCAGCGACTCGCATCCACTAAACATGATTATTATCGTTTGTTACAGAAACCTGTTCACAGGCAGACGTCTCCACTGCATCACAATAAAGGTCAAGATGTTTAAATTAGTGGTTTTGATCAGAGGCATTGAATCTTGTAACAAATAATTAAAGTCATGTTTGCAGATTAATAATCAGTCCGGAGCTTCCTGTAACTGATGTGACGTTTGAGCTTTTTATTTTGTTCTGTTTTGTTTGTTTCTGACTGTCTGAATGTTGTGACTGCGAACCAGATGTTTCTCCCAAACAACAAAACCTGAATAGAGTTCAAATTTTATTTCAGTTACTTATATATTTATTATTAAATGTTTTATTCATTGAATGATCTCTTTTGAATGATAAAATTCTTAAAAATCTGACTTTAAAAAAACCTTTCAGGACTTTTTTTCGTTCAGATTCTCTGTAATAGAAAACAAACCAGATGTTTAGCGTAACGTGCAGATGTTTGGAGTTATTTC
>JAPZDV010000023.1:26438525-26453500 GCA_029814665.1 Acanthurus lineatus
AGCAGACTTTTTGTGACGGTGCCTTCGGGGATTAGTGACTATTTTGAGAAATAGCCTAATTGAAACGAGCGGCGGGGGGGCGGGACACAGAGGAAATTATGGATTTTACACTTTGTCCTTCTTTAACCTTGACACACTTCTGCTGGATTCTCCCTCGTTAGTATGTAAATTAACGATGGCAGCTGTTTCCTGCTCATCATCATCATCATCTGCACACAAAACACATTTTTCATCCATTTCCATCCAAAGTTTATGAAATTATTGTGTCTAACGGTTTGATGGAGGAGGCAGTTTCTTAATTTAACTAATGAAACTTAAATAAGATGAGAAACATACATTGTGTTGTATGTTTCTGTACTTTATCTCAGTAAATTTCTACTCTTATTTTTGCTCCCAGTGGTCCAGCTGCAGACGTTCGGTTAGATTCAACCTCCTGCTGTTCGCCTCCACCGCCAGCTGCCTCCCGTCCCACCTCCAGTATCCCCTGAACCCACCACGAGCCCCCGTCCCAGTCAACCAGCCAGTAACACGAGAAAACATTCGTCTGAGCGAACAGAAGGACTTACAGTGACTGATCAGTCCAACAGAGATCAGTTTTAAAGATGTGGGCTGAACAAAAAGACGACAGCAAACAAGCAGTCGAATGTTCTGAAAGAGTCGAATTTCTGTCGATCCAGAAATATCACAAAGACAAAAACACAGCAGCTGACTACTGTCAAATTTAAAAGAACTGATAAATGACTTGACAAGCGGCCAAAATTTAATAAGTAATTTGCAATTTGAGCCCAACAAAAACAACAAACATCATCTGGTTTCAGTTTTATATCACTGCTAACTGTCTCTCTTTGTGTTTCAGATTGTTTGTTGGACAAATAAAACAGTTAACCACGTCATCTGAGCATTTTTCACTTTTAAATCCATTAAATTTGCAGTTTACATTCATGGTCAAGATGAATGCTGATGATTAAAAACTCGCTCCTGCAGACCCGAGTGGATTCACATCCTTTCCACCCGACAGAAACCTGCTGCACATCTGTCAGCCATCAGCTTTAATCCCAGATCGGTCTCAGCTGCGTTCAGTGACACAGTGAAAACTTCATTTCTGCTTCCCGTTAGATTTAACTGCTGTAATTGTCTGACAGCTCTCACACACCTCCGTCTCCATGACGACGAGGTGAAGCCGATCTTCTCACAACATCTCAGGTGTGTCAGCACCACCTGAGGCGGAGGAGGACGAGTCGGACCAGGAGGAGGACAGATTTTCCTCTAAAAAAAACATCTGCTAACATCTGCTGAGTCAAAAACTGACAGTCAGACTGACGGACGACCTGTTCAGGTGTTTACCTGCAGAACCGACACACCTGAAGCTCTCTGACTGCTCCAAGATCAGATTAATATTATTAATTTTTGCTTTCCTGCCAACTCACACACACACACACACACACACACTTTTTTTCAAACTTTTCTCTTTTCACAACCCACAACTACAACCTTCAGTCAGCCTCGGCTCATCTGCAGGGTTCAGTTTTTGCCTTAAAATAACCAAAAATCCAAAGATTCAGAACTAAATTATATAGAAACTACACAGAATTCTGAACTGAACTTGAGTCTTTGTGTTCATGTTTTTAAATTATACTTTTCTTACTTTATATTAGTGAAAAACAACAGTTTGTTCAGTGTAGTTTTCATATTATCTGTAATGTTCTGTTGTGTTTCAACCCTTTTAAAATGGCAAATGTTTGTTTAGATAAATATGATAACTATAAAGATTGTTGTGCCAAATTCATTTATTTTTCTGCTTAAATCTGAGTCAAATAAAAGTAATTTATTTAATTTGACATTCTGTCTTTGTGCTGGTTTAAATGTTTGGAGCTGAAACCTGCAGTTCGTCTGAGCAGAAACTCAGTTCAGTTCCTCTGTTAAACCTGTGAGCCATTTGTGGGTTAAATTACACTGAATTAACGGTAAATTATCTTGAACAGCCACTTTATTGAAGCAGCGAGTGTTTCTGGATGCAGACTGTGTTTACTGGAACATCTGCTTGTTTCCTTTAGTCGGTCACTCTGTTTGGTTCAGTCTGAATGTTTCCATCACGAACAGGAAGCAGTTTTCATCACAAAGCTTTAACAAACAAACCAAACAGCCGACAGACACAGTTACAGGTTTTCAGTCTGAGACTCTGATGAGCTGATTATGTGCAAAAAGCCCTGAACTGCAGCTAAAATACTGTAAAAATCTGTTTTTTGGTTGTTTTTTTTGACCCACGTGGGCAGAAAACAGACTAATTCTGTCCAGAATTTACTTGTAAGTCGAGTCTTTTAAACTGTTGTGGAAAAAAACCAACATCTCTCAGTTTCTTTTCTGCTTTTTTTCTTCTTCTTTTTGCTTCTTTTAAGACTCGTGAGCGCTGACGTGCAGCTCGACCTCCCGCTTGTAACGTCGCTGATCGAGGATTTTAAGCTCATTCTCCTGCTGAACTCAGTGGAGGCTGATCTGGATAAGAGGATCAGATTTATGTCTGAAATGTAAATGTAAATGTTCTGTAAATACTTGAAAAGCCTTGTTGAGGCCCAACGAATCCTTTTGTGTGCGCCAACATCTGCCTAAAGCGTCTCCACATTCACCTCCACCGGCCGATGAATGGGTGAAAAAAAAAAGAGCGAAGCAGCCCTTTTTTTTTTTTTTTTTTGAATTCGAGCGACCCGCGTCCTCGGCTCAGGCCTTTTATCGCTGGCCTTTTTTCTGCGTCACATTTTCAGGATTTCGCATTCATGGAGGTTTTGAGAGACGAGGGCCATCGAATGAAGCAGGGACCACACACTCGCATGCAGCTGAGAGGAGACGAGAAAACAGGGGAGAGAAAGTGGAGGACAAACCAAATGGCTCTCCACCAGCTCCTCCACGGGGGGCTCCACTTGTTCTGGGCCCTGGTGTGAGTGGCTCCCCCCACCAGCCCCTCCATTTCAGAGGCACCGTGGGCCACCCGGATCTGCCCCGTCATCTATTACAATGTCCAGAGCGCCGATGGGCACCGAGGAGGAGGTGGAGGAGGAAGGAGGAAGGAGGAAGGAGGGTGACAGTGGTGGCAGAACACCAGGCGGACACCAGCAGAGACAAGATGGTTGGCTAACCAAAAAAACACCATTGACACCCCTCATCCCTCACCCACCCAGAAACGAGAGAGGAGACAAATGAGGAGGAGGAGGAGGATTAAAAAACATTAAGGAGGGGGGGTGAGGAGGAGGAGGAGGGGGGAGACAGTAGAAGGATGAAGGCATGGGGCTCTGAAAGGGGAGAAATGTGGGACAACAGGGTGACGGAAGATGTGCAGCAGCACAGAAAAAGTCGTGAAAAGGGAAAAAGAAAATGAGAGATTAAGAGCTGAGGAAAGAAAAAAGGGACTAAAAAAAAAAAAAAAAACAGGAGCCGGACAGATAAAAAAAAATGTTTAAGAAGATTGAAGAGTAAGAAACAAAAAAAAGAGAAAAGAGTTGTCGCCCCGAGGAAATGCACTGCAAAAACTCCCCCGACTGAACAACCTCATCGTCCAAAAGTCTTTGTTTCCCTCCGTCGACTCACGCTTTTCATCCCAACATGTTTAAATTTTATTTTAAATTACAAGTTTTTTAAGATCAAGTTGAGTTTTTGGAGGATTTGTATAAACTCATTCACAAAACATCCAGAATATTTCAATTCGTTTGTATCATTCGGGCATAAAAAACATGGAGTCTGAGGTTTAATTGCTTTTTATAACCAAATAAAGAATGTGGTTGCAATTTGACACAGTTAAAATAAACATATGGCCATTAAAATGATATTATTTTAACTAAACATAAATATAATTATCAACTTTTCTACAATAAAAGCCCTTTTCATTTTTTCAGAGCAGCAAACCTGCAGAATTTGTTGTTTCTAGAAATGATTTACTAAAAGAAAACTGCAAAAAATAAAATATAATCAAAAGAGTTGAAGCTGAACATGAGAGCTGAACAGTTATTGATTAAAATCAGAATTTGACAAGTTTGGCTTCTTTTAAAACTGTTTTGTGCAAATACACAACAGAATATTATATTATTTTGAGCGTTGATAAGTCAGGTTTTAATTTCTAAATCAGAAATCAGAAAAAAAAATCAGATCTTGTATATATTTTCTTGTTTTAAATAATATTGTACAGTTAACAAAAACGGTTGTGTAGAAATATATAAGTCTGTATGTCATCAACTAGGATTAAAAATCAAATAAGATAAGAGTTTTTATTTATTTATGTGACCTACAATCCTGAATATTGTAAATTTATTCACACCAGCAGAAACCTCCAGCTCTGAAAAACAAAACCACACATCTGCAGTTCCTCTAGCGGCCACTTGAGGCTCCACACAGAACCTCATATTAAAATGTCCAACTCACGAGCAGAAATAAACAAGTTTACAGCCTTAAAAAGAATCAGGTTTTTCATCCCAATGTAAAATATCTCCGTTCATCACATTTGTGAATTTGTGAATTTGTGAATGAGTGATTTTTTTTATATCTCACTCATTTGTATTCTATTAAAGCTTAAAGTTATGCATAATCAACGGCATGGCTGCTCTTAACAGTAACAGAAGCTGCTAGCTGTCTGCCAGGCTTCACGCAGCCATTGGTAGCCATGTTTATCCTCCTAAGCTCCACCCCCTTTGTCCATATATGGTCATTTCTCTCTCTAAAAACCAATAAAACAACAGCAATAAACCATCGACCAGTTAACAGTCTAATGTTCCTCCTAAATGATCCAAGTTTTTAAGAGTCAACACTGGTTCGAACTAAAACTCCTGAAGTGTCAAGTTATCATATCACACACACACACACACACACACATAAAAATTCTACACACACACACACAACATCCGATAAACAACCACAACGACCTTTTCTGCGATCGATTGACGAGGAAACGACTCGATAGAACTGGTGTTTTTTTACAGTGTTTGAAGGGAACGAAGGCCTGAGAACAGTGAGGGAGACACCGAGGACGATGGGGAGGTGTCTGTGTGTGTGTGTGTGTGTGTGTGTGAGTGTGTGTGTGTGTGTGTGTGTGTGTGTGCGTGTTGGCTTGGGGGGGTAACAAGACCGGGGGTGTTAACGAAGACTAATGAAGGCAGGAGTGCTGCTTAACCTGCACTCCATCGCTCTGTGAGGCCTCCAACCTCGAGGTGTCGGAGGAAGAATGTGTGTGTGTGCATGTGTGTGTGACAGTGTGTGTGTGTGTGTGTGTGTGTGTGTGTGTGTGTGCATCCATCCCCGCCTCCTAACACACTGCGCTCCCACACTTCTGCTCCAGCTTCACAGTGTGACAGCGTCCTCTCCTCCTCACCGCCAACGCCGCCACCGCCGCCGCCACTGGGACAAATCGCAGTGCCATCATGCGTCACGCTTAAATGCTCCCCCTCTGAAACCCCCCATCCCCACCCTCTCCTTTTCTCCACAACCCACCCCCCACTCCTCCTCAATCTGCCCCCCTTGCACCTCCCGTCTTTCTGTAGTTGCCCCCTTTCCTTCTGTTACAAAACAAATCTCCCCTCTGACAGCATAATTCACCGGGCCGGGCCAGAGGAGGCGGCGCAGGACGGACGGACGGGCCTCCTCAGCTGACCTCCGCCGAAGGACCCGGTGGCTTGTTTCCCCACGTAACCCCGGCCCCCATTCAGGCGAGGGCCAGCGGGAAGAAAAAGAGGGGCGACTCAAACCGGTGGCTCCTGTGTTTGCCTGAGTGAATGCCGTTGAGCCTAATACCCACTAATCTGGTCATCAAATACCCCGCTGCCACGACTGGAAACCTGCTTTTTTTTTTTTTTTAACCCTCCAGACTACCAGTGAGGGGCAGCGAGGGGACGTCTGCAATAAAAATGGACAGAGCGAAGGACTCGAGCAGGAAGACTGTGATGCTCAGATGAGTTAAAACTTCTCATCACTGGACACAAATTTAAAAAAAATTGCACTGATTTATTTCTTGGATTTGGCTCAAAGGTTTATATGAATATATGTCATAAAAATGTCCATTTAATTTGTTCTTTTTAGTATTTATATCCTGTTGTAATGTATGAAGGACCACATACTTTAATTCACAAGGAGCTGGAGATGAAAAGGAGGAAATAAAATGAATGAATGTGAAGGAAAGGCTGAAGAAAGAAAGGTCACGTGAGGTCAACACAGTCATGTTTGTGTCTGATTCTGTTTCAGTTAAACAGCATCCACATATTTTACTCCTCCCTCTCCCTCTGTGTTTGTTTCCTGTCTCCTCCTCTCGTCTCCTCCCCTCGTCTCCTCCTCTCGTCTCCTCTCCTCCTCTCGTCTCCTCTCTGTCTAAGTCATCGAGTTTTGCTTCTTAAGTCTGAAACATCTTCGGTCTCGAGTCGCAGTTTCCTCTTTCAATACCGAAAACAAACCAAAACCCGACCATAAAACCTGGAGCCACGCCCCCCCCGAACCATCAGCTTCATGTGCCGTCACACCTCAGGGTGTTTGCCATCTTCCTGGTCACCATGGAGATGAGGTCACGTGACTCAAATCTGCTTGGCGACACCTGAAACGTCCTCCTGGATCCGAATTCATCACGTTTACAATCTTCCTAAAACATTTTCCCAAATGTGGTTTCATCATTTTGGTCTATTTTGTAAAATAAATCTACTTCCTGTTGTTAAACATATTTTTATTGTGTCTAATATTTCCTCTTTTTATTTAATTGTTTTTATTTTATTGTTTGCATGTCTCGTTATTATCATGGTCATGTGATATGTGTGATTGGATTTTTCTACCATAAAAGTGAGGTCCAACCTGTGTTTCTTGTTTGTTTTTTAAAGACCTGATGAAGACCTGCAGTGTTTCTTTTTGACAGTTTATCATCTACAATAAAGATTTTTTAACTTTCCTTTCTTGTGACTTTTACTCAGAACTACATTAAATGTTTTCTGCTTTTTCCATGAAAACCTGTCACATGTTTTATTCCATGTTTGACTGTGAAGCAAACAATCATCTCTCTGCATTTATTTCATGTCTGTCTGTGGAGGAATCTCTGCTCTTTTGCTTTTTCTTGATGTTTCTTTCTTTTTTTCCCTCATTAAATGGACATTAGTGGAGTTTTTCCTGATCTGAGGCTCTGAGAACACAGTGTGTTATTTACTGTTCAGGCTGTGAACTGAATGATGAATGAAAAAACTCTCCAGTGATGCGTTCACTCGTCTTCAAGCATTTAAAAAATGTTTGGTGGCATCATTAAAAGAAATGTGTCATCTGACGTGTGTTTGTTGCACCTGTAAACACACCCAGCTGTGTTTGAAAAAACCACATACCAGCATGTCGGGATGTGAAACTGTCCTTTGAAAAAGACAATAAACACTGTAAGTCACATTCAGCGGCGATCGGGGTTGGCACGCTCGGCGGCTGTGATGGCGGTGGGCGTCACGTCTCCAGCCGCCCTGTTTGACTGACAGACTGTCTGACTGTGACGGCCATCTGTCGGCCCGGAGACGCCGCGAGCGCAGGCGGAGCGCCGGGCATTGCCGCCGCCTCTGCCCATTCACAAACATCTTTTTGGGGAAGAGCAGATGGTGCCGAGTTTCCTCCTCATGCATCTTTTCTTCCACCATCAGCCATTCCTGCGCTGCCTCCTCCTCAGCGAGCCGCCGCCTCCTTTGTGACCAGACGTCTCATCGCAGCAAAAAACAGCCCAAATGAAAATAAAAAAAGGGAGGAGGAGGCTGTGAAGGAGCCCGAGGCTTTCTGCAGGTACCGACCAGTCCAGCACACATCCAGGCTCGCTGGCTCGGCCACAAAAGCTTTCACATCCCTTCAGCGAAAAAACTGGCTCCGACCAGCTTCGCCCCCTAATCTTTGTTTCACATCTCAGCCTCCCAAAAAAAAGATTCAACCAAGCAGATCAGCGTCCTCTCTGGCAGGCAGCGACGGTGCTGCACCACCGGGAGGGTAAACCAGAGGACGAGCAGCCGGAAAAAAGCCTCCCAGTGTTCAGGCTTAAGGTGACAAATCCTGATTTATCTCCACCACTGACTTCTTAAACATGCTCGACCCTGCAGGACAAACTGGTGGGTCTGTTATAACAAACACTGGAAGTATGAGCAAAGAAAACAAATCCACTGACATTTATTTATATTCCAGAGAAGATTATAAAGTTGACAAGATGCCAACGATGTCAGTTTGACTTTAGGAATAAATGTCTGAACATAAAGATCAAGACAGCGAGGATGTTTCTTTATTTTACACTGATAATCCTTCATTCCTTTCTGTTATTGCTCAGAGGGATTGTCAGAGGCTGTATCCAACCTTTATTTTGGAGGGATACAGGATGGAGGTAACTGTCCTACTGAAAAAAAAATCCACACACTGGTCACAGCTTCCCATACCTCCACTGACTCTGAGAGCCAGCTTTTAATTTGACTGGGTCTTTTTCGAGGTAATTCATTCCCAGCTGACACCTGGGCGAGAGGCGGGAACACCTGGACAGGTCGCCAGTTCATCACAGGTCTGACACATAGAGGCCAACAACCATTCACACCTGTGAGTAATCTACAGTCACAGATTCACCTGTGCGTCTCTGCACTGAAACTGATGCAGGAGAACATGCAGCGGGTTCGAACTCACAACCTTTTGTTCCTGTGAGGTTACGATGCAAAACCGCTGCACATCTGTGCAAGAAGCAGCCGTAAAAAAAAGGATCCTTTGATTATTTCCCAGCAGCATCAGGTTGCTTCTCTGCAGCATTGGAACAAACTGATACAGGATGAAATGTACCTGTGATTCCACCTGTCACACTTTATTACATAATCACCTGACTGTGATAATTTGAGCCGATGAAGACCATTTTGCATCTTCAGAATCATTTCTGATCAGAAACAGCTGGATGAAACCAACAGAAACAATATTTTTTAAGTATGTTTCAGTGTTTAAAGCTCTTCTTCTTCAGTTGATATTTGTGCATTAAGCTGTTTTAAGTTTTAGAAAAGGTATAAAATGAACAGCTTTTGTTAAAGTTCAAATAAACATCAGGTTTCATTTTCTGATCGTTGATCTGAAATAAACTTTGAATTTGTGATGACATGCTTTAATGAAGATATTAGTGACTCATCGGAGGACAAGTTGAAGCTTTTCCCTCCATAGTTGAACAAGTTCAGTCAGAAAGCTGAAGCTAAATCCAAATATTTCTGATTCTGAGTGAAACGTATCTGCAGCAGAGTGTAAAACCAGCAGAATCCTGCAGGTTGAACTCATGTGCTGGTCTTTATGTCGACTTTCATCTGATTATTGAGATCAAAAACTTTCAAATGAAATACTGAGTCTTACTAACTTCAGACTGTGTTTTGTTTCAGACAAAGTTCTCACACAACTGCAACTTTTCATACAAATAAACACAATAATGTCCCTAAAAGTATAAGATGATAATTGTCATTCAAACAGGATCAAAGAGTCACAGCAGACTGGATCCTTTCTGACTTACGTCATCAACACGTCTCACATTTTAAACAGCAGAGGAGCCAAACACAAAAAGCTGAAAACTGGGCATCAAGCTCCGTCCCTGCTGGATGTTTCTCAGTGTGTCATTTCTCGATCCTTCATTCAGGTTGGAACAGTCAGAACAGTCAAACAGGAGCCACTCAAAGTCGAAACAAGCTGATTTTTCTTTTTGCATCAGACAGAAGAATTTTCCAAAAAAACACTGAAACTGAAAATTCAGACACTTTGAACACAACAAGTCTCTTCCTCAAACACAACAGCAACTTTTTACTTAAATTATTCTACAGTCACATCAACTTTTCCTCCTATTTAATTTTCCTGCACAGACTTGAAGAGTTTTTGTGTTTTTCTTCTCTTAAGTTCCACAAAAAGCTTCAGGTTGGAAATAAATCAGGTTCATTAGTTGATGGTTTTTGCCGTGATGGTGTCTGCACATGAGAAACATTATAGGATCACCGCTGTTGTTGCCAGATATGGAGCCTCCGACACCCTTAATAAGCCAGTCAGACCACCGTGTCCAAACTCCTCTTTTCATGCTTGACAGCTCCGGTTTGGAGCTGCTGCGTGACGCCCCGCGCCTCTCAAACGTTTTAATCTGCGATCCCGCAGACCCGAGAGGAGCAGCGACGCTTGTAATTAACAGGAAAACACGCGAGATATCTGAGTCACGCAAGAAAAATCTGATTTTTAAATAAAGATTTGCGTTTTGGGCTCGCCGGCATGAACATTTCCAAAGACGCACAACGCGTTACGCACCGCAGGTTCAACTACGACCATAAAAAACACAGAGAAAACGAATTATTATTCCAACAAAAAACAAAAACCCAGCCTGAATGAAGACTTCCTCGGTTTGTCAGGACAGAACTGACTCCTCAGCTCACCTGAAGCTGCTGCGCAATCACCTTCAAGTTGGCGCAGCAAGTTAAAAAAAACCAAAAACCCATAAAATCCGAAACATACGGGAACATTTGAGTCTTTGTCGTGAGGAAGAAACGTGAATGACAGCACATCTTACCTTGATGGCAGATCAGGATGAAGTGAGCAGCCAGAAGCAGCCAGCAGCCTGTAGTCTCCATGTTGGGGGGGAAAAGCTCGCTGATGCGGTAAACAAACAAACCAAACTGATTTTTGGGGGAGCAGGTCCCGGTGTTCCAGCAGCCCTCACACCCTCATGCTGCTCCGCTCCTGCCTGCCGGTCGGTGGGTCGGTGGGTTGTGGTCTCTCAGCCGTAAATGTGTACGGATCCCGGGTCCCGGTGCGCCGCTCCGCTCCGCTCCGTCCGCTCTCCTCCACACCGACTGACTGTCTGACGACGAGCCGCCAGAGCGAAGCTGTGCGCCGCCCACAGCCCGCGGCCACACCGGCCTCACTTCCTCCGCACATCAACCACAACTGAGTCTGAGAAGCACACCGACGTTTGCGGGTTTTCTTCATGTGCACATGTTTATTCAGTCTTTTCTTTAGGCTTGTTTACAGGCAGGAGGAGCAGCGACAAAAGACGAGACAAGGACAGAAATATGAAAAGTTAAGGCGAAGATAGATAAATTAGAGAGAAAGTGAAAACGAGAAAAGGATATTGAGGCATGGGAGATGAAAAGAAGGAAACTAAAGAAAGGGAAGGAAGGCAGAATGGAAAAAATAATGATAAAAAGGGATTAAAGATTAAAAAGATGATGGTGAAAAGAAGAAACAGGCTTAAAACAACCTTCTGGACCTTCATTCATTCACATCCATGCACGTTTGTTCTGACATCTTTGTGTGAAGATGGGAGGAAAAATGTGGGAAAAGAAAGAATAACAGGAGGAAAGGGGAGGATTTAGAGAGATAAAATGAAAGAAAAAGGACTTTAAATAAGAGGAAATGAAAAAAGAAAAGGCAGGAAGTAAACATGACCCTAAAAAACATCCTCCAGAGCCCCAAAACATTCTTAAAAAAAGGTTTCAAACTTATATTTATCATTTGTAGATCAAACCTGTTCTCATTATAACGAATCAAGTAATTGGTTAAAACAACACAGAGGATCATGAGCTGAACCTGCAGCTCCTCCTTCAGATGGAGTTCACCTGTTCTGTCTGCATCTCACCTGTTTCACCTGGAAACAGGACATGAACCAGATCACGAGATCCCACCACGATCACGCGTGATGACAACCTGATGAAGCACGAACAGTAGCATGTTCGACTTCCGGATTCTGTGGCTGCTGATGGTTTGTAAGCATCTGAGTTATTTCACAGAAATCAAGTCAGACGTGTTTCATCAAACACAACAGTGTGAGACATGTTTTGGTTTCATTTTCTTTTGGTAGATGATGGAAACTGAACCAATACAACAGGAACAAGACTGTTTCTTCTCTGGGTTTGACACACTGTTGTCTAAGCTACATATTTTTTTACCTCAAACTCTTTAACAGTTAGCTAAAGCTAAGCTAGCTCTGTTTATTCGCCATCTTAGCAGAAAGCAGAGTTATGATCATGAGACAGGATGTGTTCACATGTCATTTTTTACCCTAAAAGCTTGAAAAAAGGAAGATTTCAGGCAGTTGTAGTTCACTTTAAATGCTCACAAACACCAGTTAATTAAAGATAAACTGAAGATGCAGCCATGAGTAAGAATAAATTAAAAAAAAACAAAACATGCAGAAATAAATGAACCAAAATGCTTTTAATAAGTCATCAATTAGCCTCCTAATAAAACTAAAATGTAAAACATATGGATCAAATCTTCATCTGGAACATGAAGGTTATTTTCCGGTCGTAGCGGTTGTAGTTGAAAACCAGTGGACGTCACCAGCTGCTGTGACTCGTCCACCGGCTTCCTCACAGGGAGGCACAGCGGCCTGCAGGGAGTCATCAACACAACGCAAAGAGTAATTGAGTGAAAACGGCCGAGAGGAGTGTCTTTTTTTGTTTTTAAGTGTGTGTGGTGGAGTTCAGAGGGCCGCCGACCTCCCTGACCTCTGAGAGACGCTTCCACCTCCACTGAAATGGAGACCGAAACATCAGCAATGACCCAGAAATCACAATTCACTCCGGGAATGTGGAACAAGTGTGTGTGACTCCATGTGTGTGTGTGTTCATGTGTCCTTATGGATGAGAGAAAGTTAGTAAAAAAGTCATTTATTCAGCACTTAAACTATTGTATTTTTTTCTTCGTGAAAACATCTGAAAACTTTTTCCATCACTGAATTTTCCGTGGTAAACGGTCTTTTTAACTCTAAAAATGTTTGGAAGAAAAGGCAGAAAAATAGTTCCACATTTCAGCTACATGGTGCTGCTATTTGTCTTTATCAGGACAATTTTCAATACATAACAAATAGGTTCACTGAAGGTAAAAAAGCTGTCAGTGTTTTTTCTGAGATTTTAAAGGAAAAAACACCAAGAAATTTCAGAGGATATTTGTTTTTGTAGGTTAATCTGGATGTTGCCACCCGGAAAAGTTTCCATATCTGCATCACAACATGGTGACGAGACTCTTGGCCTCAAATAAATGTGGACTATGATTGATTTAGTCTGCAGAGGAGAATCAGCATGCTGATTTTCATGGAAATGAGCTGAAAGAGACGACAGGACATCGCCCGGTAAAAATGAGTGGATGAACATTTAAAAGCAGGAAAACTTCCTCTGCAGACTGAGATTATCTCTTTTACTTTTCATTCCAGCATCTTTCCCTCCTCTCCGAAACTTACGGATGATGCAACATCACGTTTTTTTCCCCCTCATAGGCCAAAACCCCCACAGACATTTACCGTTTCCCTCGGTTCAGTTTCAACCACTGGCTCAAATTTTTTAACCTCACAATAAACGACCACACCACCCCCTGCTTTATCTGAGCGAATATATTTGCATAATTTACTCTGGATTATCTTTAATTTATGCAGAAACTGCTTTCCACTTGTTAGGTTGAATGTTTCCAAGGGGGCTAATAAAATTAGTTGTACTTGCACAGAGAACCTATTCAGAGATTTTTTGGGAACTTTCGGACAATTTTCCTTGACTTTCCTACAAACTGCGCTCAGGCTGGCAGTGATTTTCCCTTCGGACAAACACAAACATGTGACCTGAAGTGATCTCTAGAGGCCATACTGGTGAATGGGATGCAGCTAAAAAAAGGTTTTGGCTGAGATCTGGTCAGATTTTGGCACAAACATGTTTGTTTAAAGGTTAAAGAAGTAAGATTTTTGGTATAACCTTCGTAGTTTTGTCGCAACAAACATGGCTGGATAATGTCCCAACAGTCACCAAAAATAGTTCAGTGACTGGGCTGTAATTTTTTTCTTTATCACCTCTTCAGTTTGTGACTCATTCGGCCGAACCCACATGATCAAACAGAGCAGAAAAAATTTTCAGGACACAACAAGCCGCGCTGAAAAAGACTGGAGAAGTTTTATTAGATCAGAGTTTATTGATCCTGTATGGGCAGTGAAACAGCCACTGATCAATCAACCAGTTGTCACAGGAAGTGAATGTGGTAACGGAGCATTTTGGATGGATGTGTCGCAAGTTTGAATCCTGTCAGATGCAGACCTTTACCCTCCAACTACAGACTGAATCACTGCTGATTCATTGCACCTCCATCACCCTCCACCCTTTACGATAAATATTTATTTCATCTGCCGCTGAGTTTCTGTCTGAAACCATCTTGACTAAAGGTTCATCCTCTTAGAAGCAGAGAAGCAATTCAGACTAATTTTCCAGAGAAGTGGAAAAAAAAGATTCCCGAAATGTTCGTTCTAAACGTCCACCACAGTTCACAAACTTACTACCTGCTTCAACTTCGATTAACTGCATTATTTCTCTTCAATAAAGGATTATTAGCAGCATTTCAGGTTTATTTACATTCAGTTTGAAGTCAAAACACAGAGGTTTAAATAATCTAGATGAAATATTGTTTATTTCTGGCCCCACTGATTGTTTGATCGCTAGACTAAGACATGAACATGGTGGGAACAATGTAAAAATTAAAATAAATAAAAAGGATGGAACTACAAATTAAGCCTTTTGTGAATAAACAGCAGTGATACTCAGTTTTACCTGAATGAATCTAAAAGAAAACTGCTGGTGTGTCTTTATCTGAATGATAGATCAGAATTTTTTTTTTTATGATTAATTTTTATGTTTTTGTCATTTCACTTGTTGTCTATCAGGTCGACAGGAAAAAATCACAGCTTTTCCATCTTTGTTTTCAACACTAAAGGCAGAAACAATGTGAGCTGAAAATCTTTGACTACAGCAAACTTCCCTTTCAGACTCTCACAGGTTTCCACCCTCAGATGATGTTTCGTGGGAAAAAAACGCAGCTCATTGAAACGAACGGACAACAACAAAACCCCGAGGGAAGGTTCCCAGGGCGTTTTTTTTTTCAGGACATCAGATAAACACATCCAGTTTTTATTGTTGATGTGTTTTTAACCTTCATTTTTACAGAGAGGCTCATTTTCAGCTCCGCCCTGCTTCAAATGAATGCAGGTCAAC
>JAPZDV010000023.1:26494451-26513669 GCA_029814665.1 Acanthurus lineatus
TATTATTATTATTATTATTATTATTATTATTCGGGTTTATTTAGTTTTATTATTTTATGATAAGATTAGTGTAAATTCACCTCATTATTTGTAAGCTTCCCTTCCCTCTAATGAGCCGCAGCACTGCCAGATTTATCCTCTCTGAATCCCTGCGACTGATTAGCTGCGTAAAACTAGTCCGTGTGTTTTCTCTTTGGGTTAACGCTTCTTTTTTAAATAAACTTCTTAAAATCCGCCTTAAACGGATACGACGCGGTAAGATGCTTTTTATTAGGTGAGAATCGGCAGGTTTCGTGGCGTTATTTACGGTGATCAGGCGGAAGGATCTGTGTGATCTTTGTAAATATCGGCAGCGGCGGGCGGAGTGAGAGGCAGAGTGGCGCGCGCCTCTGGATGCTGAGGGTGATCGAGCGCTCCTCGGCGGTAACTACCGGACTAACGATGGATTTACGTCGTGTTGATGTTTTACTTCGCCCATGAGAAGAACTGAGGCCATTACTACTTCCTGGGATTTTTATACTCAATTTTTCCAGTCGTGATTTATTGTTGTTTTTAAAGGGGAGCCCCGAGCAGCATGCTGCTCTCGAAGCTTGGCTCCTTCTCGCACATCTCGTCCAGCATGGATCTACCGGCGAAGCTCCAGCTTCAGCAAGGTAACGGCAACGTGACGGTGACCTAATTACTTTATCCTTACCTAACCCTGGTGGGTCATCCTTGGACCTCCCAAGAAAAAAAAAAAACCGTTTTACAAAGTGGATTTACCTAAAGTGGGATCACATATTGGGTCACAGAATCTGACGGGTCTCAAAATACGTCGTAACACCTTTACCGGCAAAGTCACAGTAACGTTTTAACATCGTTAGCTAAGTTACTCAAATTGAAAAAAAAAGGCGTATTAAAACCAACATGCGCTCAAATTAACTGAGCCGATGGCATCAGATACATCGTCTTTAATCACTGGAGTAATTAAAGTAAGCTAAAATTGTGCTATTTTACTCTAGAATTGTAAGCCATTATTAAATTAATTTATTTTTAAATACACCTCTCGACTAGTGGACGGGTGCTCTCATTTGACCTTTTAAATAAAACCGTCTGGTGCCATTTTGAGAGCGAGGTCTTATGTCAAGATGTGTCGCCATCTCTTAAAGATCTAACCTTTCCTGTTAAAACGACGTCTTTCCTTATTTTACATCCCCGCAGCATCGCTTAAAGAGTTAATAAAGATGCTGTCTACAGTCCTCCATTTTTAAACGGCTGACACAAGAACATCAGGGGTCATCTGAGGACATTTGGTCGTCTGATCGCGTAGGTTTAGTGATATTTGTATTCTTTTGGATCGAAATAATGCTGTAAAATTTGTAATTTACATTCAGAGCCTGTAGTTTTAAAGCTAAAGTTGCAAAACATTATGAAGACACATCGTTTTGTGTTTGTGTTGTGTTGGGCGGGGGGTGGTGTTGGGGGGGGGTCAGATTTTGGCGCAACACCGCAGGGTTTTAACCGTCGAAATCACGTGCGATGGCCGTGATTTATTTATTTTGTCTCTTTTTTTCAGCCAAAGCGGAGAAGCAGCCGTTTGAGAAGCTGTACCGGCTGGGGTCGGTGCTCGGCAGCGGAGGATTCGGCACAGTGTACTCGGCTGTCCGCCTTGCCGACGGGATGCCGGTAAGAGCCGGGCGGCCGCTTTGTTTTGGTTCCACCGCATGGCCGCCGTGTGCAGCGTCAAGTTACGCAACTCAAGCAGACGCGTTTCCGGTTCATGCCCTAAGAATAAAAGCAGCACTTACATTTTAAAAATAAATAGATAAATAGAGCTCATGTTAGACAATAATAAAGTGTGACAATATAATTACAAGGCTGTTTAGCTATTTTTAGACAATTTCTTCGCACATAGTTAGCTTAGTTGCAGGGAAATTTTCAAAGTTCAGATTTCCAAAATTTCTCTATAAACAATTTGACTGTTCTTTTGTTCTGTAAAGAAAACAGCCATTTATTAGTTAAACAGGTCTTCGATTTCAATTAAAATATTCCAAACTACAGCAATATTTGTAACATTATTTTCAAAAAGAGACACAAATCCTACACCAATTTAGAATTAAGGCTTCTGTTTTGATTTTATGCTTTAATTTGAAAGGCATTGTCCGTCCTCTTCCTACTTAGCTGTTGTCAGCTGTGCATCTTGACAACCTCAGTCCTGTCTGGCATGTGGTCTTTGTTTTCACAAAGACATGTGGCCTGTGAATTTTTACTGGAGTCTTATATTTAAATATTATCTTGTTGTCTTGCTTTTTATTCTTTTGGAGCAGAAATTTGTTTCACATTTTAGTAAAAAATTTTAAGGCATCGACCAAAAATGGTGGGAAAACCGTTTTTATACATAACCAAGAAGAATATTCTAAGACTGAGGAAAAACAAAGAAAAACATGTTGTTGTTAACCATTATGGCAGAACATTGTGGCCGCTATTTACTCTGAATGTATTCTACCCTGACTTACCCCAACATTGTATGTTATATATGTAACTGAATGGAGGTTGTATGTTAATGGTGGTGTTTCTGTTTACATGCAGGTGGCCGTGAAGCATGTGTGCAGGGACAGAGTGACTGAGTGGGGCTCTCTGGTGAGAATAACCTGCATTTTTACCCTCACGCTATTAGTTTTAGTAAATTTTTCACTTTTAAAGGCAGTTTTTAACTGAAAGTCAGACTCAAACACAGAAAACCTTTTGTTTGTTTTCTCTTACTTAATTTCATGAACTGTGAGTTGTGATACATGTACAAATGTTCTCTGTGATTCTCTGTCAGTGTGGCGTGGTCGTCCCTCTGGAGATCGTGTTGTTAAAGAAGGTGGGCGGGGCTTTTGGCGGTGTGGTGCGGCTGTTGGACTGGTGGGAGCTGGTGGACGGCTGGCTGATGGTGATGGAGCGTCCAGAGCCGGGACAGGACTTGTTTGATTACATCACTGAGCGCGGCGCGTTGGACGAGGAGGCGGCGCGCGGCTTCTTCCTGCAGGTGCTGGAGGCCGTGCGTCACTGCTACAGCTGCGGCGTCGTCCACCGAGACATCAAGGACGAGAACCTGCTGGTGGACCTGAGGACCGAGCAGATCAAACTCATCGACTTCGGCTCAGGGGCTCTTCTCAAAGACACAGCTTACACCGAGTTTGATGGTGAGTTTGATTATCCAGTTAACGTCTAATTACTGTGGTGCAGTTGTCTTGACAACAGCAATAAAAAAAATTGACAGAGGAACAAGAATCGAACTTTCTCTGCCTGTTTGACTTTTTAAGATTGGACAGCAATCGTGGAATAAATATCTGAACAGTTCGGACACACGTATGTGGATCTTAAATGTTAGTGGTTAATCCACGTTGGTTTGTTTGAGACTGAAAGCTTCAGAAAGTGTTACCATGACGACAACATGAACACCCCTGTCTGCTCTTTTGCTTTGACTTGTGAGGGAAAGTCTTATGAAGTTTTGGAAAGGATATTTAGTCTGACTTGCATACCTTCCTGTCTGTCTTGTTTCTGTATACGGTTAAATGTGTAAATTACCTGAATGGCTCCTCCTTCCAGGTACGCGGGTGTATAGTCCTCCAGAGTGGATCCGGTTCCGCCGGTACCACGGACGCTCGGCCACCGTCTGGTCGCTTGGCGTGCTGCTGTATGACATGGTGTGTGGGGACATTCCTTTCGAACAGGACGAGGAGATCCTGAGAGGACGAGTCTACTTCAGGAGAAAGATCTCCTCAGGTCAGTCTGAGTGTGAAGAACTTTTATGTGTCTAAAAATGGTGGATCGTAACCTTATTTTTCCCCCCAGTTTGGTGTGAAAAAACATGACATGACAAACACAACACCAACCTTTAGTTCTCTGTTGTGGGTGATACACTGATGGGGAGGAAGCTCTGCCTGTGGTGCTATAGTGAGTCATTTCCTGTCCTTTTAATATTTCTTCTTCACCTTTTTATGTTTCTCCTGCAGAATGCGAGCAGCTGATTGGCTGGTGTCTGAGCCAGCAGCCGTCTGATCGGCCAACCTTGGAGCAGATCCTCCTCCATCCTTGGGTTAAAGGTAGCGATGGACAGCAGACAGACAACGGTAGCATCATGCTTCACGCGATTACAGCCGACTCTACTTCCTCCTCCAGTCAGAAGAGCCTCTGATTGGTCAGAAAGAGGCTGTCGGAGGCGTTGAAAAGACTTGATTGACAGCTGTTCTCAGCTGTTGGACTTAAATTACATTGTGACTGCATTATTGACACTCAGAAGTGTTGAAGCGAGTGACAGTCAAATGTTCAGGATGAGGTGGACTCTGTGCAGCGCCCCCTTCTGTTCACAGACAATGGAGCAGCTCCTAAAAAGCCTCAACACCTTGCGTTGTTCTCCACCTGGTCTTCCTGTCCCAGAGTGCCTTGAGTTCGAAAGCTGCTGTCGGTGGAGCGTTGCCACGGTGTAAAATAGGTTTTTTAAATGTTTTTTAGTTTAGATCAAAAATCCAAACCGGAAGCGTTTTTGTAAAATTAGAAATGTGGTGAAATCACAAAGATAAAGGACGAGGTTTTAAAAAAATGTTTTTTTTCCAAAATGCACTGTTTATATGATTTAAATGAGTCAGTTTTTACATGATGCAACATGTTATAATCGTCCAGAGGGCTGCAGCTATCAATTTCAATTGATTTCAATGATTTTGTCTATTAATTGTTAAGTCAGTAACTGTGTAATCAGTTTTTTAGACTCTTAAATGATGCAGCAGGTCTGTCGATGGAGCACAAACACCTGACATCACCTGACAGTGTTTGGTTGAAACTTTTTTCAGAAGAAGCCTCCAGTTTTTGTTCCTTTGGTCTGTGTAGTATAAAAATGTTTGTATTAGCCCAAGGCGACGTCTTCGCATCCTGTTTTGTTTGATCAGCGGTCCAAAACCCAAAGATGTTCAGTTTACATTTACAGGAGTCAGAAAAAAGTACTTAAATGACTCAGTTCAAAGCGTGTTTTTCTGTCTTCTGAGGAACCAATCACACCTCACCAACGCTGTGATGTCAGCAAAAGTACCTCACCCATTGACCTCTAAAACCAAAACATGAGCTTTTTAGTTCACTTTGCTGAGTTTAAATGTTTTCCTCACATCTTACAATGTTCTTTTTTATTTTTGTGGTCTGAAAACAACCTGATAAGAACTTTTTCTGACTAAATTTCAGGCATAAATGAACAAAATGACGAGTTATATCAGGGAACGTTTGATTTAGGATGTAAGTCTGACTGTTCTCTCTCCTCACTGGTGCCGCTGATGTCCTGACAACTTCAGGTCAGGTCCTGGCACAAAAGGGAGGCAAAAACTACGTTTCCACAAGACAATTGCTTCCTGTTTCCTCCCTTTGAGGACAGCTGATCATTTTTGTAAGCTTTTTATTGGAGAGTGACAGAAGAGAGACAGGAAGTGCGGAGAGGGATGAAATAACATACAGCAGAGAGTTCAGGCTGGGATCAAACCTTTAGCCACTTCAATAAGCAGCCAGCCTCAGTTCATGGTGATCATGCCGGGTGAGCTACAGAGCGCCCACTGCTGGACATTGTTTGAAGTGTTGGAGGTTGGTGAGGTCACATGAGTTTCAGTCGAGACACCACAGCCATATAACATGCATGTTTTTCTAAGAAAATGTTGTTTTTTTGCATTTAATCAGATCTGAAAGGTGCTGAGGTCCACACGCCACCTGTTTTCTCCCTCTCTGTGGATGCACAGTCAATGCAAATATTCAGTTTTGTATTTTAAATAGATATATATCTGGTTTTATATATACATATATATATGGTAAAGGTTTTTGTTTAATTTATTTAGTGCAAAACATTCCTCATTCTGTGGCTATTTATTTAGATTTCCTGTCTAACTTTTCAAAATGTTTTTCCTTTTTTTTTGTCACTGTAAATGAAAATAAGTTCAAATCCACTTTTTCAATTTTAAAAGTTTTTTTTATCATTTTTTTCATCGTTATTCCATTTGTTACAGTTTTTTATTTTATACACAGTTTTGAAAGGGAAAACCAAACTTTTCATTACTTTTTTTTTTTCAAATTAAACCTTTTTGTATATAAACTGATATTGTGTGTGATGTCTTCGCTTCTCTCAGATTCTTCACGCTTTCCTGTATTAACTGCATTTAGATTTACATTAATACTCCCTAATCAATGCCATACCTACTCAGGGAGTCATCATTAGACAAGTTAAACTTAATCTGTAATATTTTAAAGACTGCATTAAACAACCACTACATGCGCTACATTAAAAATAATAAAAATCAAGGGAGAAAAAAAGGTACCTAAAACTAATTTTCAACTTTTATTTCTCATTTCAATAGTTTATAAACACTCTTAATATTTTTCCACAAAGGAAACAAATGAAAATAAAATTAGAGAAATTTTTATTTTGGAAAAACGAATTGGAAGACTCTTGTTTAGTTAAAGTTGATCAATCGATTTTCATATTTATATTTTGGCTAAATTTATACATTTTTTCACATAGTCATTGATTAACTAAATAAGTCGGCAGAAGAACTTTTCACTACTATTTTTGTGACTAAAAGTACAAGTCCATCTCTCCATTAGCATATTATCCATCTACATTTATGAAAGAAGTATTTCTGTCAAAATTTTTTCTGTAAATTTTTTACTTCTGTCGTGCAAAAAAATGAAAACTGCTTTTAACTTTGACTCGCCAGCTAACATCAGTAATACTTCTAGCACAACAATGTTATTTTCTGTGATTATTCCTTAACATATCATATTTGTAAAGAGAGCAGTTTCATGAATCTGCAGCGACACCCTGCGGTCAGTACTGATAAAACAGAAACCTTTAAAAACTGTAAAATACGAGAGGGTGGAAAAAATATATTGAATAATTAAAAGATTATAGAGGTTAGAGATATTTTATTCCGTGACATTTTAGAAACACAACTGAAAGCTAAAAAAATGAGATTGTTCAGACGTATATTTATTTATTTTAGCAGAGATGATGTGTTTGGCACATTTGGCACATTTGGCAGCGTCATTTTGAACAGGCGCTTCGGAGACAGCTATCAGCGGGGTCCTGTCACCGACAACACCGGAACAGCACGTGAAGAGTAAGTAAAACATTTTGTAATAGGTTAAACTGTTCAAAATGGGTTACGATGTCATTGTTTAACATGTATACTTGCTTAGTATCTTGTATAGAATTAACTCAAAAACACACTCTGACCTGATGTTAGTCAGTAAGCTCAGTCAGCCATGAAAAACGCAGTTTCTTGTGCGCTCGACGCCAAACTATGTTGAAAAAAACAGATACACGGTATGAATCAGTCTCCAGCGCATGAACTGTGGTCACTGATACACAGCTAAATATATTTTTAGATTCGTTTAGAGGCGATCCTTAAATCGGCTAATGAAGAAATGTGTTTTTTCGCACTTTTTTTTTTAAAGTTAACAAAAAGAAAGGTTAAGAGGGCGATGCATCACTCAATGTTTAAGACAATAACGAGCTCAGATCGTTAATGTGGCTGGTGTTTTTCTGGCTTTGTGTGTGTGTGTGTGCGTGCATATGTGTGTTTGTTTTTCATCAGAGGGGTCAGAGGTTAAGATGGGTCGCTCCTCCAAAGACAAGCGGGACATTTACTACCGTCTGGCCAAAGAGGAGGGCTGGAGGGCGAGGAGCGCCTTCAAACTGCTGCAGCTGGATCACGAGTTCAACCTGTTCACAGGTGAGATACGCAGGACACTGAGAAATGTCTCTGCTCATACCTTATCTCCATGGCTGATCATTAGACAGAGGGCTTCAGACCAAGGTATAGCCAAGCTTTTTAACTGTCTGCACCTGTTCTGGTGTTTGGACTTTTAGAGGCTCCTTTAATATCCATCTATGCTTGCCTGATTTTAAAAAAATAATTCATCATGTTTTATTTTTCTCTCTCAGGTGTGAACAGAGCAGTGGATCTGTGTGCAGCTCCTGGCAGCTGGAGTCAAGTTCTCAGTCGGAAACTCAGGTTTTGTGTTTGTTTTTCAATCAATATATAAAGAAAAAACACAGGAAACATCTTTGTGCTTACAAGTTTATTTTCATTTAGATAAACAACTTAAGATTTTAAAGCCTGAGTGAAATAAAATGGTTGGACTGGTGAGATCTTTTATTGGTTATTTATTTTGTTTTTCACTCAGAGGGCAGGAGGAGAAGGGTGAAAAGGGTGAGGGGTGTGAGGAGGTGAAGATCGTGGCGGTGGACCTGCAGGCCATGGCTCCTTTGCCAGGAGTCACTCAGATCCAAGGAGACATCACTAAAGTAAGGACATGATTAATAAATAAAACTTTATTAGAACATCTAAACAGAGCAAAACTAGCAAATCCCTCAAAGAGGAAACTTCTGGACAAACCAACATGTCCACATCCTCATTAGAATTAGTGGAGGATCGCTGACCTGGTTATGTGTTACATCACCTGGATCTTTTTCCTCTCAGGTGTCAACAGCTCAGGAGATAATCCGTCACTTTGAGGGTCAACCGGCCGACCTGGTGGTGTGTGACGGAGCTCCAGACGGTGAGATCAACTTCCTGTCTGTCCTCACCTGCTCTCCAGACTCTTTCATCTTCCTTTTTTATGTTTTTACTTAGAGTTATTTCTTGTTCTGTTTCCATAGTAACTGGGCTCCATGATGTGGATGAGTACATCCAAGCTCAGCTCCTATTGGCTGTAAGTACACAGGTGTGTTTGTTTTCATGTGTTGCTCTGTGATGTCACGCTGACACCTGTTTGTCTCTCAGGCTCTGAACATCACAACTCACGTCCTGAAACCTGGAGGGACGTTTGTGGCCAAGGTGAGTCCAGCACCTGGTGGGAGTAGTTGCCGCAGCAGTGCATCATGGGCCATGGACACCGTCAGATCAGTCTGAATTAAAACCATCTTTTCCTCTGTGTGTGTCTAAGATCTTCAGGGGTAAAGACGTGACCCTGCTGTACTCCCAGCTGAAGATCTTCTTCAGTGGTGTGACCTGCGCTAAGCCTCGCAGCAGCAGGAACTCCAGCATCGGTGAGCCACTGCATCACTGACCAACCCCCCCCAATCAAACAGGAGATAAATGCTGATGATGAATTACATTCAGGATCTGTCTGTCTGTCTGTCTGTCTGTCTGTCTGTCTGTCTGTCTGCAGAGGCCTTTGTGGTTTGCCAGAATTACTCTCCTCCTGAAGGTTATGTCCCCAACATGTCCAACCCTCTGCTGGATCATTCCTACGGTAACTTGGAGCCTTTTTAAATAAGTAATCTGTCTCTGGGTATCTGATGTGGATCAGGAAAAACTTGTGTTATCTTGTGTGGAAAAGCATTCAGAACAGACCACAATCACAACAGATCTTCCAGACCAAATCAGTGTGGATGGAAGATAGAAACAGCATTGCCCTCTTTAATTAGAAAGAATTGAGTTTTTAGGATCCATTCACAATTTGGCCTTTGTTTTAATTTAAATAATTTTATCTGTTTTAGTTGCATTAAACTGAAATGGGTCAGTCCTGGTTCTGGTTCTCTCCCGTCTGTTCTCAGTCTGAGTTGTGGTTTCTGTCCTTCAGATGTGGATTTTAACCAGTTAGAGGGTCCGAACCGTGTCATCGTGCCCTTCCTGGCCTGCGGGGATCTCAGCGCCTTCGATTCAGACAGGACTTACCCTCTGCAGGTGAGTGAAGTTTTTATGGAGAAGAATCTACCCACATTTGAAAGTAGATCCATCAACATGAAAGCCACCTTCACTGACTTCTTTTTATAGGCCTTATTTTTCACTCAGAGAGAAAATTATGGAATAATGCAGTTTATAATCCACTTAAACTCTGCAGACCCCAAATGTAAACCCAAATCAAATTGAATGAAGAGTGAAGAGGTTTTTTTTTAGGGATTTATGTTTTAAAGGAGAGCATTAAATATTCTCTTTCTCATCTTCACTCAAATGCTGAACTACAGCTGTTAACGTTCATTTTTCTCTCTGTTTTCTTTCCTCAGCTGGATGCTGATAAACAGTATCAGTACACCCCCCCCACCCAACCGCCCATAAGCCCCCCTTACCAGCAGGCCTGCCAACTTCGCAAAAACAACCTGCTGTCCAGAGAGGACGCTCTGTCCAACTGTCCCGACCAGACGCAAGATGAGAGGGAGCCGCCAGCTGAGTCCACCTGATCCGTCTGAGGAGGCTGCTGATTGGTCGAAAAAAAAAAACAGCAGGAGAAGGCGGACAGACAGAGTTATCCCTAAAGGAACAATTCAGTATTGTGGGAAAGTCTGTAATCTGTCTTATTAGAAGATGGACATCAGTTTCATTTCTGTATATTTAATACAGCTATAGGACCGGGACTTGTTTAGCCCGGACCGATATCCAACTGCTGGTAAACCTTTGTGCTAAACTAGGTTATATCATACTGTGGATTTATCACTGTATTGGATGTCTTTCCAAAGGGAGGAATATGTTTTTATTGTTTTTCCTGATTTTATGTTGATTGTTGTGTGACAGACACTTCATCTAACAGACTGAGAGTGCTGTATATTTGAAAAATAAAATTCTTGTCTTGGAGGAAAACTGGCATTGTGGTTTGAGATTAATGACAATTTTACAATCACCAACACTGCAGGAATTTTCCTCTGCTATAAATACTAAAAAGTGTTATGGGTGTAACCAAACTCTCATTTATCTTTTTACTTTTTGTCACATATCTATTGTTGTCCAAAGGCTATTAAAAACACATTAGTGAGCAACACTGTTAGTAGTTTACATGTTCCTTTATATTTCCATGAACACACTTTTTACTGGTTGTTTTGATTTTGTCCACGTGTTTTCATAACATTTTTTGGTATTAAATTCATAATTAAAAGCTCTGAATAATACCCGCTTCATTAGAATACACTAATTGTTCTCAGTAGTATTATTTGTGCTGTAAATCCACCCAGCCTGTCGACAAAAGCCGTAGTGACTTCCTGGTTTTCCTTTGTACGCGTTGACGTCATGGCGTAAAGACTCACACAACCGCATTGTTGTTGGGGGAAGAGAAGCTCGGGCAGCTGCTGAGCTCTGCCACTTACAACTGCCTCTTAACAGTCCTGTCGATCAGTATTATTCAAATCTCAATATAACACCTCGAACCGGCTCCGTAGCCCTGGATACCTGTCGGTTACATTCAAGTTTGACTCGGTTCCGCGCGAGCTTCGGCCGCCGTTGTATGAGCGGACTGAATGTGGATTTAACTGTCGCTTCGCTCCACAGGCCGCGCCGCCATTGCTGCTGTTTTCCTAAGCTGAATTCGTGAAAATACCGAGGTAAGTTTAGCCTCACTTTCTTCTCAACTTGTAGTATCTCTCTCGTGTAGTACGGACAGGTTTAAATCAAATTAAAATTCGTATCGCTCTTTGGTAAAACCACCTTTTCTAATCGAGGTAGTTTCTGGATGTGTTGGTCGCCATATTTCCTCCCCCCTCAGTGTAATGCTAGCAGGCTAACGTTAGCACGGTTTGTGGACGGAGTGTCCTAATGCTTTTAACTGGTGACCGGAGAGGCCGCCGCCTGATGGGAGGACACCACCGGTTTGTCTTTCCTGTATCAAGCCTTTGTTCGGGTTATTAATTTGAAGCAGACCCTATAAATCCCTGAGATTAACGTTAAGGTTCGTTTGAGCGGAGCTAACGTTAGCCATGGCTACAGAGCTCGTTCAACACACAGTAAAGAAACAGGGAAGAACTGGAGGAGTCGAAGCTGCGACTGTCGTTGGCCAATAATAGTCAACAACAACCAGCGTTCGGCGGCTTCAGTTGGGCAACCTCTGCCGACCACAGAGTCGCTTTAGCCGGCGTGGAGTTGTTCATTCATCCAGTGAACGTTATCACTGCCAGTCTGTTTCCGCCCCCCTGTAATGTAACTACATTTACCAGGTACTCTGACAACATGATGATCTCATAAATTAAAGAACTACAAACAGACATGTGGGCTTCACTATTGTACCGCTAGCTGAACTTGATACCCCGTGCCTTTGAGGGTCTTGCTGTCCCGGTATACTTGTTCCAGAGCACAACGAAAATTATCTGTACTAGCTGATTATGTTGACATTTAAAAAAGAATTTTTGAATAGCAGCTCTCAGTTTACTGAAAGTTTAACGTAGTGCAGAAGCAAATATAATCTTATAAGAGGATCCGGACACGAATAGATATGGGTCTGAAATGGTTTGTCATAATATCGGTAACAGTTTTAGTCATCAGTATTGGTTAGACGAGGCTAGGCATTTAAAAATGTCGACTTGTTTACCCAGCACTGCTCAGGGAAACTTTCAGTAAGTCCTGACATTTTCAAATGAGTAAGAAATGACTATGTGTTAAAAGTAGTTGCAGCATGAATGTTGAGACCAACATTGAATTAGTCTGGTTTTCAGAAGTTTTTAGTGTACTAATACACACCGTGAAACAAATGGAAGTACTGGTATAGTGCATGGCCGTTCATATTTTGTCTTCCCTGTCATTTAATATGTAGAGGATTTCCTCTCAGTAGTTGTTACTGTTGTTTAGGTTTTGGGTATCAACCCTCAAACCTTTTTTGTATAGGCCTATTGATTGAAATTTATCTGTAGCATCCAGTTATAAAAATTGTTAAGTATGATTATGTAAACTTTTCCCTGGAAACTTTTTCTGATTCTGAGTCTTGTTGACATTCTTTGGTTAAGTGGTTCCTGATTTTAATCACAAAAATGTTTAAATTAAGGCTATAAAACAGATTTATATTTTACATTGATGCATAGCAATTTAGCAAAAGGACAACATGAGTAAATTAATGTGTGCTCATCACCCAAACATTAGTTTTTGAAAGTAGGTATCATAGTGGCACAGATATCAGACATGTTTAAACAAAAATCAGCCCTAATGTTGTCAGGAGGACATCTGCATAACCAGCAACACCTAATTTTCTATTGGTTGTCCACGATCGAAGGTGAGAAGAGGTGCTGACATCCTTGTGTCAACACACAAGCTGCCCAACATTGTTCCTGTAAGGCAGAATTGAATGTTAATACTGTAAATCATTAGTGCAAGTTCCAGTGGTCCCAACACATACCGCTTTGTGTGCTGGTTGTTGCCTCACAGGGTGAATTATTGACAAGAAAAACTGTCATTGTTCAGCAGTTGTTGCCGCTATATCACATCGACACTGTTGTTTCGTGTGGTTGATTTTAGGGTGTGTACGGTTTTAAAATGAAGAAGAAAGGCCGACATCAGCGTCCAGCAGTGCTGAAGAGGGATTCTTCTCCTATAAAGCCGTCGCCAAACCGGGAGACGCTGACATATGCACAGGCTCAGCGAATAGTGGAGCTGGAGGTGGACGGCCGCGTGCACAGGCTCAGCATCTATGACAAGCTAGACGTCATCACTGACGATGACCCCACAGCTCAGGAGATCATGGAGTGCAACAGCAACAAGGAGAACAACGAGAAGCCCCAGCAGGTCCTGGTGCGCTCTGTGCGCCTGAAAAACAATCAGCAGAAGAAGAATGCAGCACTCACAGCCTCGCATGGCAGCATTGGCACCCACAGCAGTGCAGGTGGCCTGTTGGAGCCAAAGGTCAAAATTGTTGAATATAATCTGCCGGTGGTGCCAAAGAGACCGGCAGCGTATTACAAATACATGGAGAGGACGGCAGAAGACCTGGATGAGGAGGTGGAGTATGACATGGATGAGGAGGACTATGCCTGGCTGGAGTTAGTCAATGAGAAGAGAAAGAGCGAGGGTATCAGCCAGGTGTCACACAACCTGTTTGAGTTCCTCATGGACCGCTTTGAGAAGGAGTCTTACTCGGCCACACAGGGTCAAAGCGACCTGCAGTCGCTGGTGGATGAAGACGCTGTCTGCTGCATTTGCATGGATGGCGACGGAGCCGACAGCAACGTCATCCTCTTTTGTGACTCCTGCAATATCGCTGTGCACCAGGAGTGCTATGGCGTGCCGTACATCCCTGAGGGCCAGTGGCTGTGCCGCCACTGTCTGCAGTGCCCGTCGCAGCCCGCTGAGTGCCTCTTCTGTCCAAACCGAGGTGGAGCCCTGAAGAAGACTGACGACGACCGCTGGGGTCATGTAGCATGTGCTCTGTGGGTGCCGGAGGTTGGTTTCTCCGACACAGTTTTCATAGAGCCCATCGATGGTGTACGCAATATCCCCCCAGCACGCTGGAAGCTCACCTGTTACCTGTGTAAAGAGAAGGGTGTGGGGGCGTGCATCCAGTGTGATAAGATTAACTGTTACACCGCCTTCCACGTCAGCTGTGCCCAAAAGGCTGGCCTCTACATGAGGATGGAGCCTGTGAAAGAAGTGACGGCATCCGGCGCCACCACTTTCTCTGTGAAAAAGACCGCCTACTGCTGCAGCCACACACCCGAAGGCTGCGACCGGCGGCCACTCAACATCTACGAGGAGCCTCACCCGAAAAACGGAGCTTGTCATAAGAAGGCTGACAAGAGGGGGAAGGCCCGGGCAAAGGGTTGGCAGAAGAAGAAGAGTAAGAGAGCAGAGCCAGAGCCAGAACCAGAACCTGAGACCCCCAACAACTCTGGGCCCAGCATCACAGCTTCAAGGTAGGCAGCCGGGACTCCCATCTCTCACATTAACTTATGTTTTTAATTATCAAGTCCATGAATTCATCTTGCAAGGCCTGTTTTTGAATAGTTGGAAGGGATAGTGAACTCCTGCACAATGTCTCAATTTCAGGAGTGGGAAGTTTTTATTTTTTTTCCCTCTTTATCAGTGACTGCATTTCAGCGCGTTAGTGGTTTTTAAAGATCCACTCAAGTTGAAGATCTTAAGCCTGATTACATAACTAGAATTTGTTTCATTAATTTATGCAAGTTATTTTCAGAAGAACCATTTCTGACCTGTTTCTGTCAATCACAATTACACTGTGCTAACCAAGCTAAAATATGCAGCATGGGGACATTACTGAAAAGAAGTATGATGGGTCAACAAACACAAGCAGTCAGGTGTCAGAGAGATTGCATATAACAACTTTTTTCAGCTAAAATTTCACAACCCATAAATGAAAAGTTTAGACTCAGGTTACTTCCTCTAAATACTACATGAAACAAATGATGAGTAATTACTGATGAACATCTTCTTTTTTTCTTTGGGTCAGTTTTGACACCATCCTGAACCAGGTGGCGGTTCAGAGGAAGCGTCTGTTCGTTGAGCGGGTACTGAGCTACTGGGTGCAGAAGAGGCAGTCGAGGAACAATGTGCCGCTAATCCGCCGGCTGCAGGCCAACCCGCAGCAGCCCAAAGTCAAGCACATGGTCAGTGCTGCCGCTGACACTCACTGCGTTTTTTATTTGTCATTGGATTATAAGTTAAGGTGAAGTTTGTGTGGTTTGTGCAGGACCACGTGGAGACGAACCAGGCGCTGAAGGAGCAGCTGAAGGAGTGGCATCGCCTCCGCCACGACCTGGAACGGGCCCGCCTGCTGCTGGAGCTCATCAGGAAGAGAGAGAAGCTGAAGAGGGAGGAGGTAGTTGTTGTTATATTTTACATCTTCTGTCTCTCAAAGCTCATCGCTTCATTTCAAAAGAATCTAGAAACCATAACAAGACCTGTGTTTTCTTTCCTTTCTTGCCAATCAACTCTTACTAGCGAGCACATATCTAATAAACATTAACATCATGAACTAAAAGTAACATAATCCAGTGAGATCTGGTTCACATGTATTCAGACTTTGCATTAGAGTCCTCACAGAGATGTTTGTTGTTCTCCCATCAGATGAAGCAGCAGCAGTCAGTGCTTGAGTTTCAGCTGACCCCCTTTAACATCTTGCTGAGAGCTGTGCTCAAACAGCTGCAGGAGAAGGACCATTACAGTATCTTTGCTCAGCCTGTCAACATCAAGGAGGTTTGTACTTCACCATCCATCAATAACTCCGTGACACTGCTGTAAACAACAAGTGTTATCACATGCACTGGTACATAATTTAGTTTAGCTCTTCTTTCAAATCTGGGAAAACAACAGTTTTATAAAATCTTCACATATATGTTATGTACGCTGCACTCATTCAGGTGCAGCAACAAGTGAATACTGTATGTACTGACTTTCTAGTCTGACACAACTTTATATTAGTTGTATGTTTGGATAACAGTTGGAAACTCTGGTTGCATTACATGGATCATTGAAAATATCAGGCTGTGTAAGATAGATGAAAAAACAATATGAACTTATGAAAGTAAACTTTTTTTTTACTGAGGCACTAGCTGTGTTGTTAAAAAAAAATATGAGAAAAAAGATGACACCACATGCAGGTGAAGTGATGATGTGTAGGGCAGAAACAGTTTTCCGGCTCAGGCAAATCTGAAACTGTGAAAATGTTTTCATAACGATGAACTCTTACTCCCACATTAACCTCCTGTCTGTACACACAGTAACAATACAGAGAGGAATTTCCTGCAGAAGAACAGTCGTTTTATCTTAAGTCTGTTCGCAGCAGCAGACTGTGGCGTTTACGAGTGTCAGACTTGGTTGCCAACAGTGTTAAAAAGTAACAGCGTCTGCTTTACAAGCTTTGCAACAAATAAATATTAGAGGAAGTGAACGCCTCACACCAGTTTCACACTGTTCTACCTGAAAAAAGCACTGTAACCCATTGTAAACATGGTGACTTGCTCCTGAAAGTCCTGTTGAAAGTGAATCCCTGCATATCGTCTTCTCTGACAACCTGCAGCCTCCAACACGTCTTTTTCTTCTCCTGCAGGTTCCTGACTACCTGGACCACATCAAGAACCCCATGGACTTCTCCACCATGAGGAAACGCATCGATGCCCATGGGTACAGAAGCCTGGAGGAGTTCGAGGACGACTTCAACCTCATCATCTCCAACTGCATGACATACAACGCTAAGGACACGTTTTTCTACAGGGCAGCTCAGCGGATGCAGGACCACGGAGGCGTCATCCTCCGCAGGGCCCGCAGAGAGGCCAACAGAATCGGCTTCGACTTCCAGAGCGGGTTGCATCTGCCTGATGCCCCGAAACTGGAAGTGCCAGCCCCCTTCTCCTGGGAGGATGGTAAGTGGGCAAACTTTGTTGTTTTACTAAACAAACAACTAATTAATGCAATTAACAAGATCTATAACGAATTTAATCTATAATGACTTGCTGATTTTAAGCCCTTCAAATTGTTGGATTAACAGTTGTAGAAAAAGCAAAAATTGACTGTCTCCCTCCCTGTCACTCGCAGTGGACCGCCTCCTAAGCCCCACCTACCGCCAGCTGACCCCCCTGGAGGATCAGCTGAAAGAGCTGCTGGAGAAGTTGGACCTGAGCACAGCCATGAAGCACAGCCCGTCACGCAGCAAGAGACTGAAACTGCTCAAGAAGACTATCATGGAGGTCCGCAGCGAAATGAGCCTGAAGAAGTCCCTCCCCACACCGTCGCCCCCCACCCCCGAGCCCACCCCTGAGCCCGACCCGAGCCCTGCCGAGACCACAGAGGAACCACTACCTGAACCCCCGGCAGAGCCCTGCACACCACAGGAGGAGAAGTCTTTCCCTTCGCCGACTTTAGAACTTTTAACCTCACTGTCGCAGCTTGACACCTCACCCAGCAACTCAGAGCCGCCCCCTCCGAACGCCATCGAGCCCGGCACGGACCAGACTCCCATGGAGCTTGACGGTGACACAGACACATCTACCTCAGTGCCCCCGGATACCCCCAACGGGCACATCCACGACCCGCTCCTCCTCAATGGTGACCTCAACACTGAAGCCTCTGGCGCCTGCAACCGACGGACCAACAACCTCTTCCGCAAGTCCAAGAGTGCCAGCCCCCAGAAACCATCCAAGACCCAGGAGGGACCTGCTGGGTCGCCGCCGCCCCTGGGGACCAAAACCTTCCTGTCAGTGGTGATCCCTCGACTGGAGACCCTCCTCCTGCCCAAGAAAAGAACACGCAGCAGCAGCGCAGACGCCGAGGAGGATGAGGAGTCGCCGATAAAACGCCTTGGCACAGGTACACAAAGAAATTACAGAAAACCCCCTTAGATTACATTTAATATTACTGTTGTTCCCTAACCCACAGGTTTCCTGTTTTATTTTTTTTTCTTTAGGAATAGCAAACGGTTTTGTGGTGGATGAGGAGGAGGAAATCTCGCTGTCTCCTCGCCTTCCGGAGCCTCGCCGGCGCTGTGCTTCAGAGTCGAGCATCTCCTCCAGTGGAAGCGTCCTCTGCGGCATGAGGTGACTTCAAACACAAAATACATGTTTAGTCCAATTTATTTAGTTGTTATCACTTTTGGGAATCAAAATAACATTTAAAGGACCAAAGTATGAGCCAAGAGTTAAATTTTAACACTGAAAAACAAACTGAAAATAATACCCCACAGCTACACAATAAACAGTGTCACCTTTAAGGCCGATTCTCTAACACGACCACACACAAGGGTTTTCTAAACATTCTCCTTATCTAGCTTTCCCCTCGTCTCTTTCAGCACCTTCATCGTGTCTAAAGGGGGTAAAGGGCGGCCACCAGCAGCTCGACGGAGCACCGTCGACGACAAAAACTCTCTGATGACCTGCATCGAGAACGGAGAGTTCACCAAAGCTGCCAAGATCTCTTCAGGTGAGTCAACAACTGATCAGCGTGCATGAAACAGCACACTTTGATTGGTTTACACTTCTCTCAGTCGAAATGTATTAAAAAAAATCCCTCTCTGAAACAACACTAATACTACCGCTGCTTCAAAGAGCAGTGCAGTGGGTCATTACTTCAAGAATGTAGGGCTCAAGTCTATAAGTCTTCTAAAAGAAAATCTTAGTATTGGATTTTAACCAAAGCAGCAGCTCCTCACATTAAAGATTCAATCAAACTGGTTCTCAAACTGAGGCCCAGGAACCTCCAAGGGTTTTGGATGAAGTCAACAGAGCCTCAAAGCTGCAGGTTTAAGACACGATGGAAGAGGTAAACAAACAGAAACAGGAAACCTATGATGGACAAAGTGGAAGTGAAGTGAAAGCTGTTAGTTTTTGTGGGTTCAGTGAATTACAGCTCATATCAACAACAATAGAAGGCAATCTTTAAAAAAAAAAAAAAAGTGTTTTTGATTTTGAGTTCCACTTCTTCAGTGTGCATGTGCTCAGTTTGGTTGTGTGTGTGTGTGTGTGTGTGTGTGTGTGTATGTGTGTGTAAAGTCATTCAGATTGTAGTTGTTCTTCTCACACGT
>JAPZDV010000023.1:26533391-26555289 GCA_029814665.1 Acanthurus lineatus
GGTTATTTTCTGGAACTTCCATAGTTATTTTAAGCTTACTCTGATTGGATAGGATTTGGGGAACTACTGCCACCTAATGCTCTGGCATGCTTATGAATGTGCTTAAAAACGCACTTATGCGGTCAGGTGTGGATGCTTTTCTTTCTGAAAACGAGGTGGTGTGTACGTAAGTTGTTTTCTAGACGGAGGGGGAAGGATATTCGGTTTTATAAAAATCCGGCTACGTGTGGACAAGGCCTGAAAGGCAGAGCTGATAAAAAAAAAAAGGCTGAACACCTGAGAAAAAAGCCCTCTGTGACGACAAGTCCAGTAAAAAGAAGTGATCTCATGAGTCCTTTGCTGATTTTATTGCCCTGAGTTTTGCCTCTCAGGCCTTTCAGGTTACCCCACATGTAGGTGAGGGTTTTTTGTATGCAGCCCCAGACACCTGCAGACAAAACTCAGGGATGAAAAAAGGTAAAAAGTCCCTCTCTTTATATGTATATCCCTTTAGATCTCTCTGTATATCTTTACATCTCTGTCTGTGCAGGTGAAAAATATCCTCTGTAACGTAAAAATATAAATATATAAATATAAAAAGTTAAAGAACAGATAAAGAAAACTTCTAATGGTTTATTTCGTGAAGAAAAAGGCCCGTTAAGGTGCTAAAAGTGTGAAGGGCAGGTTTGATAATCAAACGAAAAGATCCTCTGTTAACAGGAAGTGAGTCCTCGTCGTAACTCAGAGCTTCAGGATTAAAACAAATTGTGGCACTTTTTTATTTCAAAGGCACTAACAGGCGTCCTTGGCTGACTTTGTTACACTGGACCTCCATATTTTAGAAACCTCCCCCTCCTCCCTCCTCCCTCCTCCCTCCCGCTGCTCCAGAACAAGTTTCCAGCGTTAAATCAAAGTGGAAAATTAATGACAGCGAACCTGCGTACCTGAGCTCCCCGTCCGCTACCTGCTGGATGTTAAAAGAAGGAAAAAAAAAAAAAACTTTATTTAGGTCACAGCGTCCCCTCTGGTAACAGAGGATCTTCTGGCTGCTGTTTCTGTAACAGATTGTGTGGGGATTTCAACAGGGATGCCTCCGTGGCAATAGAGATTAGGCAATTAACCTCAATGTCACTGTAATTATTAAGACACTTTAGCAAAAAATGAATTAATTTCCCAAAAGGTGCCAGAAGAAAAGGATGTGCTGCTGCTCGGCCACAGAGAAACACAGAGCAACGCTACGCCAACAGCTAATTAGAGGAAATAAAGAGTGAGAAGATGAAGCGGAGGATTTGTCTTTTCAACACAGAGGTTCGTATGAAGTCGGATGAAGCTGTAGTCGTTTTCCTCAGAGGCCGACAGAGACGAGCTGCGTTCACGATCCGTCAAAATATCACTTTCATGTTGGCAAAGTTTGTCGTGGGGACGATTTCAGAGGTGAGAACGTAAACTGAAGTCTGGATTCATCTCCGTGCAGCAAGTTCAGGAGGGTTTTTAAATCACACACATCTTCTTCATCTGCTGCACATTAATTATGAGTCCAACTGTAATTAAACTGCATTTTGCATCTTTATAAACTTGCTCTTTGCATAAAAAAGGTTTGCATGAACTCAAATCATCACAGTCTTTATTGATGTGGATTTAAACTTCAGCGTCATGTTAACACTTGCTGCACCTGTTGCAGCAACGAAACAGAACAGAACAAAAACTGTTTCCTGTAAACACATTAAACGATGCAGTGAACAAATTATTTGGTATTTTTAGAAAGTTTGAAGTTGTTCTTGGCAAGTCTTGATACTCAGCAGCCATCTTGGCACCTCAGGTATCATTTATCTGCATGAATGTGGAGAGAGTAACAACTTCAAGTTTGATGATCATTCAACACATAAAACCTGAATCAAACAGAAAAAACTAATGAAGGTTTGGTGATCAGGCTCCAAATTTGGGTTTAAAATGCTTTTTTTTCCCAAAAAGTTTTTCTTCTGCTACAAAAGCACAAACTTACATGACACCAACTTTCAATCCCGAGCTTAAACATGACTTGGCTGGATTTTTTTCCTGGTTTTTCTTGACTTTGGTGAGGAAGGGACAAGTTATGTGTCTGTAACCATCAGCTTTGACTTTATAGACCCTCTTTTTAAAGTTATTATTATATTTACAGTTAAATTTTTTTGCATTTGCTCATAATTTCTCTGCTGCTAACACTGCAGAAAACATGCACATGCTAACACTTGCAGAGTGAATAAACACACAGGTTATTCTTCTCACACTTTTGCTCTTTTGTATTTTTGAAAATGCACGAATTTTCCAAACTCTTCACATACAAACTGCATACACACTGTTTTAGCAGGTGGAAAAATCAAAAAACAGACAAACCTGTTGTGTTTTCAACAGTTGCTATCAGTCGATTTCTGGACGAAAGTTTTTCTTTGTTTCTGCACGTTTTAATCTCAGATATATTTACTGATTTTTGCCTGCTCTTCTTTTCCCAGCTGTTAATAACATCTGTCTTTCTTTCTGTCAAAACAAATCTAACTATTCATGTCTTTACACATTTTATATCAGCAAAAAACACGAGTTTCTATGTAAAAAAAAAAAGAAATATCTAGATGTTGAAGCACCTTGAGGAAAAAAACCTCTTTGACCTCTTGTTTCATCTTAAGTGGAGCAGCAACAGACTCTGTTAAAACAGCTCGGGAATAATTAAAGTTCACGTCATAAAATGAGCTGAGATTCGGCTGACAGTTCATCAGAGCGAGCGGCGGCGGCGTTAATATTAACATCCCGTCTGTTTGATGGACACGACTGAACATGTGGGAGGACGGAGGAGACGCCGCCCACATCATCACCACTCCAGCGGATTGATATTCACCTCCAGCTTCTCCTCCGGCTCGTTAATTACAGCTGAGTGCACCCAGGATTAATGAAATCAGTGTCATCATCGCAGCACAGAGGTCAGAGGTCGCAGGAAGACCAGAGGCAGCTGTAATGGTGAGTGGGAGGAGTGTGGAGATCTGAATGCCGTCGGATGTCCGAGCATTTTAATTAGTATGCTAATGCGCAACAGTGTGAACGTTTTCGTCTCTCACACGGTTTCTATTAATTCTGCTCAGTTATTTATGCAAACAAAGGGAGTAAAAACAAAAGCCTGAGTGTTGACATGAAGGTTTGAAATCTGTTGTTCTGCAGGATGACGCATCAGATTTGAGGGAACAAAAACATTTCTAATTATAAGCAGTGAAAGGTTTAAAATGTTAATCAATTTTTTGTTTTTTTTTTGTTTAATCTAAATGTTGCATAATGTTATTTTGTCCAAAAAAAACCTTAAAGCCTTATTTTGTTTTCATGATTAAAACAGCAAAGTTCAATAACAAATGGACATGTGCAGGAGAAGAAAAAGCTCCCTGATACAAATAAGAAATAAAAAAAACACATAAAGATAAAAATAAAAATAATTAAACATGCAAAGGAATTGTGACACAAGAAAAATTAAAGGCCAACTTCAATTAACTTAAACTTTTTTTGCAAAGAAATCAGTTTTAATTTCCCGGTTTGTTTGTTTTATCAAACGTTGATATTCTCTATATAATATTATGACTTTTTTTTTAGAAATTTAAGATTCTTTATCTCTAAATTTTTCAACTCATTTCTCTTCCTCCAAATTCTTCTTTTTACTCTAAGAAAGACAAGAAAAAGACATAAAAATGTGACATGAAAAAGACTGTAAGGCAGGAAGTTTTGCAGAAAAGAATTAAAGAAAATGAGAAAGTAACACATTCAGTTTAAGGATATTAAGTCGATGTTTCTGGTTTAAGTTCATATTCTAAACACATAATCTTCTCTTGTCGTTTCTCTCAGGCTGTAAATCATCACAGGAATCACTGATGAGACGGATTAGAGTGTTTTTTATTCAGCAGGTAAAGATTTTTTTCCTCCTCTCATGTGTTTATCCTGGTAATTAGAGCTGTGTAATGGTGCTGCTCGTTACCTACTGATATGCTAATGAGGACGCGCCTTCATTCGCTTTAACAAACACCAATAACAGCGACTCGTTAGGCAGAGCTGTCGCTGACATTAAAATTCACAAAGACCTTTTGAAGCTCCGGAACAGACGAAGAGGTGAACGCTGTCGTCTTCACTCGAGGTCGATCTGCAGAAAAAAACTGGAGGTCTGAAATCTTTTTAAAAAAACTTTGTGATTTTAATGATTTTATTGTTCCAGGACTTCGTTCATAAGGTAAAATAGATCGGTGTCATAAATGAGGGGATGTTACAGCTAATAGATGAGGTCTTGTTGCTTTGTTAGGTCATTAAAACAATAATTACCCAACATGCAATTCAGACCAACATGTAATCACAAAAGCAATGTCCTAATAACAAGCAGAGTGTCCTTGAACACATCATGTCTTGCACTCCCTATTAACCAAACTGCTCTTGTAACCAAAATGTCCCCTTAAAAACATTTTTTTACAACTATAATACGCTTTAAACAAACCACCGGTCCTCACAAGGCTCATGTCAACACAACTTAACCATTCAATTTAAAACATGCCCTCACAACCTGTGTGTTTTCACATTTATTGTTTCCTTCAAAATGATTACGATGTCCATGCAGCCTGTATTTACTCACAACCTGATGGAGCTCACATCTAACCTGTCGCTGCAAAAAAGCTTCCAGAACGTGTTTTTATAATCAAATAGTCGTCACAAACAACAAGATGTCACAACCGAGCTGTACTTGTAAATAAAGTCTTTACAACAAATCCTCACAAACATCATTTCCACACTGCTAACTTTGCTAGTTATGCAACAACAAGTCCTGATTACTAAAATATCCTCATTACAAACGTTGCATTTATTGTGTCTTTGAAATTAAAATTATTGCAACCAGAAAGTTTTTAAAACCAAAATTTCTTCACACTGAATACTTTCCCAACCAACATGTTGCCATAACCAGACACATTATTGTAACCTGTGAAACTATACTTTTATGTCATTTCAGAGTTTTCGACTGACGTCTGTGACTCTGTTATTGATTCTCCAGATGTGAGATATTTTCTGCACATCTGGATGATTGTGTCATCTCGTTTGTTTCTTCCTCCTCTCACGTAAGACAGATCTCTTAACATCCCTTGAACCTGATTATGGTCTCAGATCCTTTAAGTTAACTGGATTCTGGCAGCTGGGAGGAAGAAAAACCCCTGATGGAGTAAAAAAAAAACATCCTCCATCAGTTTAATCATCACCTTTTTTTTAAAGTAACACTGAGAATCCATTTAATCTGCCTGCAGACTGACGGAGCAGCACAGCAGGAAGTGTGTGACCGAGTGTGTGTCAGTGCTGGAAGAATCTCTGAGCTCTTTCACTCAAGTAAAAAAGCTCATTATGCAGCTGAACGGCTGCTGTCGGTGTCATACTGATGCTTTTATATGCAAGATTATTAAATTACCTGCACTGATGCATAAAGGTATAAAAGAGCATTTTCTTCAAGGGTTCAGATTTTCACTGTGATGCAAATTTACTCTTATTATTATTATTTACTGGCTGCAAATAAACATGATTTTGGAAAAAAATGGGATGTTTCATGCAGATGAGGCTGCGCTTTGAGTATAAAGTGAAACGTAATAGCTTTCGTATGTAAAAGTGCCTCCTGTTTGTTGTCATTTCATCATGTTTTTTTGAGTTGAACTAAGAACAACAGCATGTTTCAAGTGACAGCGCCCTCTAGAGTTTACAGGAATTAGTTTCAATAGTTTAGAATTCAATGCTTAACATGTAAAAAAGTGTAATAAAGTTTATTTCTACCACATGCAGTTGAAGGTTGGTTCAATAATCAGAGGATCATGGAGTCAGGATTAGCTTGCCGTTACAGCAGATCAATAAAAGTTTTCATAAAGTCCAGAAAACTTCAGACAGTCCATCACAAAAACACCTGACCGCTGAATAAAAAGGACTTTTTAATAATCAATATGTTAGAAGAAAGGAGGCTGAGTTGGATGGAGTTAACAAAACATAGACAACATTTACACCTAGCATATCGTCACTGATGCTAACGTAGCTTTTCAGGGATTGAACCTGATATTTCTCTAATTTTGACAATCTACCCAGTAACAACACTTTAGTTCATACTGTAAGGACTCTGACTGCTCTTACTCGTTGTGTAGTTGGTTTAGATTTGCTGAATCGTACTTTTATACTTAATGATCAGACATTTTAGCTAAGAAACCCTTGCGCTAATGCTAACTCATGAGCCTCAGAGGTCGATAAGGCCACGTGATGATAATGTAGTTCTGCTATTGGCTCAGAGATCCTTCAGTTATATCCGATCTCTTTGATGTTTCAGAGTCTTGGATAAACAACATATTTGTCACTTTGAGTTTATAACACAAATCAACACACTGCAGATTGATATGTGACTCAAACCACAACATTTAGTTTGTCTGTAACGGACTGACTCATCCAAATGTCACTGAACAAACATGAAACCAGCTCTGATGTTCCAGTAAACTTGTGAACTCTGGATGCTCGACTCCTTTACATGAAGCCGATTAAACATCTGTTGTCACACAGCAGCTGGAATTATACGTGAATCTCATCCATAAGCTGATTTGAGAGAGGAAATGTGCATATTTTATGCACTGATGGCTGAGCAGCTGTAAGCGATTAATTATTAAAACCTCCTGTTATGGCCACAAAGTTGTGTTTTCTAAGTGTCAGATTCCAAGTTTGAAATCATAGAAGGACGAGTCTTGAGCTTCAGCAGAACTTTGCTAATAGTCAGAAAAAAAACCTCCTTTATCTCTGGAGAAGCAGATTATAAATAAGAAAAAATGCTGCAGTCGCCTCAAATACCTGCAGAACTGGATTATTTCTGTTATAATGGCGCCTTCTTTTCTTGCTTAAAATTTAATAAAAGTCAGAAAAGTGGTGATTAAATCACATTTTATTCATTAATACGTCTCATTTGCTGCTGGAGTTTCCAGAGCTCCGATAACAATTATTCTCTCTTGAAGCAGCTTTCCCTCCCATTTCCTGTTTGTGTGTGTGCACAGGTGTGCTGGTGGGCGGAGCCTCCAGCTGACATCATCAAGATCTCCTGCTGCTTCGCTGTAGTCTCATTTCTGATTGTTTTCTGGTTGTTTTTCATTGTTTTGCTCTCTGTTTCCTCACTTACCTTGTTCTCCATCAGTCCTGCTACACTTGACTCCACCCCTGCACCTTCTCCATCACCTGCTGCTCTGCCATAATCCCTGTAATCCAGCCTCAGATCCACACTTCCTTTTTTGGAAATCTCTCGGGAGCAGCTCCCTTCAGCTGTCAGACCTCTGGCTCCCCTTCCTCGTCTTTATTCCCCATCAGTTTTGCAGTAAATCCCTTTAACTGCTCGCTCTGCCCTCTGGGTGTGTCTGCATCTGGATCCTGCAGTTTTATAGCCAATTAACGTATTAAAGTTGTTTCTTGTCATCGTGCAGTGACGGGAAGTTCAGTGTAAATATCATCTTCAGCTGCAGTTAAGTTTGTTTTCCTACACACAAACCTCGCCGTCTCTCCTCAGCTTCACTCCATCCTGTGATTGGTCATTTTTAAAGCTCGTCCTGACTCCACCTGCTGACGTCTTTCCACCTCTGAGCTCCACCTGCTTGATGGCGAATGTTTGTTGTACTGATCTGCACCTTTTTTTTTGGGAGGAAATGCACTTGAGGCCTCCCCCAAAAAAATGGCTGCCAGGAAGCGTCCTGCAGAAAACACTTGACCTTCTTATTCATAAAGTTGTTCTATTTTCTGTTTTTATTCCACGCTGTCGGACTGTGAGCAGATTAATATTCCCTCCCTCCGTCAGGACAAATCTTTACTTCATCATTTGTTCCTGTTAGCGGACTCACCGCCCTGCTTCCAGCCACTCATTTACACTCTCATTTTTCTTTTTTCTTTTTTTTCCTCCCCACACCTCTGTGAATTATTATCAGAGATGGGTGCATATATTATCACGAGGGGTTATGTTTCCTGGAAGCCATTTCTAGGGGAGTGGTTAGTTCTCGGTGATGAATGTCGGCTAATCGCAGGTGTCAGACGCAGTGTTCTCCATCATTTATCACATCTTTAAAGGACGTCCCTCTGGGAATATTAACCAGACCGCTGCCACCGCTCCACTCTTTAAGAAAGTCTTTAGTATTATTACAGCGGCTCCGTCCTGACATCACATCAGGTGATGGAGGGAGAGGACGCCAGGTGAGACGGATTACCGACCACACAAATTTCCAAAAAATGGTTTCGCTATGAACATAAATGTCTTTGTGTGATTAAATATTTTAAGAGATGGATCGGTTTGTATTTCTTTTTTTTAAATCCAAAAATGTGATGCTGCTGCTCGCTGACCGACTCACATCAGATGTTGTTTTTCTGAAAGTTCAGACGGCGTCAAACTCTTCAGTTTGTGTCACATTTTGTCCAACTGCAGCTAAATGTGGATCTTTATTGAATTTGTTACAAGTTTGATATCAGAAGTGAGTTGTTTTTTTTTTATTTAAAGAGTTTTCTGTAGGACGTCAAATGTAAACGTATTAAATTTTCTCAATTTGACGTCAAATTAAAATTTATTTCTAGCTTGGCTCCACACGCATTGAAAACCAATGAAAACAATGTTTTTTTAAAGCACAGAGTTGGTAATCCTTTAATTAAGAATATTAACATTCTGTATTTATATTTTATATTCATCTTTAAGCTTGTTTTTCTTCTGTTTTTAGTGGTTAATCAACTAAAGACCTTATTTTGTGCTTTAATGTTTAGTTTCCATGATTCTTTTCCTTTACATTCGTCTACTTTGTATTATTACTCAGGCTGAAACAGACAACAAATATTAAATATTAATTTCATCAGCTCAACAAAAAGATCAGAGATGGAAAGTGACATTAAAATATGTGAGAGATGTTTTATTTAACCTTTATATTAAAGAAAGTAAAACAGATTTTTAAAGAATGAAGCTGAAAGTTGTAAAATCATAGTAGACACTAATAAGCACTAAATTTAAAATAATAATGTGAAACTGAAAAAAGTCTCAAATTTTTCAATCCAAATGTTTTTTTTTGGAGCAGCTTTTTAGGAACTATGTCTTTATTCAAATCAAAATGTTCTACCTTCTTTTCTTGCTGTGATTCTCTGCTGCAAAAAATAGAAATAATTGGGAAAGAAGTCGTCGAATGAGGGAAAGTGAAACAGAAACGCTGAACTCTGCTCGTCCTGCAGCAGCAGCAGCTTCATAAATCTCTGATCTCTGAGGAAAAAAGCTTCTGGCTCACGTTCAGGATCTCTCTGTTCTCCGGCTGTCCCGAAGACTCGACACCCCCTGGAAATTTCCAACCTGGTTACATCATAACCGACGCCGACGTGGAGCTCACGCTGAGTCTGAAGCTCCTCATGTCTCGAGTTTTTATCGTCTTTTTTGATTTCTTATGCAATCAAACAGCTTTGAGGAAACATTTTAGCTGCATTTACAGTTTGTTTGTCAGAAATCAGCTTTAAACTGTCACACAAGTGTATAATAATTAACATTGGTTATTAGGATCTGTCTCCTCTCTCCATTTTAAACCTGTGAGCTCCTCGTCCCGGCCCAGCTCGGCTCGGCTCGGCTCGGCTCTCCTTGTCAGCTCATGATTTGTGGGTCTCACAGGAGAAGAACGGGAGGAACTCCTTGAGGTTAAAATCTGCAAACAATGAGTCTTCTGTGGGTGTGATGGATGGTGCACATCCCGGCCCATTTGTCTGTGCTTTACGCTCGCTGGTATCAATTGTTGAGGGAAACTTTGCTTAACATGCAGCCCAGGATGTTGGAACGAAGAAGAGGAAGGAGAAGAAGAAGAAGAAGAAGAAGAAGAGGAGACACAGGAAAGAGAGGAGATAAGATGGATGTTCGCTCAGGTCGGGCAGAAATTTAAAAACAGCTGCTTTCAGGCATTTTTAATTCAAAGTCTCTTTAGAAAGAAGACTGTTTTTTTAAAATCCAAAGTTATTCAACATTCTGGAGTTAAATAAGATCAGAAAAGACTTTCAAAGTGTGAGATTGCATGAAAGCCGGAATTTGTCCCGTTTCACTCCCATTAACACAGAAAAGAAATATGTCCACAATGTGAGGCATTTTTATCATTGAAAAAACTTAATTTGATCAGATGTTATTAGATTTGTGTCTACCAAAAACAATATCAGAGCAAAATGATAAACCTGCATGGAATTATTACAATAATCTGCAGCTTCTCGGCCATAATGGAGTTTTTTGTACAAGGTGCATTAAAAAAATGCAGGAAATTGAAATGATGTCTCTTTGGATCAACAGCATGACATCTGAAAATGCAGTAAAATCAAAAGTTTTGCTATTTTTCATTCCTTTTTGAAGCCGATGCCAACATCACTGTAACCTGAGCTAAAGCTAGTGAGCTGATAACTTAGTGCTTTTCCCTTCGTGTTGCATTAGACATGAAAGGAGTTCAGAGGGTTTAGTGGCTTGGATAAGCTGGTGAGTTATTAACATGCTGTCTGTCTTTCCCAAACACCTGTCTCTCTGCACAGGTGAGCTCTTCTCATGCACAAATCCGTCCAGTTCGCTAGTTTGTGTTTCCATGTTTATATTATATATATTTAAAACTTTTAGCGATTAGTGAAACAGAGCTTTTGTCTCATGCAACTTAAATAATAAGTCCTTTTTTTTGTCTTCTTCCTCTGCTCAGGTGATGTTTGCTAACTGCTTAAGTGAGTTACAGCCACAACACAACAGCGCCCCCTAGTGTGAGGTCAGAAGAACCCTGTTCTGTTAGCCTGACAAAACACTACCGTGCCTGTTTTTACAGACACTTAGCATAACAATCATCATAAGCAGTTGAATTAAAGTTTGCGTGTGTCATAATAATGCAGCTAATGTTTTCTTGAGCTTTTAGCTTCGAAGGAAGATAGAAATTAACTTTTAAAGTCCGGTAAGTTCGCCTCTCTCCAACTTTGCATCTCATGATCTTCAGCTTCAAGTTTTTTTACATGCAGCAAACACACACCCAGACCTGATCGCACTGTTTTCTTTCTATTTTATAAATTAAGATTCCACGTTGATCACGAAATGATGACTTGCATCTCTTATTTATTCTGTATTTTGCCTAATTTTATACGTTCAATGACTTTACTCTCATGTACTTTGTTACTTTCACTTTAGTTTTTGCTTCACTTGGTTTTAGTTTGAAACTTTCTGCGAGCTCACATGCACAGAGGGACGTTTGACTCCCGTGTTACGTAACAATATCAAGGTGTGTTCGTAAAGTTCTGGCCGCTGTTTGTTGTTCGTCCATCTGTGTGAAACAACAGAACTGCGTTCAGTCGGTGGCTAAAATGAGAAAACGTCGTGTTGCCTTTAGCATGTCGTTCCAGGTTTTCACCGTCACATCCATGTGCCACCGTCACAATTAAAAGTTTAAAGAGAGAAAATGAAAACTTTTACCTTCGTTTAAAGATACAATTATCTCTGAATTTGCAGGAGGAACCATAAGCTGTGTATTTTTAGCATCTTTTGTACCCAGTGAGACGACAGCCAATGCATTGGCTCCTCGCTACACCAGCGATTTCGCTTCATGTCCAGCCACCGACGGGCTAATTGGACCTCCCGAGGAATAATTAGGTGACTCGATGAAAGCGACGAGGCTTTTTGGCTTCACCAACAAAAGTCACTTTTTTCCCTTTTGTACTGCAGATCATGGCGCCGTGCCGTCGCCGCAGGACAAACCGTCTGTCCAGGGAAAAAAAAGTCTGACAAAACTTTATCTAGGCTACTCTTTGGTGACACCAAAATACCCAAATCTTTTTTTTGTTATTAGCTTTTTTCATACAGATAAAGTTACTGTGATGCTGTTGCTTTCACCCCAAAATTATCCTGAGAGCAACAGTTTAGAACGATTCTTACCTCAACTTTAAAAAAACAAAGACCGTAAAGATGAGTTTGCTTCTCTTAACTTTGGCTCGTTGAACAAAATAATTTCTTTCAAGTTTTAGTTGATTTTGAGCTTAATGTTACAGAGTTTAGAGTTAAAGCCGTTTCTCTACTTGTGAGCCTCTGACTTTCTCACCAAAGTACCAATCACCTTCCCCAAGAGGAACATTGGAAAAATCATTGGATAAAAATGGATTTTAGTATAATCCAGGTCCGGGTTTTTATTCCAGCTCACACCAGTCAGGAACGGATGTTTTCTCAAAGCCACCACGCCTCAAACGGACTTACAGAGTGAGGCAGCAAACTTTAAACAATTTCTAAGGATGTAAAACCATTTGCGTCAAAATTAGGCGTCCATAACCACTCATCCATCCATCATATTAGAATGAATGACAAAGTTCTGAGGAGAGTTTAAACTAGAAATGCCTTAAAACCATGAGATCTGTGTAAAACTGACGGTAAAACCCAAAGAGTAAAGCCAATTTCTTAAAGCTTGGTGAGTAAATTTAGCGTCTTAACGTAACCAAACCACCCAAGTTTCAGGTTCATGGTAAAATCCCGAATTTTCATTCAATAAAAGTCACAAAAACACATTTAACTTAGTTGCGAATGATAATCAAGTGATGTAACTTGGAAAACTTGCTCAAAAAAGTTATGGCTTGCAACTGTTGCATGCACATCTTTGTGCAATGCTCCAGCTGTGCACAACTGGAACAGTCTCAGAAGTTTTTGATTGCATTTTGCACAAACATGACGGACTATGAGAGAAAGATGGCAGAGGATGAACAGATGATCATTTTTCGGGATGTTAAGACAAACTTTCTTTCACACAAGAACTAGAAAGTTGATGCCCACAAGCTTCACTATGATGAGTGATGAGCAGCAAATGTCAGAGAACACTGAATAACTTTGAAATAAAACAAAAAGTTCAATTTTGCAGCTAAAAAAGTCAGAAAACTCTTTGTGTATATAAAGATTTTAGCATGAACCAAAGACCAAAGTTCAAGGTAGTTAACTTTTAAGTCAGTCAATTGTTTTAGCTGTTTCTTCACACTTTGACTCGAGTGTTTCTAGTTTTGGATTTAGGATTAAAAAAGAGAAACTAACCTTTAAACTCCTTCGACACTAAACGTTCATGTTTTCAGCTCATTTCACTAAATTTCAAACACCTGGGCAGTTTTTAATCCGTCTCAGCAGTTTGAAAGTTTGAGTCTGTAAAAGCAGACTGGTGTTAACACAGCATATCTGAGTGTGTGTGCGTGTGTGTGTGTGTGTGTGTGTGTGTGTGTGCGTGTGTGTGTGTGTGTGTGTGTGTGTATGTGTGTGTGTTTCCCTGCTGATGATCTACTAATGACAAATGGATGGAACGAGCCGGAGGAGCCCTTGATGGTGGTGGTGGTGGTGGGGGGAGTCAGCCGTGTGAAGTCAAGTGCAAAATTGATATTTGAGGACAGCTGATGCATTGTGGGAGCCGGGATCTGCTCGGTGTCATCGGCTCGGTGTCACCGCGATGCTACACTGACTCTGTTTCCACGGCGACTTCATCCGGAGAGGTTTCCTCCCCCTCCTGACCGAGTGAGGGAGGTGCAGCCGCAGGGAAAACGTGTGAAACACGAGCGAAAGTTTAGACTTCTGTAAAATTAATCTGGATTACTGAAGCGACTCAGATTGATGTTAACATACAGATGACCTGGAAAATACTGATGTTACAGAAGATATTTCACCCAGAAGACCAGCACCGAAGAAAACTGTATAACTGAGAGAATAAAAAAAGGATTTCAGTTAAAAATGGTGAATATTTCTGACTCTTTTTTGTTTCCATCATCTGGTGAAGATTATTTCTTGAATAATTTGACTGTTTTTGTTTGGTTATTTATTACTTTTTGAAGCTGCTACTTTTCAGTAAATGGAAATTATTTAAAATTCAGCCTCAAAGTCGAAAAATTTTTGAAATATTTTGACTACCAGCTCACAAAAATGTAAAAATAAAAGTTGATTTTATTGAACTTGGTGGTCAAGTTAAAAGTTTTGCAATCCAAATAATAACATTTTAGCTTTTAAACAAAAGTGTTTCAGCCTTTTCTTCTTTAAATGGACAATTTTGAGGTTTCCAGTCTCTTCAGCAACTAGTTACCAAGTTATTTTAACTTAACTGTTAATATGCTTGTGAACAAAAACACATTGTTTTATTTTTTCAAGATGCGAGCAGTGCAACCTGCTGAAATAAACTAAAATTATACAATAAACAACTGTTCAACTGTATTGAAAAAAGCTCACCAAAAGGTCATTTATGTAGGCTGATACTGATTTATCAATAAAACCACGATAAAAAGATAAAAAAGATACTTAAAATTGTACTTAAGTTGTAAAATTTTAATAAATTTATGTAATTTTTAAGTGAAATTTAGGTAACAAGATTTTACGCTTCAAACTGGGTTTTTAAAACTAAACTACAACAAAATTTATAGTGTTGATATAATAATTATGGGATTAAAGGACACGTGTGACTTCACTGGTCATGTTATTGGATCTAAAAAATTCATATTTTTTTCTTTTTTCCATGTTTTATTCACGCTTTACTTCTGTAGTGGAACGTTCCTCCATATGTGAACATGTCTGTTCATACATAAATAAAAATAACGTGGACTTAGTAAAAGTAAGATGTTCCTCCTCTGAAATGATTGATGAAACTGAATTAAACCTGTTTTTCTTGTTTTTTTGGCAGCTGATGGAAAAAGAGCAAGTTTCTCGTCTCGATTTGTCGTGTTTCTGCGACATTGAACATCAAAAAAAAACTCTCAGCTGATTTTTTTCATACAAAATGTTTTTCTGTTTTCTTTTTATCGCAGAACTTCAAACCGTCTGAGTGTGAATTTAAAACCTGCAGCACCAGAAGTTTTTCCTCCGGAGACCGAACGGCTGGCTGCCTCCCTCGGCGGCCTCGGTGATGAATGTGCAGGAGAGGAACAGGACACGTTTCCCAGAGGGCCGAGCGTCTCGCTGCAGGTTAAACAGCACTCAGTGCAGAGCTGCTGCACAGACAGTGAACGTCTCAACCTGTTTGTCAATTATCAATAACACAGCAACTACTAATGATTCTTCAATTAAATGATGACGTGTGTGAAGAAGGTTTTCATGAAAGATGGCGACGGGTCACATGGACTTCAAAGTAAAGTTATAAACTACTTGAACATGAAAGTAAAAGATATTTACAGCTTCCCACCTTTTGTATTACATATATAGCTTTCTATGTTTGTGTATTTGGGCCAAAACAATAAAACTGCTCTGCAGTCAAACACACTAATGATACACAGCTAGTTTTAAGACACTTAGTGCCATATTAAAAATACGTTTTATGTAGAACAATATTACTTTGACTGCATAAAGTAATCACAGTAATCATTTCACCCTGAGGTCAGTAAACAGTGCAAACAGCCTTATAAAAGTCATCCATCAGGGTTAAATAACAATAAAAACAGATATTTTGTTTGTGTTTAGTTGGATAATTGCCTTTAAATTCGATGCTCAGGTTCATTTAGTTGTTTTTTTATTTTTTGAAATGTAAATTCTTCTTAAATTGTAACAAAACAAAAGAAAATACAGATGATTTATCAAAGTCAAGAGCAGAAATTAAAGTAAAACATCTCAAATGAACATGAATTTCTCACAGAGCAGAAGTTTGTTGATCTCAGAGGAGCTTTTAGAGAAATAACAGATGAAACTAAATTAAATCAGTGTCACAGTTTGGTTTCCATGTCAGTGTTTCTTGATTTTGATTTGTCGACCAGCAGCCTCGTTTTGCTCATCGATGTGGATTTTCCTCCACATGTGATGCGACGTGGCGTGACACGAGTTCACATTATCACTCGGTCCGATGAAAGAAACATATTTTCCCTTTTAAAGCTTCTCGCTGGCTGTTTCGCCGCTCGTGGACGGCGGAGAAACGAACGCCACGAGCTCGTCTCCACGCTGACCAGCAGAGACGAGGACTGAATCATTTATGACCGACTTCAGGTCCATGTTTTCACTGTGATGATCTGAAAGAGAGGGATGAACGTGGAGGACGAGAGGAAGGAAGAAACATCTGTGAAAAGATGGAAATGTCACTGATGAAAAGTGTCAGCTTCCTTCCTTCTTTCCTTTGATGTTCCCTCGTTTCCTTTCTTCCTTTCTTCCATTTCTACATCTCTCTTCCCTTTTTCCATTTGCATTCCTTTAATTCCTTATGTCATTCTGTCCTTTCTTTCTTTCTAATCTTGCAGTTCTTCTTTCCTCTCTTTCACTCTTTTCATTTTAGGTTTTATTTTATTTCTTCCTCTTTTTTCATGCTCTGTCCTCCTATCCTTCCTCTTTTCTTTCCATCCTTTCAGTTCTTGCATTCCTTCCTTCATCTTATCCTTTATATTTTTCCTTTCACGTTCACCTTGAAGTCTAAAAGTCTTTCTCTCTCAATTTATTTTCTTTTCCCATCTTCGCTGTCTTGTCTTCTTGCCTTTGTTTCCATCATTTTTTCAGTCTTTTCTTCCTCTTTCTTCCTTTCATTCTTTTCATTTTTTAAATTTCTTTTCAACCAACCCCTTTGTTCCTCCCTTCCTTTCTTTCTACCTTTTTCCTCTCTTCAACCTTTCTTATCCTTTACTTCTTCCTTTTTTCTTTTTTTATGTTTCTTTGTTACAATTAAGTTTAGAGATGCTGGAAGAAAGAAAGAAAGAAAGAGAGACAACAAAGTGAAGAAGAGAATGAAGTGAATAAAAAGAGGAAAGTCGTCTCAGTGTCTCGTCACTTCAGGCCCTTGTGTTTGTTTGATGAGACATGAAAATAAAAATGAGTTAATTTTTCTTGATGGCGTTTGTGATTTTATTTGTTACATGGAAAGAAAAAGAAAAGGACCTGTTTTTTGTTTTTTCATCTAAATGATATTCTCTTAAAGTATCTAGTTATAGATGTTTTAGCGGCAGAAACAACGAGCTGCAAACACAGAATTTAAATTTTGATCAGTTTTATCTAATTTAGAAGAAAAGAGATCAGCTGACATGCAAACATTAAAACCAGTTGATTTAAATCAGATCACATTTTATTGAGACAAACTTCTTCTTGTTTCCAATTTTTGTGATAAGCTAAGCTAAGCTAAGTTAAGCTAAGCTAAGCTAACTGGCTGCTCGTTGTGACCTGATATTGTTATTATAGACATGACAGTGATGTTGATCTTTTCCTCCAGCTCTCTGTGAGAAAATCAACAAGTATTTACCAAGATTATTGACCCCAAAAGATTCTTTTCATCCTTGGAAACTTTGAGATCTCTAATTTGGAACATAAAGTTATAAGAGTTTGAATAAGTGTTTAATGGAGGAGAAAAAAATCTGTTTCTTTTTGGTCTTTTTGAATTTTGTCTGAACAAAATCAGTTTTCTCCAATTCTGTGGCTGCAGCAGTTCAACATTTGTCTCATTGTCCTGAATATTATGAAGGAAAAAGATCTAAATAAAACCTCAGTTTAATAACTCGAGCTCATCCAGCTGCAGTGAAAATGATTCCAGCTGTTAAATGATGTTTTAAATATTTCACTGATGTTTTTTCACCACAGATTTGAACAGAAAAAACTTTTTAAAAATTCCAATCATGTCGAAGAAAACAAGACGTTTTAAATTTCGCTGCTGGATTCTGCAGATGATAATTGTCTCCTGGATGTATTTTAGCATGTGGAGTTAAAACAGAGGTGTGGGAGAGGGGGGAGGGGCTCATGGGAGACGAGTGAAGCCTCACCTGCGGCCTGCTGGGAGTCCTCCCGACGTGTCGCCGCTCCGTCCCCGTCCACAGGTGTCACGGTGGCGAGCTGGGACCGCCGCCGCCAACCTTCAACAAACCGCTCCGACCTGGACATTAATCATCCGCAGGCAGCATCGTCTCCGTTCTCCCCCGACGCGTCTCGGAGGGACCGACCTGTCGTACCTGTCTTACCTCTCGTACCTGTCGTCCCTTCCACTTCCTCCTCCGGGGATCTCGCCTCTAAACGTCGACCCCGTCCTCGTCCTTCAGGACTCCTTGATGCCTGTGTCCTCGTGACCTCACCTGTCCTGTCTCTTTAAGGTTGTCACATGACCAGTTTGCATCAACTAACAGATGTGATGATGTCACAGAGGTGGAGGAGAAGCTCCTGTTGTGTTTTTATTGTCTTATTGAGGCATAAATCTTTAGTTTTAAGTGTTGTGACACATTTAAAGCTGAAGTTTCTGATTAATTTGTGTTTTTCCTGCAGGATCACTCTTTTATTTATGATTCTCAGGTGAATGTAATGTATTTTTGGCCTCTTAAATGTGTTTATCGGAAGTGAAAGACAATATAATTAAGTCCAGGTTTTAGTGGCATTAAGTGGTAAATATCATTATCACATGACTGAATATTCATCTGCTCACCAGATCCAACCAAACCTTCTCTTTATGGACAGTTTTTGATTTGTTTATTGTAGAAACTTTGGTGTAAAACATCGCAGACACAGAGGAGGAGGACTTTCTTCCTCTATAGATATAAAAGTAATTAAAACATAATTATATTCTCATTATTAGGTTATTAAACACTAATAAAAACTGAGCTGAGTCACATTCCACTTTAATCATATTCTACAAATAAATCCCTCTAAATTTCACACATTGGATCTTCTAACGCAGTTCGTCTTTGTTAGTCTTTCAGAATAAAAGCACCTGTATCTGTGATAGTTCCTGTATCTTTTAAATGAAGATGATGTGAGGTGAAGTTGAACAAATCAACAGTCGACGTCTGTGAATTTTCCTCTATTTCACCTGTTGAGGTCACCATCAAATTGCAGTTTAAACATTTGTTGTAAAATATTTGAAAAAGCCATTAAATTGTATAAGTAAAATTACTTTGATGAAGTAACTAAAGTTATAACATTACTTTTAACAGGGTGACCTGTTACAAAAGTAAACTTCCCAGCACCGACTGTCACGCCACCATCGTCTCCTCGTCCTCCCGTTCAGCAGCTCACACACATTAAACTGAACTGTGTCACTTTGACTTATAGAAACATTTATATACGATGCCATTTATATAATATGCATGAAATATGCAACATAAACCCATCACAGTTCACAGAAACTTTCAGTGCCACCTGTTTTTTTTTCAGCCGCTGGCCTGAGCTGATAGTTCAGCTTGTTGTCAACACGCCGCCTTGCCTCACTTCCTGTCTGATAATACAAACCCAGTCGCCGTGACCTTCCATCCTGCATGTCGGATAGTAAAACCCCACCTCCGGCTGATGGAGGGAATGGTGCAGCGGAGGTGTAGTAACAGGATTACAGGAGGCTTTTGTTGGGGAAGCTGCTGGTTTCTGCAGAGCGACGGAGACCAAAACTGATTGATTCTCAATCGAAGTGGAGACGCCCGAAAGTCACCTTCCATCACCTTGCATCACCGGACGTCAGAGAGATGAAGAAGACTTTTATTATGATGGAAAAAATACCCTCATTCACTTCATGTACAACTGTGATGATGCTGCAAAGACCATCTTAAACCTGCAGGAACCTGTTAGGAGCTAAAACTAGTGAGTTTACAACAAAGTGAGAAGCTGAAATGATAATGAAGCTGTGTGATTCTGCACCTCATGAAATACACCCAGTACCATGAATACAGGAAGTACTTCATCTGTGATGTACAGAGGTTGAAAGTTATAGTTCACAGACCTGATATTAAAGTTTGCCTTTTTAATTAACTCTAAAGAGGACATTTCCTCTCAATTTAGCCGTTCTGTAGTTAACCGAGAAAAGATAATGTAGAAAACAAATACTCTAGAAGTTCTGCTGCAAGAACACAGTTTCCCTTTGAGATAAAAAAAGGTCTCATCTGCAAAAAAAAATCGAAGAATAAAAACACATTTTAGTTTTAAATCAGTTTGGAATCAAAACAACAGTCGTGAATGTTTGATGACTTGAAAACAGAATAACATTCATACATTCACAGCATCCAATGTACAGTATGGAGCTATGATGTGTGTGTGTGTGTGTGTGTGTGTGTGGGTGTGTGTGTGTGTGTGTGTATCTGTATTGTATGGAAATATCTACATATACTAGTATCACATCCTGCTAACATAATGCTCCTGAGCTTCAATTATTCAAACAGAAAACCTTCTTATACACTAACTTAAACACACACACACACACACACACACACACACGCACACACACACGCAGGCATCACTTTATCATACGCATGCAGGCTTCTCACAGCAGAGAAATGCTATTTTCCATCAACCTGAATTATGTTACATCCTCCATATGGCATGCAGGTCGTATCTTCATCTAATGTTACATGTAGGATGAGAGTTTGAGGGGAAGCTGCTGCATTTTTCATGCCTTCCTGCATCCATTACAGCTCCGCGCTGCTCGACACGCTGATGTTTATTTTTACGAGGGTTTCGTCCTGCAGACTGGACGCGATGCAGCTGTGAGTGCAGGGCGATAAAATCAAAACAAGAGTTTATCTCTTGTATCAACCAGCCAAGACTTCCTGTTAAAGTCGCAAAGAAACTGATCCAAGAGCAGTTTGACTCATCTTTTGACATCATAAAGGTGCTGGGCTGTTTGTGTGAGTTCAGTGTCATTTATCTGCTTTTGTTTCAGCTACTGAGGTTCACAACAATATTTACAAGTTACTACAGTCTTATAAAAGCAATTAGAAAAGGCCTTAAACAAGTCAACGATTGGATGCAGCAACTGTTTGTTCAGTTAAATGGAGATAAAACATTATTTTTTCTCCTCTGCTAAAAAAAATGTCACATTTTAATTTACTACAATACATCATAAGTCCAATTCAACTCTTAAGTCTCCATCATCTGCCACATGCTGTCTATTTAGTGCACTGCATAGATATATTTGATGAATTTAAAGCATTTATGCTATGATTTGTCACATATTATCATAATTTCTTTTTTTTTTATTAGTATTGAGTGTCAACATTGATTAGTTGTTTGGTTTATGATCGTGTTAAACAGGCAATATATAGAAATAAAAGCACATCAGCCCTTTTTTTAAAGGTCATATAGACAACAATTACATGAAAACAAAGAATTAAATTAAAAAAAAACATCCACAGAATTTTTAGAAAGGTGCAGAATTAAAGTTTATATTTTCCTTAAAAAAAAAGTTATAGAGGTGACATAATTATTTAAAAATTTTGACAGGTCCAAAATGATCATAATGTTTACATTTGAGTGAGTTTACTGACAAGATCTGATTGGCTGAAGGATCTCTGAGCCAATAGCAGAACTACGCTGATGTCATGTTATCATCACGTGCTATCATCGACCTCTGAGGCTCAGGAGTTAGCATTAGGATTAGCACAAAGGTTTCTTAGCTAAAATGTCTGATTACAAAGTATAAAAGTATGATTCAGCAAATCTAAACAAACTACACAATGAGTAAGAGCAGTCAGAGTCCTTACAGTCTGAACTAAATAGTTGTTACCGGGTAGATCGTTAAAATTAGAGAAATATCAGGTTCAATCCCTGAAAAGCTACGTTAGCATCAGTGACGATAAGCTAGCTGTAAATGTTGTTCATGTCACCTTTAAAGTTATTAATTATATTTTACCTTGTACAGTACAGACCAACTAATGACAGTTTATAATCTCCTCTTATAATCTAATCTGAACCTGTTGTTTGTAACCTGTCTAAATAAAGATATTTTTAATTTATCCCAAAGTAGTGAAACAACATTTTCACCCATCGACTTTGAATGAAACAGTTTTTGTTTTTTTTGTGTGTGTCCGCCCGAGCTGAGTGAGCTTTTCTAACCAACACTGCTCCAGATTCCCACACTGGTCCTTACTGCTGAGAAACACTGCTGGAATATCAAACACACACACTCACTCACACACACACACACACACACAACGTGGGTCACATTTTAATGGCATCATGTCACTGAGGCTGGCAGGGCTTAATAGAGCTCTG
>JAPZDV010000023.1:26556482-26579291 GCA_029814665.1 Acanthurus lineatus
CCTTTTTTTAAAGGTCATATAGACAACAATTGCATGAAAACAAAGAATTAAATAAAAGAAATCCACTGAATTTTTTGAAAGGTGCAGAATTAAAGTCTATATTTTCCTTAAAAAAAGTTATAAAGGTGAAATAATTATTTAAAAAAATGTGAAAGGTCCAAAATGATCATAATGTTTACATTTGAGCAAGTTTATTGACAAGATCTGATTGGCTGAAGGATCTCTAAGCCAATAGCGGAACTAAATTGATGTCACGTTATGATCAGGTGTCGTCATCGACCTCTGAGGTTTAGGAGTTAGCATTAGCATTAGCACAAAGGTTTCTTAGTTAATATGTCTGATCATAAAATATAAAAGTATGATTCAGCAAATCTAAACAAACTACACAACGAGTAAGAGCAGTCAGAGTCCTCACAGTCTGAACGAGTTTTTACCTGTTAGATCATTAAAATTAGAGAAATATCAGGTTCAATCCCTGAAAAGCTACGTTAGCATCAGTGACGTTATGCTAGGTATGGATGTTGTTCATGTCACCTTTAAAGTTATTAATTATTTTTTGTCTTGTACAGTACGGACCAACTAATGACAGTTTATAATCTCCTCTTATAATCTAATCTAAACCTGTTGTTTGTAACCTGTCTAAATAAAGATATTTTTAATTTATCCCAGAGTAGTGAAACAACATTTTCACCCATCGACTTTGAATAAAACTCCTCAGTTTTTGTTTTTTTTTGTGTGTGTGTCCGACCGAGCTGAGTAAGCTTTTCTAACCAACACTGCTCCAGATTCCCACACTGGTCCTTACTGCTGAGAAACACTGCTGGAATATCAAACACACACACACACTCACACACACACACACAACGTGGGTCACATTTTAATGGCATCATGTCACTGAGGCTGGCAGGGCTTAATAGAGCTCTGCTGAGCTTTGCCAAGTCCGGTTTTAATATTCACAGACCGACTCGCAGACGCAGAGAGAGAAGTTTACATCGGGACTGAAGAAACCTGCTCTGCTGAGGAAAAAAGATGAAATATTGTTCTGTAAATCAAACTTTATAGCGACAGCAAAGAACACCTGTGTTTATTAAAACAGGAACCTGAGGAAAAGGTGATTCCGGTTGATTAAAACTTGGGTTTTATTGTTATAATGTGAGTTTTGAAGGCAGTTCTATTAGCATCTCTTGAAACAAACTGTGTGGACTTTTTCATGTTTTGAGTAATTTTTCATATTTAGAAAAGGTGTAAACTTAAGCCACATGGCCAGGATTATAGTTATGAATTTGCAGATTATAGACTTTACTTGATATAATCAAAAAAATACTATAAACTTGACTGCAGATGCTCAGACATAAGGGGCCAAAAAAAAGAAGTGTGAGTAAAATGTCCCCTGTGAGGCGTTCAGGGCCCTCAGGCCTTCAATCCAATTCAATTAAGATCCAACACAAACAGACTCACACACTCATAGGTGTTGTTTTTTATAGACCGAGTTCATTACACAGGGACACTGCAGTAGGAGTACACTCTAATAGACCTATTACACACACACACACACACACTCACACACACACACACACTCACACACACACAGGTAGTCCCAGCAGCAGAGGTGTAATAAAAGGTGTTAATGTATTCAGGTTGTTAGTCATGTTAAATGGAGCCTGACGAGTAGCTCGACATCAGCTCGGCTCCCTGCAGCCACAGCGACAGAGAGGTGGGGGGGTGTGGTGGTGGGGGGTGGGGGGGTTAACATGGAGTCTGATATTATTACTGTTAAAGTTCAGCAGTGCATCAATCAAGATGCTGTGATTAAAACTATACGTCAGGAGCTAAATGATCGACTGATTTTTAATTTCAACACAGTTTCACATTCAGTTAATTAAATAGTGAAGAAAATTAATCTGTAAGGTTTTTTTTTTACACTCACATAAAGTCCACATGTTTATCTTGATGCTCAGCACAGCTGTTTTTAAATGACTGCAGCATGTTTATATGAACAAATGATGCAGTTTGTTCATGTTTTTCCACAAACATGGCTGGAAAATGTGTTGGACTTTGGTTAAAGTGATGCAGTTTTATTAAAATGGGATAAAGCAAAACAGATATTCCAGAACTTTAACATATGTTTTAAAAATGTGGATTTGACACTTATGAAACAAACAAATATAAACATCTGTGGTTTTCATAAACATTAAAAATTCCAACATTTTATTCTGACAACTGGGCTTACTTTGAATCTGTCTTCTAGATGTTTTGCAAATGATGATTAAGTTATTGTTATCATGTCTTTCTTTTATAATAATATCACATCCATATTTTCTAAAATTACAAGTTGTTATCCAAGCAAATCCCAGCTTATTTCCTGGAATTCTCTTTTGGGAATGAGTCGGATTAAACTTAAACCAGTGGATCTGCAGGTTTAGGGAAGTTGAATATGATTCATTTTAAAAATAAAAGATGAAATTCACAGATAAATGTCTCATTTTCAGTTTCATTCAGCTGCAGCTCTAAATGAACCTTAAAGCCACTGCGACGTTTTTCCCGTCAGCTCCCACCGATCCCGACTTTAATCAAAAGGTAACGCAGAGGAGGAGCAGATTTCTGGTGACTTCCCGTTCTGGGTGGAAAAAAAAGTGGGCTAATAGTGCCGAGAGGAAGAAGTAGGGCAAGAATTTAAAGTTAATAAATAAAAGAGGATAATGTAAGAGCAGTGAAGCCTCAGAGAGCTCAGCCTACATTCTGCTCAGTATTTTTAGTTCATCTGAAGCCTGAAAACTGACACGTTGACTTGGTGAATTCAGCAGGAAAATGTCTGAAAAATGTCTCGGCGCTTCATTTTTGGACATGGAGACGACTGAGTCTGTAACACCTGTCAGTCTGAGGAAGCAGCTGTGGATAAAAATCACCTGTTTATTTTATAAAACACGCTTCCAACCTGTAAAAAAAAAACATCATTACTCTCCTTGTTCTGTCTGTCTGTGTTTATCCGTGTTATCTGAAGGTCAGGCTGCATTATTTTGTTTATTATCTTGTTATTTTAAACCTCTTTTTATGACATTATCTCAAAATATTATCTCAAGGTTAAATTTTAATAATCTTTTTTTTATGACCACATGAGTTTAAATTTTTAAAACTTCATAGATTTTTAATGGCCATAGTTTATGTTTTGAGCTTTTTTTTATAGACTATAATAAATTAAAATGGTTGTATAAATGTGATGTTGCCACACTGAATAATAAGAAACAAAAAAAAACACCCTCTGTAGCTCTTTAAATACAAAGCATTTACATTTTTCATGTATTATCAGTACACTATATTGCAAAAATTCTCATCTCTCATGAAAAGTAACAACGTAAACTGAAGGATTTATAGTTTTTAATGTATATTTTTCATTCTTTATACTCCCACTACTGCTCTCTCCTGACAGAGCTGAAGTCCTGTTCACATCTGGCAATACAGTGAGTCTTTGGATGATAAATAAACACATGTGGATTGAAGTCTGAGTCCAGATGTTAAAGAACTCAAGACACATCAGGGACAAAGTGAGATCTGATCACTCAGACCTGATGAAGGGGTGTTCAGGGCCACGTTAGCTACATTCCTCTAGCAGAGAAAATGCAAAAAGTGTCTATGTTAATATTAAAGGAGCATCAACTCAGCTGACATCTTTTATGAAAGTGGTGTCATAATAAAGTGAAAAACAACAAACATACACACAAAAAAATGCTACTTGATTTCTAATTTTGGCCACTGATTGTTTACATCGTCACACCTCAGAGTTCAGAGGTCACACTGGGGGCGTGTCCTAGTAGAGACACTTAAGCTAGCCGCTGCTAATGCTGTCAGTGATGTTTAAAAAGTCATAAAACGGACTCACAACAGTCATCAGGGTCAGAGATCGCAACACAGATGTGGGGACAGATGTTAATACCAGATTAAAACAGGACCTTCCACTTCGTCTGCTTTCAGTTCTCACACTTCACCAGACTTACACATCTAATCTGTTATCAGAAGAAACTTTGGAGATGAAAGGCAGATAAATTTGTGTTTTCTGTTTAATGGAAAATATGATTCATAACCACAGAGCTTCGACACTCCAGTTGTTGCACTCTGAGATGAATAAGGCATTGACCTACATAAACACACTGCATTCTGGGATTTTGGTGTACATAACTTACAATATATGATTCTCATTAAAAAAAAAATGATTTGCAAGTTCTAACTGATGACTTTATTGACTCTTTATAATTTAAAAATGCTTAATAAAGGGTGTCTTATCAGAAACTGCTAACTCTTCGTCCATTCATGCTGAGAAACAGGACGACTCGAGCTTTGGACAGATGTGACGTTCAAACTCCTGCAGCTGCCTGTGAATCCAACATGACCAGAACGAGTGTTAAATAAAGTTTTCTACAAAGATACAACATATAAAATTGTTAAATATAGAACTTCAAGCTTTTGAAAATACATTTAATGCTTCTTTCCTCCCAAAAACAGATGTGACAGCTTCTACTGTGACATGTTTTTGCTCGTAGTTTCATTTAAACTCTACCTTTCCCATGATGCAACGCTGTCTGAATGTGGCACTAAAAGATGTAAAATCTGATTTAATGTATTATGGATTCTGATGGAGAAGAGCAAGAAATCGTTTAGAAATCTGCAGTTTTTATGATAAAAAAGGTTCAAACTCTGCACACTGATACCAAACGTCATAGAGAGTATTTTTACGTGTCCACTAGGGGGCGCTGTATTACAAAAGCATGCTATTATTTATATGAAATCATTTCAGGTGACATAAAATACTGACAAGACAAAGAGTTTGGAGCTATTTTTTTAAATTTGTTATTAACTTAGTTTAGCATGTTAGCATGCTAACACTTTTGCGTTAGCACAGAACAGCGAGGTTGGATGGAAAAATCAATAGTTTTGTTTGAGTTGTAAAATAAACTGCTTGGCATCTTTAAATTGGACCTGATGACAAAGATTAAAGAAGAGTTAAGGGATCAAAAGTTAATATAATTCATCCTGACAGAAACTTGAATGTCTGAATCAAATTTCTGAATATACTTCCAAAGATATTTTGCTCATAACCATTAACAGACTAAATGAAAACACCAAATGAAAGTCAATGGTTTCATCCTCAGGGCAGCATGTATTTCTAATAACTACAACAGAAACCAGATTTCATGATGTAAAATTTAGTTTCTTGTGTAACTGCATCAACAACTTGTTTAATTTTTACAGTTTTATAATAAATTACATTCACGTGGTTGCCATGTTAGAGGTTTTTTCTGCCCTTGCTGACAGACTTTTAGCTCAAACGGCCTTTAATCTTCATTTATTTGCTAAAAGTGCACAAAGTTTTATGTTCTTATCATAAAAATGCCTGATGTGATTTCCAACCTTCTCCACCCGACTTGATGTTCAGCACATGAGCAGCTGCACAGAAACATCATCTCCTCAGACATGTACATGTTTTCTCTTTAACTCATATACAATTACACTTTGCTCAGTTAAGTCACTTTATAATGTATAATATCACAATGTGTTCGTTTCTTTACATGGGTTCGTTTGTGTGTGAGGGAGCTTCTGACAGTCTCCGCCCCTCTGAAAGCGTCTCATCGTCGTCGACTCTGTTCATCTTTGGTCTGTAAGAACGAAACAGAGTTTTGTTTTGTTTTGTCTTGTGCCAAACAAGAGAAATCGATCCAGGAACTCGTCATAATCCTCTTCTTTTCGATTCTCCTGAAGGATAAACGGAGTCACTTCATCCCAGAAAGACGTCAGGCTGCAGTTTCCACAGGGTCACCCAGGCGTGAAGCAGGGAGGTCCGAGGCCTCGCTCTGCAGCTCTGAGAACGGCTGATGATTGGTCACCAGCAGCAGCTGCAGCGGCGGTGGCGGCGGCTTGGCGGTGGCGGATGCTCCGCTTGGAGGTGATGGTCGATGGACGATGGGAGCCGGTCTCTCTCTGGGGAGCGTCTATCCTCGCCGCCGCTGTCAGGAGACCTGGAGGACAGAAAAACAAGTAGAGAAACCTGGTCAGAGCTTCAGCCTGCAGACTTCAGACGAGAAAACACTCGGCTGCACGAACCTGATGTGTTTGAGTACAGAAGTTTTAAAAAAACTCAAATTTATTCATTTGTTTTACGCAAATCTGGTTCAGTTTCTCATGCATATGCTGATTACATGAGGTATAACAAATCTGTCCACCTACATATTGTGAAGACTCTCTGTCATGTCTGTCTGTGATGCTGCTTAAAAACCCTGGATGTACTCAGTCACTCTGTGTTTCCTCTCTGATACACTCACATGGTTTTTGGTTGATGCTGTTTGTTTCGTTGCACAACAATGTTGCTTTCATGCACATGTAACTGTTAGTTTTAGTTACTTTTTCTTCGGTTTTTATTTTGTATGCATATCCATCTTTTTCTGTCATGGCCATGCTGTTTTGGTCACAATTGGGGGCTAATTAGGGATTAAATTGGTTTGTTTGAGGCTGTTTTTGGTGCTCTTGTTGATGTGGAGTTTGGTTTTGGCTGCACTGTAATGGTGAAGTTTGGTGCATCTTGTGTTTGTTTGATGCATTTTGGAAAGAAAAGTTGATTTGATTGTTTGGTTTGGTTCCTGTTTGTGTGAAGGAGTTCAGTCCTGCATGTTTGAGCCATCAGCTTTGATTGTGTGGTGTGTAAGTTTGGCTTTTGTGGAGTTTACCTGAATAGGTATGGAAATATTAAGCTTATTTGTTTGTCATTTTTATCTTTATTTTACCTTGTTTGCAAAATTATTTATTTGTTTGCAATATTTTGAATTATTTATGCATCTGCAAAGTTGCCTGTAACTTAAGTTATAATATAACTGCATAAGGCTGGAATAAAAAAATGGAAATACTCAAGCGACACATCCTTATTTATTTATATATATGAAATGTATTATACGAAAACAAAATAAATTTAATATCGATTAGAGTTAGAAAAAAAGAGCCTCTGTTAATAATTACCAAGATCAATTGATTATAAAGTTACCAGCTAAAGTTGAATATATTTCTGGATCATTTTGTCCTCTGGATTCTTTTCAAATAAAAAGAAAAAAGAAACCGTTTTTACTCTCATCACACACACACACACACAGGGATTGAAGTTGTTCTTTAAGTGCCAAAAGAAACACAAGAAAACCATCAACAACTTAAATTTATCTGCCAAAGAGTTTCTGCACATTTCACAGGTAAAAAAAAAGACATCAGAAGATCAAATGGGATAAAATAAATAAAACACTGGCAGCTCTTTTTGTGCTCATTAGTGTGTTGGATGTTGAAATGAAGCACTGCAGAGTTATATACACCAACATGCCTCTATTCATTATGCATCTTCAAAAGAAATGCATGTAAAATACAGATAAAAAGTAAAAATGTGAACCTATTGATTAGGTTCAGGCTGAGGTTCCTCCTGAGTCTCCTCAGCTTCATGTTTTTCTCTTCGACTGCTGTCAGTTTCGACTCTGCTGGGCTTCATTAGAGAAAACCAGCCTCACACACAGGCCACAGAATTAAAAAAAACACGCTTTTTCTTCCTCCAATTAAAGCCGCTGAGCTCGAACCAGCCTGAACTGAGTCGCTGCCAGGATGAGAAATTTTCTTCTTTTTTTTTTACAACAACACGTCTCTGCATGCTGGAGACACAGAAGAAGAAAGTAACAAGCAGAAGAAAACGAGGAGCTGAAATATCGACTCTGCAGAAAATGTAACTTGCAGAAAAAAAAACCATCAAAGGTTTAAAAAAGAAAAAGCTCCTCAGTCAGTTTTTTTTTTCAAACAACCTTTCCTGGATGAAAAAAAGGTACAAAAAAAAAATAGACTCAGAAATTCAAACAAACAATGAAAGATTTCCACCAAACCTGCAGAGAGGAAATATCGACCGAACTGTCAGAGACTGCAGATGTGAATCTGAACATGCAGCTGCTGAGTTCAGCCATCGGCCAGCTGTCAAAAATCGCAGGTTCGATTCCCAGCTCGTCCAATCAGCAGGCTGAAACCACTAAACCTAACCAGACCTTAACCAAAGCGCCATCACATCATAAACTGGAACATGAAGCTTTAATATGAAGAAACAACATTTTAACTGGGACTATTTCCAGTGGCGGATTAATCCACGTTTAGTGCTCTTTGTGAGTGAGAGTGTGTGGGATTTAGTCGAACTTAAACTAGTGTGTGTCTTTGTGGTAGAAAAAGAAAATGTCATTAGCAGTTTGGCTCATTTCTATGTTTTTATTCATAGTTTTTGGACAACAAAGGAACTCTATGACACTGAGTGAGATGATATTAAAAAAATGAGTCAGTAGGATTATTTCAACCCTGAACTGTGATAAGATTTGTTAAAAAAACACAGAATTTCATCAAACTTGTACTTTACAAGAAGCCAGAAACTGTTGTATCTGTTTGTAGGGTTGTAACTGATCATACTCAATATTAACATCTCATTTTATTTGCATTATTAGCGGACATTTAAAGATGCTTGGATGTTTTATATGCAGACCTACACTTTTATCACAGTGTCTCCACCCGACATGCGGGGTCTGAATCTCATGTCGTGTTGACGTCTCGTCCCAAAGACCCTGAGACTCTGATTAAAAACACGAAGCTCAGGGGACGAGCTCGGACACTTCATTTGTGTCCCCTCTGTGGCGGCAGAGCTTTCTGTAATTGCTTTCAGGTGAAAAAAGGGAAGAAGGAGAAGAAGAAGAAGAAGAAGCAGCAGCAGTGGCGGCACCTCTGAGACGCTCAGCCTTGAATTATTCATGTCCATCCTGTTTGACTGCAGCTGGAATCCTCAAAGAGCCGCAGGAATCAGACGAGGACGAGCTGGTTTACAGAACCATACATCACACCGAAACAGCATCAACATTCAGGGCGTCCCTGAACGCACCGCTCACAGCTGATTAAACAGGAGGTGAAAGTGCGTTTGGATCATTTCAAACAGTGTCGCTTGAACTTTACATGCGAAACGTCTGCGTTCGTCTCCACATGTTCACTCAGAGCTTCTTCAGACTGAAGTGAGAACTGAAACAACCAGACAACATGAAAACTGAGGTCAAGGCTCAGTTTACTGTCTCCTTCAGTATCCCACAACCCAATATTTTGGTCCCTTCTTCCAGATGTTTTCAAGTGATACAGGCTGCAACTTTGACATGTAAAAAACATCAAACATCTATGTGGATTCAACACAACTCGATCTGTCTGGTAATGCAGCTGTTTCACTGAGGATAGACACGTAAATCAGCGCTGAAATTTAAAAGAAAGGAAGTTCACATAACTTCAGCTGTTTTTCAAATTTTATACACTCTGTTCTGTTTCAAAAGTAATCCAGTGATTGTTTTCATTTTTACGTGGCAACTTTTTACTTCCTGTAAAAATCAGCAAAAGCTCAAAGACACGGACATCTGATTTCTGACAGAACTGAGATGTAAGACGAAGCTGAAACATGATATGAAACCAGCTGTTTTAGCACAACTGCTTAAACGAAGCTAAAAACAACAATGTTTTTGTTGTTTGTTTGGTTTCTGACAGTGATTAAACTCAGAAAATTACATAATTTTATCCAAGGAAACTTTGTTTTCAGTTCGTTTCAGCCTCTAACTTCTGGGCAAACTGACAATCAGACAGCCAGGAAGGAAGTCAATAAACATTAAACATTAACTGAACACAGAAGATACAATCCACAGCCAGGAACCTTGATTATTTTACAGCCTCATGAGTTTAGATTTTGGTCCTGCAGCTGACCAACTCAGGACATCTTCACTTTGAAGTAAAGTGAGATAAAAACAGACTTTAATGTGACTGACTTCAGACTCCTGGAAGTTTTTCCAGGATTTTCCAGGTTTTTGTCTGAGTGGAAGAAAAAAGGTGAAAACAGCAGCTGAAATCTTTTGCCTCTCGAAAAAAAAACACCTCCAAAACAATTTACAGGACGTTCAGTCAGTAAATTTGCATCATGCTGCGTTCACATTCACCTTCTCTCCAAGGAGAATTGGATTTCTGTCCGACGGAGCAGACTGTGATTTGTTCCTCTTGTCGTTTTTTTTTTCTCACATTGTGACTCAAAATAAATTTCCTTTCAACCAGGCGGGAGGCTTTAACACACAAACATACATGAACGTATAGACAGGTAAAGTCACATGCTTCCTCCTCCAAGGACGTGCACGTTGTGTTGAAACAAAAAAATTAAAAAAAACAGACTTCCAGGTGAGCTGATGCAGTGAGACACAAATGAGTTCTGCTTCCTGCTGCGACGCCTGATTGCACCTTTGCAACGGCAAATTACACCCCTCGCTCCGCAGGCCGTAATGATGGCGTACGAGTGAAAGAGATGAAATGAAATATTGAACGGGTTCGGATGCTGCGAGTCGAGGAGCTCAAAGAGATGAAGATGAAGGTTTCACCTCTGCAGCTCTGAAGCCTCCTGAAGAAACTGAGACGCACCTGAAGTTCAGTCATCATCGACTCGGGAAGTTCAAAGTCTCAGAGCTTCATTTTAAATTCCAGTGAAGATCTCAAAGAGTCAAAAGATTTCAATTCAGTACAAATGAAAAAGATTGTGAGATAAAGTAAAAAAAACACGATTTTTGGCCACTTGGGGGCAGCAGAGACAAGTTTTTTCAGCACAATATTAACATATTACCAACTTTTAAGCTGACATGATGAATCTCAGGTGCGATCGAAACCTTTAGACACCTGCACAGGTGCAAGTTGAGTAAATATTTAAAATTATGTCACTTGATCATCATAAACACCTGAGTTATTAACATTCGATAGCTGGTATGTGTTCATTTGCAATTCAACTATGAATGTTAAACTTGAGTTTGCAGCTCAAAGCAGAGACCAAACTTATTTCAAGCAACAAAATCCACATAAAGGCGAGTTGAGGAGCGAAAACTGTGTTACTTTAGGTCAGGAACTCTAAAATAATGCTCTTATAGCTGCGTTTAAAGAAATTAAGCAATAAAATTTGACTGATTCCTTGTATATTAGACCACATATTGACAAAATAATGACCAAATAGCAAACAGCTATATGACAAATATCATATGGCCAACACTAACTGTCATTATTTAGAGTAAAATTATAGTACATAAATAAAATATAACACTTTGGTAACCATCAGAGAGGAAAGGATCACAGATTAAACTGTCTGCCTCAAGGGAAGATTGTAAACATATAATTTATCACCTGAAATAAACAGAAAAATATGCTAATGGTTGTCATTATCATCAGATAATTTGGGAAACAATGATATTTTTATCACAAACTTCCCTAAACTTCTACACAAACAACAAATCAAACATTTGTGTCAAATCATATTAGTGTTTAAATAAACACAGAAACAAATTCACCGATTGTCACTGAATTTAACTGATTTCAGGTTCAAGTTTTGTTTCACATGCTGGTAATTTCCTGTAGCTACATTAAGAATTTAATTCTCAGCGAGGAAAACATAAAATCCTCTCAGATCAGATCGGATGTTAAAAACGTCGTCATGTCGCCAGCTGACCGACCCGACCGACAGCAGCTTCACAACACTTCCTGTCTCCTGCTGCTCTGATTGGTTCCCACTGAAGCCTGACGGCCCAATGGGATTAATTACAGGAAGAGGATCAGAATGCCATACCTGTCACGCATCGCTCTCCTGTCTCGCCCAATGGGAGAGGGTTTTGAATTCACAGCCAGGTGTTTCAACAAACAAGCGGAGATTCATTTAAAAACATCAGCCGAGCAGCTCGGAGAACGTGAGCACAAAATGAGGAGGATGAAGTGAAGAACCAGACTGTTTCAGGTTTAATCTTAATGGTTTTACAGTTTCTTTAGTTCTAATTAAGACAAATACCAATAAAACAGGATTTAATGAAAAAGCTGTTACCTCATAAAACGTAGCTGACATCACTTCTTTTTTCATCCCCTCGGAAATTCAATTAAAAGTGAAATAAAAGCATCAAAATTAAAAAGTTTGTAGCCTTAATGGAAGAACAAAACTGGCTGCAGCTTATAGGCACAAACTCAGTTAATATCAATGAACGAATTCATTTAAATTCAGGCGACTGACAGGAGAAGCAGGTGATGAGAGAAGGCGAGAAGAATTATGACTAAGAAATAAAATCAGGGACGGAGACGACAGGAAGGAGCTTCATCAGTTACACATCAGTTCAAATCACATTACGGCTCTACAACAGCAAACACAACCTTCACTTATCAGAGGCTTGTGTGTGTGTGTGTGTGTGTGTTATCGGCTGTTTCAGTGATAAACACCGCGGCTGAGTGTAAACTGGAAAGCAGGCGGCCTTGTTTCCAACATAATTGCTTTATGATGAATTGCGGCTGGTGATGAGAAACAATGAGCTCTGTTACGATTTATTTCGCTTCCAAAGCAAGAAAAAAAAAACAAGCCAGAAGTCGTTTCATTAATATCACAAAACTGCAGCTTGTTGAAATATTAAAAGGAAGCTACAAACCTTTATTTAATAATCTCAGAGCTTATAGATGTTTTTACAGTCCGGCTTTGAGACATACAGGTGAGGTTTTTCAGGTGAGGAGACTTTCAGGTTCATCAGATCGGTCGATCACAACGAATGAGGCTGAAATGATGCCATGTTTATTCAGGGACATATAACAAAAAAGTTTCCCATTATAATTTCATGTGGTTATTAAAAAAGATTAGCTGTTATCATGCAGTTAGAAAGGAGCAGAGAAGCAGAATTGCTGGTTGAAAAATGGCCTTTCGCCTTTAGGGAAAGCTTCAGATTTATTAGATTTCATCCTGAGGGGAACATGAATATCTGAAACAAATTATGTGACAATTTATCCTCAATGTTTAGACTCAGAAACACTAACTATAAAAATCACCAAGAAATGAAGTAAAACACAGTGAAGAAGTAAATGTGCAAACTAGAGAAGAAGGTGTACTCCTGAGTCGTGTTTGAGGGTAAACATTGATGACAGAAGCTCTCATTTAAATGTGAAGGAAAGACCTTAAATTCAGTTAAATGTTGATCATCTCTGCAGCCTTTTTCATCATAAAAACAAGAACCTAATATTTCCTGAACCTCAAGTTGATGCTTCTGGTTCCTAAAACAACCATAAAGAGGTTAACAATGCTGTTGTGACTCCGAGCAGATGTCGTCTTACAAGATCGGATATGTTTTGCTGTTGCAGATTAACTGTGTGTTGTTGTTTTTTCCTGGTTTCCTCAAATACATTAAACATTGTGGGATTGCACAACTCTCTCTCCATCGAGAGTTTGCATCTTAGTCTGATTTAAGACGACCAACTAAAGATTTTCACATTTTAAAACCACCGTTAACTTTCACCTTGGACAAACCAGAGTCCCATTGATGCTGTAAAGAGAAGTTTAAGATGTTTTTATGTTCCTACATGAAGCCTGAAGAGTGTAAGTGTTGTTGTGAGTTCAGCCTTTCATCAAAAGGATCCATATATAACAACGAGCGAGAGCCTCCGTCGGTCTGCAGACACGACGAGGCATCTTTTTTTCCTCATCCAGACTCATTATATATCACCAGGTTAATCCTGCACACTTTCTGTGCGTCCCTGTAAACCTCCTCAGGGCTAATTAAACGTTCTTTGTTCCTCTGATCCTGCTCGCTGAGTTTTAATGAACGCTGATTCCTCTCCTCGTGTAAACACAGCAGAGTTTTCGTGTCGGTCCGCCCACTCGGCGCTGCGTCTCTGTAATTAATTTGCCTTACAGCCAAGCAATCGGATCTGCTGTCCTTCATTAGCAGAGGAGCTTGTTTGTGTGAATCTCCTTTCTTTCTTTTAAAAAAAAGAGTTTTTTTTCCTTGTCTGTGTGTTTTCAGAGCCGGAGGCGGCAGACGCAACAACACGCCGACATCTTTCAACCAAATGAAGACATGAGAGTGTTGTTGTTGTGTGTGTGTGAGAGAGAGAGAGACGCCGCGGGGAGATGTTCTTCATCAGCTGGAGCTCAGAGGATCAAACAAACACCTTCTCCCAGCATCCTCAGCGAACAGTCACAGTCTGGATTGTAGAAACCGTCAGTCATCATCCATTCATGATATCTCTGGATGTTGTGTCTAGTTTACAAAATTATCAAACAAGGAATGTTGTGATTGTATATTTTTAACTTTATGTTTCAGTTTTAGGTTATGAGAGCACTTTGGTTTAAGTGTGTTTGATCATGTTTTGGCTCAAAAATGCCAGTTTTGTGGCTAACACGGCTGGAAAAAGTCCCAACATCTGGTTTAACAAAGCCTCTTTTTTATCACAAACACAGCTGAAAAATTACACCAAAATCTTGATCTGACTGGCCGAAAAATCTCTAAGCCAACAGCAGAACTACGTAGATGTAACATGTTGCCATCGACCTCTGAAGCTCAGAAGTTGGCGTTTGCGTTAGTGCACAGGTTTCTTAGCTAAAACGTCTGTTCATAAAGTACAAAAGTGAGATTCAGCAAATCTAAACCAACTACACAACAAGTGAGCGTTCAAAGTCCTTACAGTCTGAACTAAATAGTTGTTACTGGGTAGATTGTCAAAATTAGAGAAATACCAGGTTCAATCTCTGAATGGCTACGTTAGCATCAGTGATGATATGCTAGGTATAAATGTTGTCCATATCAAACAGTACGTGTCAGTGTTTGTCTTGTAAGAGTTTTAGTTCACTTACATCAAACTGGAACTCTATTTTTTCTACATGCATTGCAGAAATATCGTGTATAAACCATACAAATTTAACAATTTCTTGTTTACTAAAACAAATTGCCAACATTTTATTGTGGTGACTGGATTTTTACTGCATCCTTTACTACAGCTTCACAGGATTTTACTCTAAAATTAACCAAATTATATCTTTGTAGATTGAAAACTTGCAGTGTTTCCTGCAGGAATGCTAATAAATCTATAGTTAACAACAATAAAAACACAAAGTTTAAAACAAGAGATAGACAAACCAGTAAAAAAGAGTGAAATGTTGTTAAACATTTTGCTTTGCAGTCAAAAAGAGATAAAATCCCTCAACATGTATCTGATTTTAATGTCCTGCAGCATCGCAGGAGTGTCTGTGTGTCCTCAGGAGGACAAGAGGCGACGCTCCGACGATCCGACTCTGATTTTCCCAACGGCAGGCATCGCCTCGTTCTGCTGTCCATCTTTAAAACAACAAGTTCCCAACGGAGGAGGAACTCAGACAGGGCGGCAGCGAGGAGGAGGGAGGTTTGAGTTGGTCCTGACTTGTGAAAGTCGGCGGCGGTTTGACAGACTTCATTAATTCAGAGAGCGGACCGACTCGTCTCAAACCAACCAACCAGAACGCAGTAGAGAAGGAGTGAGCGGAGGTGTGGAGGTGTTGAGGTGTTTCTGCAGGACGCTGTCCATCAGCTTTCAGACACTCAGGAAACTCGACTCTGACATGCAGACAGTAAAAGTTGCGGTCGTGTATCTGCAGAAATTTGATTTCTTGAACATCGTGCAGACCTGAGATCAGTTACCAGAGTCAAAGCGGCTTCACTTCTCTTTCAGGAAGTTCATTTCTTTATCAGGAATATAAATTATTGTTGTTCTAATTAGACTTTAACATGTGAGAATTTGCAGGACAAATCATTACTTATTAAGCTTTCAATAGTACTTTCACTTAGTCAGTTTAGTCTATAAAACATCTTCAAAAGGTGAAATAATTCCACCTTAGAGTCAAAAAAGATGAGTTCAGACTTCTTGTTTTGTTTGAAAAAACTCAAAAATCTTCAGTTAAAAGTTATATAAAAAGGAGAAAAGCTGCAGAGTCTCATGTTGGTTGGAGGTTTTTGCATCACAAATGAAATAATTCATAATCAATGTGTTTGTGGACACATATGGTGGAAGCATGGCAGCATATTCATTAATGATATTAAACAAATTCAGCCAGTTACACACATAATCCACCACAGTGCAGATTAAAGGTGAGTTTTCATCATTTTGCAGGTGTGCAAAAGTTCTGCTGAAACACGTACAGAACCACAATCAACAAACTCTCATAACTGAAAGTTTCCAATAGGCAGTAATGAAACTTGACAGCAAATAATGAGCCTCATCAGACAAAAGGACTCTGGCTGACACAGAGGATGACAGAGAATTGGAAGAAGATGGAAAGTTGTGTTTTAAAAATCAACAAAACTTGAATGAGGTTTGGTTGATGTGACAGTTCCTGCTGCATGAAGAGGCTCTCGAAACAATTCCTGTTAATCAGTCACTGTGAAGAGTAGCAGATGGAGAAGCGATAGCTCATGGGCAGCAATTAACACACACAAACACACCCACACACACGCACACACACACACACACACACAAACACACACACACACACACACAGAAACTCTGTAATTTAATAAGGGCCGGCAGCATCCTTGTTGCAAGCTGCTATTATGTTATTAGAAGCTAATGTTGGAATTTAATTAAAATTATAAACACAAAGGGGTTTTAAAGGCTGAAGCACAAACAGTCTTTAATCATTAATTGTTTTTTGCTCATATTTTGATTACAGTAATTATGTTTTTTTTGCCAAATTTGAGCCCAAATTAGTTCTACCAGGTTTGAATGTGGAATTTGGAAAGCAGACGAGAAGGAAGTTTTGCCAACAGACAAAAAATGAACAATTCAATATCATTTGGTGCTAATCTGACAACAAGTGAAGCTTCATACAGTTTGGAAAGTATTATATTCTGTTCAAACGTCACAACATTTGGTTCATTTAAGATGTTTTCTGAAACTGAATTTTTAGAAAACTCCCAACGTGTCTTTTTGTTTGAATTTAATATAAAACATTACTTGTCTGTCGACTGAGTCACACTGCCATCTAGTGTCCTGTAAGATGTGAAGTCACATGTGAAGAGTTCCAGTTTCGGATCGACCCGGTTCGGTTCGGTTCTTACCGTGGTGGTTTTGACTCGGCCTCCCTGCTGTGTGCAGGTCCAGCCCGACTGATTGACGAGGAGATCACAACCTTCATCGTCCAAGCACGGAGTCATCTCACACCACTGTCGACTCCAGACGATACGAACTGAGGAGGAAGAGGAGGAGGAAGAGAAAGAGGAGGAGAGACAGGTAAGTTCATTTGTTTTCGTCTTCAACGGAAACTAGTTTTTATTTTTTTTCTGTCAAACAACTTTGCACCCACATATGCATTAACAGATTCTCGATTGCAGTTTCTTGATATAAAACCGTGACTTTTTTTCAAAATCATAAATTTTGTTATAATATTTCCTTCATAATCTTTAAATCTCCAAAGAAGAGCAGTGGATCTGTTTACTGTACACACCTCCTCTTCAGTACAGCTATTTATAAAGAAATAGGACATTCTCACAGCCACCACATTTGCATATTGTGGCTCCCTGATTGGCCCACAGAGAGAGGGGGTGGGGGGGTGATGAAGAGGAGGAGGAAGAGGAGTGAGTTGAGTTGTGGAGGCAGAAGGAAACAGCTAACAAGAAATCAACAGAATGTCAAGATGTTCAGTGAAGTCAGAGGCGGAAATATTCTGACTTTTTTTACCTTCTATGAGTCAAAACTCTAAAAAAACACTTTATCATACATTTCCCATAATGCAACCTGATGCATCACGATATCAGGTGCTCCCTGCCTCTCACACCTCTACAAACACACACACACACCCTCAGGTACACTGTTTGCATTGTGTGCAGCTCATGTGCAGGTATCGTGGTTGTTTCTGGTTTTGAATATGTTGACCAATCATTTGCATCCGTGTTGCTCACACAGGTAACGTGAAAACACACCTGCACAAGATTCAGGGATGGATTTTAAATCTCCAGATAATCACAGTTACAAACATTCAGCACTGAAAAGGTAAAAGGTGAAAGTGATGGAACAGATGTTTATGTGACTTTAAAATAAAGAACAAACATAATTTATTTAGTAGAAAATGGAACAAACATCTGTCAGCAATTAACAGTTTCTGCATCTTATTACGGATGATTGCAGGTCCTCGAAGGGAAAAACACTCGAGGGAGAAACACAGAGATGTTTATTATAGAAGTTATTTCCTTCAATAGACAGCAGAGACTCTCAAATGTTTTATGTGTGGTTTTAATATTTGTATATATGACTATAATATGTTATATAATATAAATAATCTATGTAATTAGTTATTTCTTATCTAAAGAAAGGTCACAGAACAAATGTACCAAAATTTCTCCTTATTTTACACAATTAAGGCAGTTTTTAGAGCTCATGATATCTGATTTTTTTTCTTACTAACTTCTCTCGGTCTAAAACATACAGAAAATTTGTAAAAAAATAATTGCAGCAGTCAAATTCATCTTAAATGTTATCAAAATGCACATGTAAGAATGTGGAGAGAGAGTCTGTTGAAGTAACTGCACAAAATATTACCAAACAAAATATAACATTTTAAATTTTTGAAGGGCTTTAACGCCAGCTATTTACGGGGTGAGACTGAAAAGGAAGGAAAAAGAAATAAGAATTGCTGCTTTTTGGACTAAATATGATCATACATTTATTTTTAATGTAAAGGCTATATTTTATCATTCTAATATCACAGCTATAATTAATACCAGCTATTGTCAACACCTCTAGTAGCATAAAATTTTTATATAGGAAACATGCCAAGACTTTTGTTTTTTAACAGGTATTCCAAGAATTTCTATTTGAATATGCAAATGCATTTCATCACAAAACTCTACATAATTTTCTATAAAAATAAAGTATTGAAAAAAACCTCTACATTATGCATCCCAGCATGTTGCATAACTCTGTGCATCATAAGCTAACATGCAATGATACAATGCAGTGCAACGCAAAGTAATGAATGTAACACGAAGTATCATGATGTTCCCGTGTAGCTTAATGACGCAACGCAATGCAGTTCAATACAGTTTAACCTTGAGATTGACAGTTATCAATATGATGCAGGAGAGACTGAATGAAAAGCAGAGAGGAGGAGGAGCAAAAAGAGGAGGTGAAGAGAGGAGCAGTGAGTCATTTTACATTCTTTTAATCTTTTAAGTCACAAACAGACAGATGTTAAAGGAAGCAGCTTCATAAAACAGATCTGCATTCATTTACACCTGAAGCACACACTGTCTGTCTGTCTGTCTACTTGTCTGCCTGTCTGTCTGTCTGTCTGTCTATCAGCCTCTGATGATCTTTGTGTTGACTCTCTCTCTCTCTTTCTGTCGTCTCATCTAAAAATGAATTCCTCACTCAGAGGGGTTTCCTGCTGTTTGCTGACCCAAACGTTCCCGTTGTTCTTGCCCGGCTGTCATTCACGGCACAAAATTACACTCCATGAGACCAACCAGGGGAAAGAGAGAGGGAGGGAGAAAATGAGAGCCAGGCCTGTAATACATAACCAGGTAATCAGTTCTCCCTTCGGAGCAGCGGAGCAGCGGTGTGATTGTGATAGCCTGTTAGGCCCCAATTATCAAACCAATTTCCTATTGAACGGCGGCTCCTCGCAGCCACGGCACTTAATTAAATTCTCACATTGCTCACATTTTCTATCAAGATGGAGAGAGAGAGGGATCCTTCAGACGCAATGAGAAAAATACTTCAAGTTACAAGCTTATGAAAAGGTTTTTTTTAAGTTGTTTGCTTCAGGTGAAACATGAAAATAAAATAATCTTTTTTTATGTCCTCAGATGTGAAGATGTCGGTTTCATCTCAGTGTCTTACGTCCAGGATTTGTTTGGCCTAGCTTAGCACCAGAGTCGAGGGGGAACAGCTAGCTTAGTTTTGCACAAACACTAAAAATAGAGGGTCTTCTAGCTTTACTTTTAAAAGAAATCTGTTCTTCTGCTTCTAAAAGTCTTTAAAATGTGTCTAATTTACAGGTTTTATCACACCAGCTCGTCACCGGTTCATTCTGAGAAGGCAGCTCTTTGCTAACTGGGACCAAAAGCATTTGGCTAACTGGAGAAGCTAACATTTGCGACTTCTGACGATTGTCGTCAACAGTAATCCTTGTATCCTTAAAATGTAGAGGCTGCTTATGTAGAAAGTAAGTATACATATCAGGAACACCGCTTTCTTCATGAGACATTAGAGGATTTTTTGGGAGACAGAGGCTGAAAATAGCCGAGGCATCCTTCACCTTCATCACCTTCTCTTCCTTGTTTGTCTTTTCCTCTTCTTCATCCAGCAGAAAAATTAAAAAAATTAAGCATGAAAACTGGCAGTTGACAGGTTTCCTTGCATCTGTTTTTCTTTATGCACATTTTTTGTGCAATTTGTGCAAAAAAAAAAACCCACCAGAGTGGATGTGCAAAAATATTAAAAATCTCAATGTAAGAAAGAAGTTTATACATTTTGCTAAGTAAGTGCTACAAAAACAGACTTATCAAATAAATCACATATTGCTGTAAATAATCTTATAATAGATAACCTTGATTGTTTGGGCTCATTTGATCACGTCATCTTCATGTGCTTTCTTCTTCTGTAATAGTTTTACGGCACCCAACTGGAGAATTGGCGCCACCTACTGCTAATCTCAAAGAACTGACTCACAGAAATCATAATAATTGGTGAAAAACAAACTTTAATTTGTAAGAATTTTTTGATTTTTCTCCTAATTGGGTTAAAATTTGTGACATATTTGAATGAAAACCTGGTCACTGAGTGTCTGTGAATAAAGTAATGCTGGAGCAGAGATACTAAGTGCTGATTGGACATCTGCTGATGATGTCATCAACATTTAAACATCAGTTGTTAATAATCCCTCTGTTCTTTACATTCGGTTTTCCCCATTTCCCCATTGTGGAACTAATAAAGGAATATCTTATCTTATCTTATCTTATCTTATCTTCTCTTCTCTTCTCTTCTCTTCTCTTCTCTTATCTTATCTTATCTTATCTTATCTTATCTTATCTTATCTTGTCTTGTCTTGTCTTGTCTTGTCTTGTCTTGTCTTGTCTTGTCCTGGGTGTTTGGTGTGTCTGTGTTCAGGTTTGTATGGAAACATTTCACGGCCTCCCTCCTCGGAGGCTCGGCAGCACTGAGCGCGCTCAGATTCCCCCTGAGACTCGATGAAAGGTGTCAGAGAGCAGAGCAGCAGGAAGCAGCTTCTGAGAGGACGACGCGTAATCACAGCCTCTCCAGGTTTCCCGCTGAGGACGAGGATGGAAGCCGACGGCTGCCCCCACGTTTGTTGATTCCTCTCTTTCCTCGGTCGTCCCAGGATGCCTCTGCTGAGCCTCCATTACCTGAGCATTTTATCAGACCCCTCACGGCGAGGCTGTAAATGCTGCTGTTTCCGGAAATCATCTGGAAAACGTTCAGGCTGAACACATCAACTCAAAAAGGGACTGGAGCAAACATCCAACCAGGAACTGCAAAAACTTACACTGATGCATTAACCTGACCGATCAGCTCCGGGTCAAAGGTCACAGTCACAACATTAGTGACTGTTTTGACCTAAATATTCACACATATGAAAGACTTTGACCAATAAATAGAAAGATAATCCTTCTTTTTGGCTCATTCTTACTGAAAATAATGATTTTTTTCTGCTTTTGCCCTCATTCGAATCTCAAAAGCAGAAAAAAATCCCAACTTTCTTGATTTTTCTGACAGATTTCGTACAAAGTGACTTATATTTTCTTCTTTACACCTTTAAAGGTTCAGTGTCCTGCTCAAATCTCAGGTGGAGCTGTGAACCGAACCGACAACAGTACATGAAGTTCTCCATCTGATCTACAGCCGTCCTTTGCCGTTTTAGTTCAGTTTCAGTGTGTTTTCAGGTGTTAAATATAGAAACAGTCACCAACAGGAAGCAGACTTCCACATTAACAAACAGTGTTGTGGATTAATCAGGTATCTGTGAACACCTGAACACCTGCGAGCGCTGCATCACAGTGCTGATTAATGGATGACTGCGGCTCAGGTCCGTCCGCCGCCGCCGCCGCCTCCGCCGCTCAGCACAGTTCATTTATCCGAAAAGAGAAGAAGGCATTTTGTAATCGCTTCATTCATCAAAGACGTCGACCAGAAGGAGGGACGCTGCTTTGTCCCCCGAGGATGAGAGGAACAGAGATGGAAGAAGAAGAAGAAGAAGAAGAAGAAGAAGGACCAAACGGAGAGGAAACGAGGCAAAGAACAAACAGATGGAAGAAAATAATAAATGAAAACTCTGCGATGGTCTAAACAGGAAGTGGACGCAGGAACCATTATTCCTCTTTAAAAGGATGGACAGACAGAGTTTAAAGAGGCACAGAGGGAAAGAAAATCATCCTTTTTGTTCCTTTGTTTGTTTTTTTGTTTCATTTCTTCATGTTTGCTCACTTTAATTTGAGTTTAGTTTAGTTCAGTTTAGTTGACTTTATTTCTTCTCTTTATTTGAATCCTGTCCTGAGGGGCTGTTTCACCCCATTTGCAGAGACATATTTCATTTAACAAAAACAAAAAGCCGTTTTCTTTCAATTATAAGATGCATATTTTAGATTTACTATAAAGTTTTTATAGGATCTTAATTACAAGACAGATAAAGAGGTGAAGTCTTTCTCCCAATGATAATATTGGGTCTAATCTTGTCTAATAATTAAAGACAAACATAATTTTCTTTCAATTATTAATTAATAATAAATAATAAAAATTAATTGATTATATTTGATCTCAAAGACAGTCTTAAATGATTCCATATTATTAAGATCTCATGGTATCAATTTCTCTTAAGAATTCCAAAATATTCTTAATTAAAAGTTTTTTTAAAAGTTTTTTGCAGATAATGAAGTTATTATGTCATGTATACATATCATTAAAAAATAGTTTCTGTATAAATCTCAT
>JAPZDV010000023.1:26589348-26610537 GCA_029814665.1 Acanthurus lineatus
TAGGCCTTTATGAAAGTTTTTTAAAAGATTTTTGCAGATAATTAAGTTATTATGTCATATATACATATCATTATAAAATAGGTTCTGTATAAATCTCATTTATTCTACTTAATAATGATAAATATTAGAATAAATGAAATGTTGGGAAAAAAATGGCTGCTTTTGTGATTTTATTTTACTGCTTCAATTAAATTTATTTCACCTTTTTATTCCATCGACTTTCTACTCTGTTCAGTTCGTCTTCTCCTGATAAAAAACAAAACAATCTCATCTCTCATTCGTTTGTGTGTTTGAATCCTCAGAATCCTTTTTCTTCATCACTGTCAGTCTGAAACCATCGCTGTCTGAAACAAAACCAGAGTTTACTGGTTGTTTCTGTCTTGATAAAGTTTCCATATCTGAAAATACGCTGGTTCTCTCTAATCCTCTGCTGAACCTCCTGTGATGCATGCTGGGATTATCTCGCTCAGAGTGGGACGTCTGCACAGGAACCAGGACTCAGACTCACGATGAAAAGTCAGATGAGGTTTTTTCGAGTTGGAGCTTTGAGTTGTGAGACGACAGATAAGAAGCGACTGCAGTCTGATCCTTCATCTGAGCTCCGCCGGTGGATTTTCAGCCGCAGAACAAAACACAAAGTGAGCAGCAACCTCAGACACAAACTGACATAAATACCAACGAGCAAGAAAAAGGTCACCGAGAGGCAAACGGACGTCTGAGTTTAAATCCGAGATTGTCTGAACAGTGACTTCACTTTGGTTCTGACCAGACAAACAACAAACTCTGAAGAGCTGGTTTGTCTTTTTTTAAAGATGTTTAGTTAGTTTAACACAAAACTTTATTCATCATGAATACCAGCTTGATATAAACAGTGAAAACACACAGATATAAAAACGCTACATATAACTAAAATAGAATAGAATTCAAAAAATGTAAAAAGAAGGTGCATCTATATTACTTTATAAAAACACCACAAAAATTTGGATTTTACGACTCTCCACGTTTCTTTTTAGCAACATTTTAGATGCAAATATCATTTTTTTTAACTGAGCTACATTTATTTAACAGCTCTCATGCTTTTTAGATTGAATGTACTTATGAAATATAGGATGAGAAGCTTTATTATTGATTCAACCGTCCAACAGTGTATAAAGCATTTAAAATTTGATCCCGATTGACCAACTTAGCCTAGTTTCTAGAATAAAAACATGCAGGCATCGTATGTTTCTGCAAACAAAAGATATGAACCTTCTCTGGATGAGAAGAACCTCTGTTTGACTCTGTGGTTTGAGTCGTTATGAGTCGTTCTGCAAAATGAGGACTTTTACTTTAAGAAAAGTAAAGACTTTTTCTTTCTTACATTTCTGTACTCTTTCTTCAATGCAATCCTTTACTTGTAATAGAGTAATTTTACTGATCTTTTCCTGTCGTACCTCTATGAACGGGTCCTATGATGTTAGTGTGGACGGATTTTTTGTTTACTTCTTGCTGGAAATGTTTTGTTTGGTTTCTGTTTTTGACCTTTTTTTTATCCCAGAAAAGTTCACTTGGTTTGAAAAAAAAAAAAATTTATTTGAATCTGAAACATCGAATAAACTTCAGTGTTTTTGTGACCTAAAACTGCAACAGAAAACACAAACTGACATAAATACCAACAAGTAGCTCTGCAAAGGTCACAGTGAGACATGAAGGCCAAAGTTTCCACTTAATTAAAAACAACTCTCGCTGCTGAGCGACTTAAAAGAGAAAACACTGGTCATCCGTTGCAACAAAGAGCTCACAAAGCTCACAAAACCAGGTTTTGTTTGAGTTTTCTCTGAAAAATTCAGGGAATATAAGAGAACAGGAAGCATCTGAGCTCAGAAAACAGGTCGCAGAGATCTGCAGTGTTTTTATTGAGTCTGCAGCTGAAAATATCCTCCAGAAGCAGCATCGCATGTTTCAACAACTCCGATCACTGACAGCACAAAACTTTAACCTGTTCAGCTCCAACAAAACAAACTTTAACCTATTCAGCTCCAACAAAACAAACTTTAACCTGCTCAGATCAACACTTTCTGCAACACAATGAGCATCAGCAGCTGACAAATCACATATGCAAAGTGCAGAAAGGTGCTATTTTCAACTACAAGACAGCAAACTATGCTAACATTACCAAGCAAATTATTTCCAATTTTAGTGCACAAGTTATTTAACTGTTCAACTTTTTTAATTGACTCCCTGATTTTCAAAATACAGACTTTGGTTGCTGATGCACTAACACATCTTAGCAAGAGGAAACATCACCTTTCTGAGCATTACAGCAAACAATTTGGGAAATGTTGATCTTTGTACAACTATTATCTGATTATAAAGAAGAAATTTCTGTCTGTATTTGTGGGTTTCTGTCCTTTAATGTTCTTGATAATCATTTATCCTGCAGAAATCACATTTGGTTGGTGTGTTGCTTCGACATGAAGTCAAGTGTTCAGTAAGTGAAGTTGTTTGGATGAGCAGATTGCAAGAAAAGCTGCAAGAAACCAGCATCAACTCAGCCACAGGCATGTTATAGATTAGTATGCATGACTGTAGCCTACAAATGATTTTTGGATAGTTCATTGCTGTTTTAAAGAGGGATTTTTGCACCTTTTTTGATGTATATATAATCCCTTTGACATTCTTTTTGCTGTAAGATATAAAGATGAATTTTGAATGAATGCATATTGTCAAAGCTGCTTTTTCTGCTCAAAATCGTATATGTGCTTGAAAAATAAGCTTTAAAATATAGCTGGGCTGAACTCAGCTGAATAGAAACTTATCCAGCCTGCAGTCTGACAAGAAAAAGCAGAGGTCAGACCTCTTCAATAACAAGATTAAGTGTTTTTATCGAAAAGATGTAAACCTTGGATAGTTTGCTCCAACTGTAGGACTGCTGATGCAAAGAAACACTAACATCTGAAGACAGAAAACCTCTGAAGTTTTATCCGACTGAAGAGTTTCTGAAGATAAAGAGGCTGCAGAGGTTCTTAAACTCGGCTGAACAACCGCTCACAGTTTCTGACAATCACCAGGAGAGCATGTGAATCCTCGCAGGGCAGATCGAGTCCCTCCAGCTGTTTCCATCGTCTCCAGATGGTAGATGGAGAAAGAAAAAGAGAGAGGACAGCCGGTGATGAAATGTAATGCAACTCTGTGCTGTTCCCATCTGGGCCGTGACTCTGTGAACCTCGCGGTCCAGATGAAGAGATGTGGAGGGTTTAGAGGGAAGCTGCAGGTACTAGTGTGTTTGTTTCCTCCATAAACTCCAAGTTCAGGCCTCAAGCTGTGAACCGACTTTCAGTTTGAGAGAAGATTCTGCATCTGCATTCAAGCATCTGAACTCCATGACCTTCTTTAATTTGTAATTATTTTATCTCTGAGCCGAAACATAAACCAAACATTGACCACGGCGTCCTTGCATCAGAAAACAGGTTAGATTATTCAGGAAGGATGGATGATGCTATTTCATCGTGTCTTACCGTCGACGCAGGCCGGTCTGGCTCGTGTCGTCCCGGCGATCTGCCCCTTCCTGCAGGCGCAGCGGGCCGTCTGTCGGGCAATGGTCCTCCTCGGCTGGCTGCTGTCCCGGTCCAGAGTGACGATCTCACAGGTGCCGGCCGCCAGCTGACCTGAGGGATGCAAGGAGGTAAAATACTTTGTGACTGTTTTCACTTCAATGGCAAAACTTCTTTTGTAAGTTGCAATATTTTCTTACGATTTTTTGTTACTGTTCAACTCATTTTTCATGGCTTCTGTTTCAGAGACAAGAAAACCTCCACTGCTTTTGATTAAACGCTAAGAATCAGTCAAACTGGCTGGTTTACAAGTTAATGTTAAAACAAATGTATTTATCCTTTAAACCTCCAAACCACAGACTTCTGCTGCAAAGAAGCTAACAATTGTTAGCCAGTGAATTGTGGGAAATCAAGCTAATGATGAAGACAGAAGACAAATCAAAAGAAAAAGATAAGTGACATTTTATTCATTTAAGCTTACATTTCTTCAGAAAGTATGTTTTTATTTATGATGTAAAGTTGTTGATTCTCAGTTTTAATGAATGTGAAAATTATTGCTGAACATGTTTTCTTTCCTCAATTTCTGCCTCAACCAGCTGAAACATTAACACAACATTCAAGACTATGACTCTCCTGTGATAGAAAATCATCTAAAACCTCTCAAAGGACATTGAAAACACCTTAAAGAGTCTAACAAACCTCCTCAAGGACCACAGGGACCTTCTGATGGAAGCATAGAACTATTTCAAAACCTCTTAAACCTCCTTAAAGACAGACACAATGTACTCGATGACCTCTGAAACGTCTTTAAACACAGCTACTGTTAAACTGCCTCAGTGAACTATAATGACCCATCAAAGACCTTCATACCTCGACCCGTCTTAAGAACTCTAAAACCTCCACACAAACACCACATACCTCCTAAAAGACACGTAATAGGATCTATAAAAACCTCCTTCAGAACCTTAAACAGCAGGTTAGACTGAAAAAACAATCTGCAGCCATGTGAGATCTGTGAGGCTGGAAAAACATTTCGATATCATGACAAAATAACTGAGAAGATAATAACATGCTGGGTGTTAAAACACAGCTGAGTGTCACTGGTTTGGCTGGTATTTGGTCATTAGCCCTCTAAACACCTGAACAGCCGGCAGTGGCTAAAAATTTCTATCGATTTTAAAGCTTCATTACTTTCAAATCACTTTAAAAAGTCATTTAAACTGCAGTTCCTAAATTCTTTCAGTGGTATCATATAATATAAGTTTTGTTTGCCTGGGATAATATTTTCATAAATGACTGTAACTTGCTTAAGGTTGCTGATCGTTAGGGGTTAAGTTAATCCCATCTCAACAAAACAAATGTAAAATTAGGACTTTAAAACAATCGAGGCTAAAACTCAAGAATCTGATAATTGTGCTAAAAAATAACCAGGAGATTAACTTTGTTATTAAAATTCATCCTTTGGGGGACATGGATGTCTGTACAAAACATGATAAACCATCCAGAATTTGTCAATAAATTTCACTCGAAAGCAAAAACATGAACCATGAAAGTCAGATTTGTCATTTTGAAACCATGAAATTCTGGTTTTTATTTGTTTTTTTGCCAATTCTTCCAGCAGAGTTTGAGATTTTTCAAGTGGATGATTGGAAACCGGCTGCAAAAGTCAGAGCATCTCCAAAGTTGGATTTATTCTCCGGGCTCCATGAACGTTTGTCCAAAAACAAACAAATCAATGCATTGAAAACTTTGAGAGTTATTTAAGAGTCAACCGATCGACCAGCTGAGCATCATCAAAGCAAAGCTGATGGATTAAAAAACAGTGTATCTGTGTATCGATATGTAAAAATCTCCACTGAGTTCATCTGAAGAAGAGGCTGAATGATAACAGGGATGAATGATGCATGCTGATGAACTGTGATCAATAGAGCCGTGGACCTTGTTTTCTTCAGAAAAGGACCAGGAGCTCAGAGTGAGGAGAACAGAGGGAGCAGATCTTCAGAAAGATGGAGTTCAGGGAGGTCAGAGCCTGAAAACACAACAGCAGCTTCAGCAGCAGCTCGTCTGAAACCAGCCTTTCTTACAAAACCCTCACTGTTTTAAACATCCAACTCCGACTCGGATTCAGCAGCTGGTGTTTTATTTTCACTTTGCATCAGTCTGATAAAATGAAACAACACGGGAAACTTTTAAAGAGTCTAAAGAGACGAACACCTGAAAGAGGTTTTTCCATCTGATCAGATGTCCATGAATTAGTGTTATGGACTTACAGACTCTTGAGGGACCACTATGACCTTCAAAGTGAGGGTCACATGATCATAGGAGACAACCAATGGCATTGCTGTGCTCCATTAATTTTAAAAAATTCAGTCATTAGACAAAAAGACTAGACAACCAACCTTGTAACTCTGGGAGAGAGATGCTGCAAACACGGTTCACTTATTTCATGGCTAAACCTCCTTTAACGTCAGCGCTTCAAATTAAAGAATTAATTTAAAAGCCTAACTGTAGTTTTCTTTCATAAATTCCAGCTTTTCTACTTGAAACCCCCCCAAAACTGCTAAGATCTCCGTGTTGAGACTCTGCAGCTTTTAATGGAGCTCATAATTACATCTGACAGCCTGCATCATGACTGCTGCTCTCCGTCTGATGTGTTACCCCCCTCCTGTTAGCCTCGAGGCTACATGGGAGCTTATAAACTCTCATCTCTGTTTGAGAGCTGCTGTGATGAAGGTTATCCACATCCTCATCCTCCTCATCCTCACTGTATCAGTGCAGACAGAAAGATCAATGTGAGATTACTGGAGTCAGGAGTTCATGTACATTTAACTTCTGAGGGTCAAGATAAGACATCCAGAGGAGAGGACACGATAACTTTGATTATATCTGATACAGAGGTCAAAGGTCAGAGGATGGCAGCTAGAACACATTTAAAGTGGGGAAAAGAATGAGAGTATTCGATGAAAAACTAAATTTAAGTCTAAAATGCACCGATACAAAATCTTTATTCAACTCTTATTCTTAGAACTTACAGTCGTTAATATTCTGCAACAGGAAATAAAAGCAAGAAAGAAACATAAATCCGGCTCTGTTTTCTAATCAGGAACTGTTTCAAGGTTTATTGGATGCATCTGTAAAATGTTGGCTGACAACATTTTTATTTTATTTTCTGCTTATTGCATTTTAAGCATTACAAGCAACAAAGGACAACATTTTGAGAGATGCATTTGTTTGTTTTCTGGCATAAGAAAGACGAAGAGACGACTGATTCCAGCTAGCTTAAATCTAACGCCAGCAGCTAGTTAGCCTAGCTTGGCATAATGACTGAAAAACAAGGGGAAACAGCAAAATTCTTTACAATTGTACCAAAATCTGACAACCAAATAAATTAAAGTTAAACAAACCAAGAAAAAAATATAAGTTGTACAGGAGTTATGATCCTGGCTGTCTTTGAGGTTGCCAGGCAGTCAGCGGAGACTCCAGGAAGTAACCGCTGTAAGCAAAACAAAGTCAGATGTAAAGCTTTTATAGTCCTGTTTTTGTGTAGATTCAACATGAGATAAAGCCCAACATGTAAACTATTGGTGTAGACATGCTAAGAGCTACGTGGAAAGTTGCTAAGAGCTACTGTTACTGAAAAGTGCTAGCTTGTTCCCAGCTGGCTAGCATGTTAGCGGTTAGCTCGGCAGCTTTACTAAATCGCTCTGCAAGCTGTTTTAACATCACCAAACACAAAATATTTATCAAAGATGTGCAGATTCTTTTAGCTTTGTAACTTAACTCTTGACAGTTTAATTTAACTGTATTTTTAAAAGTTTGAAGCATTGAATCATATCAATATGTTCAAGTTTGAGCTTCAATTAAAAAGCTGCAGTGTTTTGTTTTTTTTAAACATCACAGGTTGACTTTTCAAATCCAATAATCCAGAAGCCTCGAAGGTGCTCAGATGGAGAAGCCCTGGAGCTCTTTTGCTGTAATTGGAATTTAGTTTGCATGTAGATGATGTGAGAGATCCTGCTAACAGGTATCCCATGGTAACCAGAGATGGCAGCCGAGCGGCGGCGGTGGCGGCGGCTGTGAGTCTCTGCTTCCTCATTAGCTGCAGCTAATCACCAAACTTCTTTAATTCTCCATCTGCTGCAGCACAGAAGGATGAAAAAGTTATTGTTTCTCATTTCTGACAGTCTGAGCAAAGGATGCTGGGAGACTGAGATGCACGGTTACTGTCAACATGATTAAAGAGACACTGCAGCCTCGTCGTAAATTAAAATATTATGGTTAATTGATGATACAAAACAAAAGAAAAGACATTTAACAACTGAGGCTTGATGCTGCTGATGTGCTTTGGATGTTTAAAGCTGCTGGATGTCGAGTTTCTAATGAATGAAACTGTGTGTGAACACAAGCTAAAAGAGGCTGCAGGAGTTTCTTCAGCTGAAACGTAACACAAATTCTGCACCAGTATTTTCTAATTTACCGCATTTCTTAACATGTTTATAGCATTAGCATGAAACTAGTTTTTGCACCAACACATAATGATTTTTCCTCTAACGCTAAACTAAATACTTTTGCTGGTTTTTATGTCATGTTTGATTTTTCTGCATCACAAAAACTATTTTAAAAACTGTTCCTCAGAAATACTGGATGCAAAAACTAAACAAACAGAAGTTTCTTTATGGGTAATTTATTATTCATTTAATTTGACTTGCACTGCAGCTCCCATCGCCTTGCACTGCACTGTGCGTACTTTCCCCTTTTTCAGTTCACTGTTTTGTATTCATGTCCAATTTAAAAACAGTGGCAACACAGTTAGCTTAAGGCTAATTTGCAGCCGCAGTCCCTGAACAGGACGTGCAGCACATAAAACATAAACGGGGCAATAAACAGGATTGTGATGAATTGAGCTGCAGTGACAATTTAATGGTTTTATCAGACGGTCGTCCTGAAAAATCACGGCCACGTAGGTCGAAGGTTCTGGAAGCTTATTACAACTATTATTTATGTTTAATGTTAGTTACAACCTCTAGTGGTTGTAGTAATTATGACGGGAGCAAAGGCTGAAGTCAGGTTCGGTCGTATAAACAGCAAAGGGAGGAGGATGTTGTAGATGAATGCTGTTTAAATTTGTGTTTTAAAAATGCAGGAAAAATCTTTATTACCTTCATAAAAAAAACATCTACCACTCAGATAATGTCATATTCAAGTTTTTATATCTTGCATAACTTTATTATTATTATTATTTTTATCCTTTCCTGCCTGCAGGATTTGATTTCCTTCCTCTGAGTTCTGCAGTTTTTGTCCCTGCAGTAAAACTCTTGTACATTTACTTGACTTTGTGATTCGGTCGAACGAACCACTGATGAAACTCGGCGTCGTGTTTGCAGCAGCAGACACACAACAGCTCGCTCACATTACAGCAGAATAATGAAATTACAATGCATTGTTTTCTCTGCTCAGACTGCTGTTTTCTCGATCGCAGCTGACACGTAATCTATTCATGGACGAGAGGAAGAAAGATAAATTGACATCTGGTTGATAGCGTCTGGTTGAGCTTTTATTATCTGTCATCTCTTTTAAATTCCCCGCAAATTGAAAGTAAGAACAGCAATCACAGAACAGGAGAAACCAGAGTCACTGTGTTTGTCCTGAGAGTGAAGACAGAAGAATAATGATGAGGCTGAAATTGGTTTTGACACAACACGCCGGCTGTTTTCTGATCCTCTGATGACAGTTAATGAGTCTTTGTAGCTGAAGACAAATACAGAATCCAACATGAGGTCGAACACAAAGTTTCTCAAGCTGTTTGGAAACAAAAAGGACTTTAATGTGAGTCAGAGTCGTCGCTGGCGGGTCAGCAGGATGTTGTAGTCGTTTTTTGAAGCTGTACATCATCAAGGCTGCCAAATTGGAAACCTCGAGATCTCACAAATGTTTTCATTTAATAATATCTTAAACATTTCTCATCCAAACAACTACACACTTGACACTAAACTCCTTAAGGTCCACAACAATATATTTCCCATGTGTGAAGTTGTCTGGCTGACTGGTTGTTGAGAAAAGACACAAAAACAGACAGAGGTTTCTACTTTTTATAGTCAGATTTATTCATTCTAACTTTAATATTACGTATCTATAAATTTGATTTATGTCTACTTGTTCAATAATGCACTGAGTATCCAGCTGATTATGGATTTCTTAACTAAACAACCCCATTAACATGAGAAGAAACCTGCATTAATTAGTTGCTGACCACAAAGCTGAGAATGAGCCAATCACAAGCATGAATGAATGAATGAAACTCATGATGCAAATCAACAAATACAAAAGCAACTTCATGCTCTGCCTGAAATTAATTTGATTCATTAATTAATGAAGTTATTGTCAGAATGAGAAGGATTTCCTAAATGAAAAAAAAAGGTTTATAGACTCAAACAAACACAATCTATGTCAGTTTAACATGTGAGGCCAAACACACTCACACACTCAGTGTTTTATTGTTGCTGGGAAGTCTCTTAATCTCATATCTTAACAGGGATTTTGTTGTGAAGCAGAGTCACAGATCTGCACATTTTATCTAAAGAGGTTCTTGCTTTTGGCTCTGATTGACGCTGCTCTTGAACAGACTGCTGGACTCAAGGACACAAAGATCCATAAAACCTACAAGAAAAGAAAACATGACCACCATCTTCGTCCAGTAACTTCACTTGGATGACGGTCAGTTTAAAGCTCATTAAAGAATTAAAAACATTTGCAATTGATCTTTTAAGATCCACCTTTTTGAATACCCAAACTGAAAAGCCTTTAACAGAAAACTGCAAAGCAAAAATACATAAATGAGTCAGTACAGTCATTAGTGGATAAATGGATGAATGTGAACGTATAAATCTTAGGTTGTGTTTGTCTGCTATGAAACTGCTTAAGTGATCATACTGGACAGTGAGAAACAAATAACATGGAAGTTTTTTCATCTCGAGGCTTCAGAGCATCATTTGTAAAATGCGAGGCCTCAAACGTGAGGCGTTCAGGGCTCATAAACTGTGTTCAAAACACTTACCGCCTATAGAAAACAACTGGAAAAAGACACTTCTGCTGCAAAAACTGCACCCTTCTCATCAGGCCTAAAGAGGTATGTGTGTGTGTGTGTGTGTGTGTGTGTGAGCAGAGACTCTGCCCTCTGCTTTTATTTTCCCATTTTGCTCCGTTCAGGATGTTTCCGAGCATCAACCTTTGAGTCAGTTCAGGCAGACGGGTGACAAAGTGTTCGCACAGGCCTCAAAGCTGCGACACGAACAATAAAAACCTTTTCTGCTCTTTTGAAAGTCCGAAGCAGAAACTCAGCTGTTTTTTTTCTCGTCTGGCAGCTTTTCTGATTCTCCTCTTCACATGAGGATTTTTCAGAGCTGCTGCAGAAAGAACAAATGCACAAAATCCAGCATCCAGCTTACTAATTTTCACGCGTCAAAGCTCAAACAGACTCGGCTGAGCAGGTTGAGGTCAGAGTTTCTGACTTTGAATCCTGAGTTTTCTGCAGAAAAACTCTTGAAACTCTTGTTCTGAAGACTGTCGTACTGATTCCTGCGTCACACGGCGGTTTGATCATCTGTGTCTCTGTCTTTGGAGGTTGAAACGTTCATTGTTGTGCTGCTGAGGTGTGATTTAAATTGTTAAATACAGTTTTAGTCACGCTCAGTGCTGAATCACTCGCTGATGTTCTTCCACCAGATGAATTTATTCAAATCCAATTACACCCTCTGCAGCTTTTTGCTCCGTTAATTTCTGTTTGTTTTGTTTTTTTCTCTCTCTCAGCTGCTGATTTTCTCTTTCGTTCAGACGCAGTGTGTTCATAATTCCCATGAATATATGCTCGACTTAATAGAGCATTGAGAATTCATTTGGACTCTGAAGACTCCTTAGGTAAGCTTTCTACACCGCAGGCGCCACAGCGTTATCTGCTGCATAATAGGCTTGTTTTCAGGATCTAAATAAGCTTCATGAGCAAGCAGAGAAAAAGAAAAGAGAAACTCGGTAAACAGAGAGCGTGAGGGAATTTAATTCAGTCTGCAGTTTGTGCTCATTAAGGCTTTTCACACTGAGATGATCAATAAAGAAGAGATGACAAATGAAACTGATTCTTTGTGTTCTTCAGAAAAGGAGTTCATTTGATTTCTCACGTGGGATTTTAACCACTGATGTGCAAATGTAACATTTAAGCATGTTATTATGTGCAATAACAGCAACATACCTGTCTGATATTACACCTGTTTAACCTGATGATGTAATGTGAAGTGATAGACCTCATTTCTTTTCAAAATAAGAGCCTCTGCAGCACCACAGGGAGCCTCAACCTGCACTGCTGAGTCTGTTTGAGCTCTGTTTGAGCTCTGACTGTTGAATTTCAATGAGCAGCTGCTGGAGTTTTATGATTTTCTTCTTTCTGCAGCAGCAGATTATCTGAAACATCTGCATATGAGGAGGAGAGTCAGAAGCAGCTGCCAAACATGAACTGCTGAGAGTTTCTGCATCAGACTCTCAGAGACAGAAATCACTGTTTTTAAATAAATTTGTTTTTGATGTGACAGCTGAGTGTTTAAAGTTTGGTGAAGTTTAAGTATAAAAGTTGGTTTTAGGGAAAATATTGTAACATAAGTTTACATTTTTCTTTTTGTTAAGGAAAGAGAGCATCTCAAAGAAAATGTTATTTATCTTTAAAACATTCAAACCTTACTTGTAAAGATGTCGTTGGGTTGATAAAATGGCAGTGAGTGTGGAGGACAAAACAGAAAGAGGGATCACAGTGAAAATGAACTGAATAAGTGATGCTTTTCAGGTAAATATCTATCTATAAAACATAATTTAAACAGGGTGAATTGATAATTTCATGTCAGGTAAGACTACTGCTTCACCTACAGGTCAATACATCAACCCTAAACACATTTAAATTAAAATAAAAGAAACCAACAATGATCATCGGTTTGAAACAGGAAATGAACAGCCTGACTTCCTGAAGTCACTTTATAAAAATGTCACCTGACTTCCTCTTTTATTCCCGTTGAGACTTCTGTGGCCAGTAGGGGGCTCTGTCTCTTAAATATAAGCCTTGCCTAAGCAAACAAAGCTTTACAGCGAAAGTTCGGTCAGAAAAACTTCATCTTTGTATCCTTTCATCTGTAGTTATTCCTCTTAACATCTGACATTCACTCCTCTCACTTATATTTCCTCTCCGTCATGTTCTTGAGTATCTATCAGCTGTTCTGATCAGCTGGTCACTTACATCCAATAGCACAGCAACACGCTATGTTGTTAACCCATCATCTTTTTACTCTAATTCTGTATATATAATTTCTCTTAAGACACTGATGCTGCTGTCCGTCACTGCCACAATTATGAAACTTCTCTGTTGAGTTCAGGCACCAAACGCTTTCAGACAAGACTTAGTTTTCACATTTTAATTGTTACAACAAACAACATCAGTAAAGCTACGAGAAACCTGTGATTGTGGTGTCTCAATCCATGTCAGGTTGACTTTAGATTGGTGGATTGGCCCTTTAATGCTGATAATTTAAAATGTACATTCTTCATACATATTTTGGAAAAGAACTGAGTGTTCAAACAACAGAAATAATGATCTGTTGATGTTTTCAGAAACAAAAACTTGCTCTAATTTGACTGAGCAAGTGTTTTAAATTCTTTTTTTTTTCTCCACACTGTCGTCTTCACTTTACATTTAAATTTTTCAAGGTTATTAATGCTGTTTCCCCCCTGCAGAGCGTCCCACCAAGCGATAAATTCAGCCTAACAGGAACCTCTGATAACGAGCTGCATGTGAACCAGTCAAGACACCCAAAAAAACAACCATCACACAGGATCATTACTGCGGCCCAGAAAGAGCCAGAGACCGCTTGATTTTATTTTATTTCTGTCCTCTTTAAGCTAAAAGCCAAGTGGGTCTTTCACATGGATCACTGAGCGGTTTTACATTGATTCTCTTAATGCAGGTCGAAGCTCAAATGAGGCTCAGATACTCAACTGGACGTTCGGGACAAAAAAACAAAGCTTTATGCTGCACAGATGAACCTGTGCTGCAGAGGAGGAAAACCACAACACCGCTGCACTGAAGGCTCCATTACAAGGCTGCAGGTAAATATAGATTCATGTTTCCCATCACTGTGACTTCTGTAGAAGCATCAAACAATCAATATATTGCACAAATTTTAATGCAAGTTATGAGGTTTAGTTTCAGACAAGATACAGATCAAAAGTGTGAAGTAATGACTCAGTATGTTGCATCACTTTACCTGCTTTTACACATCAGGAGAAACTAATGGTGAAGTGTCGGCAGTGACATCACAATGTGCAGAAACACAGTTCTGTTCAACCTGCATCCAAAATTTTACTTAAATAGATGTATAAAGTATTTCTATCAAAACATACTTAAAATACCAAGAGTAAAGGTACTCAATATGCAGAATAACAAATCTTAGAATTAGTTTATCATTGGATTATTTTAACAAACACACTGATGTGTTTATGGTTTCAGTGTTGCAGCTGGTTAAAATTAAGCTCTTTTTTTTACTTTTCAGTGGTGAAAGGTTTCGAATTTACCCTCCAGCATCAGTAAGGTGTTTCTTATTCAAATTTATAATAATAATATCCCCAAATTGATTTGTTTCCAAGGCCCACATATGTATTGTTAATTCCAATTTTTAAATTTACTAGTAATAGAATACATGTAGTGGAGTAATAATAAGGTACAATATTTTCATGTATAAGTATAAGGCAGCAGAAAACAGAAACTGATGCTCAAGCAGAGTAACAAACCAAACATACAATAAGTCACTGTACTAGCTGTTTTTCATGACTGGTTATCAATGAGAACTGAGGTTCAGAGTTTGATTAGTCAATTGACGGAAAACTATTTTTAATATTGAAATTGATAATTATTCAAAAAATTAATTAATGATTATCTGCTGTCATCTCTCTCTTTGATTTCTGTTTTTTCTCTCTTCTTTGTGACTATAAATTGAATATTTTTGAGTTTCAGTTAAATAAGACAAGTCATTTGTAATAAACTGATGGATTGGACCATTTCTCATTGCTATGTGACTTTTTAACAGTAAATAATGTTAAGAGAAATAAATAAGAAAAAATGTTAATTAGTTTTGAAGGTGATCATCATTTGTTTGTTTTCTTTCTTGGCATGAGGCTAATTTTTAAATTCAAAGTGTGTGTGTGTGTTTCTGTGTGAGTGTGTGAGCAGCACGGAGGTAAAACCACACTGTTTGATCTCTCTGTCATCTATCTTTATTCTCTCTGGATTCTTCCAGTATGAAACAGCGGACATGCGCTGCAGCTCAGTCCGCCTCCTGAGCGCCTCATTCGGTCAGAACAACCCGGTCGGGTCCGGCACGAACCCGGAAAGAACCCGGAACTGGTCTTACTGCTTTTGCTGCAGCTTTATCCGTTCATCTCCCGCATTTGATCATCACACTTTCCACTGCTGCACACACACACACACACACGCACGCTCACACACACACACGACAGGTGCGCAAAAAGCCACGTAGATTTTATCCATAATATACCAAAGTGATCAGAAAAAACTGATTCTCACTCGTTTTAACACCTTTCCTGTGGCCTCTTGAAGAATTTGAACACTAAGTCTGACCCTCGACACACATATGCACACACACACTCACGCATATGTGCACACACTCACGCGCGCACACAGTCTCAAACTCTGTGACCAGACTACAGAGACGTACCTTCTCTCAGGATTTGTTTGTGGAGGAGCAGGAGGAGCAGGAAACAGACCGCAGCGGCAGTCAGAGCCCAGGCCAGCCGGAGGAGCTGCATGAGGGGGGAGAGCCGCGAGCCGCACGGGGAGCCAAAAAGTCCAAACTGTGATTATCCGCAGGCTGGAGCCTCCTCACTACGCCACATCCATCCCGATCCAACTCAGAGGTAGACGGAGGCAAGAGACAGCTGGCATCTCCGGGATATGAAACCACACGCGAGCTTTGAGTGACAAATCCACAGTGGAGGATATTTTTTAAGCAGCGGAGATGTTTCTGGTTCCCCTCCCACGGGACTCCCCGGGTGAAGCTGCCGAGATCCTTGCCGCGCTCCCTGGCGCGTCACGGTGCGCAGCAGCGGCCGGCAGCGGCAGCAGCAGATGCCCGGAGTGATCCCCTCCGCCACAGCATGCTCATCAAAAACACAAAATCTGCTCCGAACATCAAGTTTTCCAGTTATCCGCCTCCAACTCACAGCTCTCTACGCCTCGGATCCACCAGGAGTCTCCGTCCGCTTGTTCGCGTAAATCCTTCCACAAGTGGGAAAACAGACACCGGGTCCGGCTGGAGCTGCTCAGCGGGCATGTTGCACGTTTCCCGCGGCGCCTGTCGCCCCGCCACCGGCTGATCGGTGCCCGGTGGTGAGGAGTGAGGGAAGAGGAGATGCAGCTGCTGCCTCCGAGTCTGAATATCCGCCGCGCTCTGCAGCGTCCACACCGACTCTCTCTCTCTCTCTCTCTCTCGCTCTCTCTCTCTCTCTCTCTCTCTCTCTCTCTGATCACGGACTGACGTCACACCGGTCGGGCCTACAGTACGTCTGTCAAATCCGTCCACAGGCTGCAGACACCGGGACTGATGCGGCAGTCAGCAGGGACGGAAAACCAGGAACTTAAGTGGCACTGAAAGACGCAGTAGTATAAACCTACAGTACTCGAGTATTTGTACTTTATGCTGTGCTTGTATTCCACTATACGTTTCAGAAAGAAGTAAAGTAAACCAGATATATGTCACTTTTATTAACCTGTAATCAGCGAGCCTCAGTCATCCTGCCCACATCTGGGTTTAAACATTTGTACATTTATTATGTATTTCTGATCTGTTTTAGCAATTAAAGACTTTATTTTTAAACAAAACTTATTATTACTAAAATACACTAAATAAAATAAATAAATACAAATAGAAAACATTAATTCAGCAACAATAGTATGAAGAAAAGTAAAATATGGGACAATAGTTAGACAAAACTATTTACTTAATAAAAAGAATTCTTACTATCTTTTAATTCTAAATTATTGATATGTTTTTTAATTGTATGTCTACAATCATTTGGGAAATAACATAATTAAAATGTCAGCATTCTTAAATATGCATTATTTATTAATCATTTATAGTTAAGCACATTAAGACCTTAAAGTTACATTAGCACATGTAATACTGACCTGATCGATACATCATTGTTTGTATTTCCTTTTATTTCACATAACTTATAGACTTGAGCTGAATTTCCTCATACGTCTCTGGTTTGCAGCTCAGTCTCAGGATTCAACCACTTCCTGCTTTTCCTGAAGCAGCTGAGACTGTTTCCTGCTGTGTTTACTTGCACTCTGACTTCTGAGCACTCTGCTGTGTCTCACACCAACAAAGGTCAGACCTGAAGGCAACACTTGCCCGGCTCCTCACCTGTCAATTAACCTGCATGTGGAGAGGATGATACTGTCTGTATGTGTGTGTTCTCCTGTTGTTCTGTCATTGCAGGGACCAGTTAGAGTTATAGAGCTTAACAATGAGGATGTTTGCAGTAAGGACTTTGTTAAAAGTGAAAAGTTTTATTTAGTTTGAACTTAGATTTATAAATTAAATGCTGTGTTTGATCAAATTACTGCGTAAATTATAGAGGCAGTTGGTATTTCTTCAAGGCAAGGTCAGTTTGTTCACAAAGCACCAATTAAACGCAAGACCAGTCAAAGAGCTTTACAGGAGAATAGAGACACATTCGTAACAGGACTCTGAGAAAACATTAAAACTGCATTTACAAGATAATTTAACAAAGAAAGTAAAAAATGCATGTGAAAGAAAATTTAAAAAATGGCAAGTTAAAGCAAAAGCAAGTCTTAAAAGCTGCAGACTAAAACAAAGTTGTATATTTGATGAAAAGCTAAAGCAAACAGTTAACACTTTAAGTCTTGATTTGAATGAGTTAACCTAAGGGCCCAGCCAGTCCAGCAGACAGCAGCGTGGGACTGCAAGTTAATTTAGCCAGGTGTTGTGGATATTTTGCTCTCTGCTGTATGAATGTGACTTAATGGGACCTGGAGTTGAAAGTGCACTGATGTACTGTGATGTCTTTTTAGTGTATTTGATTCCTCACATTGTATCGTATTCCTACATGAGCCATGCAACAGCAAAAGACAAATTTCGTTTATTAAAAGACAATAGAGTTTCTGAGTCTTAAATGTTGAATCCAAATAAAAATTGTAACTCATGAGTTAGACACACACAAAGTAGCATAATGTTACACCCCTTATACATATAAATAAAGATGCACTACACTATAATATAGATAAACTTTATGAAGTAATAAGTGATATATTATGTGTAATATAATAAACTCTACGTTTCACAGAAGAATGTACTCTCCAAAAATCATGACATCCTCTGTGTCCAGTGTTTGCGAATGGATGACAACAGATTGAACTGCTGGTTGTTGATGGAGACGTTTGATGATGACAACAGCAGCAGAGTGTCTCTCGTCTCTGAATGAATCCATCCAGCTGATTGATCGTCCAGCTTCAGAGGCCTCAGGTTGCAGTCAGACTCTTATCAAAGCTCTCAGCAGCTCTCGTCTGTCAGACAGACTCCATCACCGCTGCCCTCCTGCTCTGGAGGGGATCCGTCTCCGTCAGGTCGCGCTCTCTGGGCCTCTGGCGGCGGTGATTATTGCTGATGTTTTCCTGCCATCGATTAGCTTTCCACGGAGCTGTCAGTCAGCGGCCGGAGGCATCGTATGAGAAGGGTCTGGAGAGAGAGATCAACACAAACGCTGTCAGGATTCACCTGGTGTCTGTAAACAGCACAGGAAATGAAAACTGTCTGTTTGAGAGGATGAAGAGTCGGCAGGAGATGAAGATGGTTCAGTCAAAACACGGAGAGTCTGAAATTTACACCTGACAAAAAACTGTGACCACAAACTCTGGAAACTCACTAGCCAACAAGGATGGAGTTGTGTCTTAACATCACTGTGTCTGTCTGAAGGTGTTTGATCTGTTTCTCATTAGTAGATTGGTGATGCCTCCTCTTCTGTGGCCCCTCCGACTTTGACTTGTGGCGTTCCTCAAGGCTCCATCCTTGCCCCCCTGACATAATATAATGTTGCATTGATTTTTTTAGGCATTTGTTTTACCACAATTTTATTCTAACTGCTTCCTTCTTAAAATAGCTTTATAATATTGGTTCATCACAAAAAATTAACATTAAAATATAAGTTTTTAGCAACATTGTTCAGTCCATGTTTGTGGAGTCTAAGTCCTTGTTCTTGAGACAACCAGAGCAGAAAGAGCAGTTACCCTAAAATGTCAAAGCTATTTTACATCGTCTGCATGGTTTCCAATAAGCTCTGAGACCTTACAGTTAATGAAGCAATGACAATTGTATTTGTTTTTCTGTATGACTGTTGGTTTATTATGACCCTGCAGTAAACTGTCAGAACGTAGATGTTTGTGCATTTTTCAACTTCAAAATCATTCCAGCATTGAAAGTCACTTTGATAGAAAAAGGACTAAAAATTGCTTTGATTAGAATGTGAATGCTAGTGCAACCTTGCAAGTCCAGAACCTGAAATTCTGCAGAGCGAGTTTCTTTTTTGAGAGGAGAGAAGTGTGTCGTCTTTCTTTAGTGAAGAAATAAAGCGTGAAGCCCATTAAAAGCCCTCAGGGAGCCTTTGTGTTTTTATCAGGGAAATCAGCACCATGTGTGCTTCCCCATCAAAACTCCTGCAGACTGTGTTACAAAGACTCTTAGCGGGTGTGATGAAAGCAGAGGAAACACTTCAAATTCACAAAAAACTGCACAAAAATCAACAGAAACAACACAGCTGGCTTTTAAAGAAGGAGCCATTCTGCTGATTCCTTTGATGGAGAATCTTCTCCTCTAACTCTGAGCTGAGGATCCTTTTTACTGTCTGGGTTTGTTTTTTTTAGTGTCTGACTTTTATTTTGTTCCTCCAGAAGCCACATTAACTAAGCAGCAAGAACAGATTCACTCCGAGAAACACTGTTCATACCTGTTCATACCAACAATTCACAGCAAAATACACACAATTTTCTGTTTGTACACTGAGACGTTTCATTTAGCACATTTTTAAAAACAGGCTGAAACATAGAGCATCACAGTCAGAATCTTGAATTTAAGGTGCTGATCATGTTTCTAGTTTTTGTTCATCTGGGAAACTTGGCTGACTTTTTGTCTCCCCCTTCTTTTTGTTCTGTATTGGCTTGTTTTGATGTTTTTCTTCATTATTTTGTAAAAGAAGGATTAAGTCTGGTTCCTGTCAGTATCTGACTTTTGTGTCATCAAATCACGATTGAACCTGGTCTGACAGATGATTCATAATTAATTTGATTGAAATAAGAAATCTTAGAAAGCAAGATTATATGAGAAATATATCCAGCTCAAGATCCAGAAGAGAATTACCTAGGAGATACCGAAATACTTCTAATAATAGACTAAGATGTTAACTGTATGAAATGTGGTCCATTTGTTCTATTATAAAAGTATGTAAAAGCAATAATCTAATTTTCTGAGTATAAACTTAAGTTTTTCACTTCTTCTTAAACTTTGTATTTATTTGCTGTCAAAACATTGTCCCTTAAAAGTTTCCCTTTGCATTGAAAAATCCTTTTGACTTGCCCTGATGCAGAAAATGAATGAATGCTTGGTTGGATGCGTCTTTGGAGACGTCTGTCCAATTTGTTCATTTTAAAGTTCCCATCACTGAGCATCAGGTTCAGGTTTGAGAGGAGGAGGGTGGAGGATGGAGGGTGGAGATGCAAACAGAAAATAAAAGGATGACACAAAGCTTTAGAGCTAAAAAGACCAACATAGCAAGAGGGAACAGTCTTCTTTTATTTTAATTGGGAAAGAAAGGTAAATTAATTTTCAACCCAAAGTTTTAGAAATGAAAAAGGTCCACAGGTACACTTGTGACTCTGAGAGGCTGCACTTGGTCACAATTATGCTTTTAGCTAAATACTATGAAAACATTAACAAGTTATTGTTCAGCAGAAATAATCCAATTGTTCACCATCTTAATATGAGCATCCTAACATTTGCTAATTAGCTCAAAAGACAAACTGAAGCTGAGGCAGAGCTCCTCCTCCTCCACCTCCTGCATTTGCAGCCGCTTCATCACCTTCAGGATGTTTCTGTGAGGCTCCGTGAAGCTCAGCCAGCTGGAAACCTGTTCGACGGCTTTCAGCATGTGACACGTGAAGATGACATTTAATAAAAACCAGCCACCTTCGTGTGATGCAGAGGAGCTCGGTGTGCCTCCACTTTGACCTTTAGAGACGTTAGTCACATGTAAAAACCCAGAGCAAACACCACAGGCTGAACACACTTCAGTTCAGTCTAAAAATTTTGGCAGAAAATGTTAATATGAGCATTTCTGTGAACAAAGAAACATCTGGTAAAGTCTGAGATTAACACCAAAGACCACTGTTTGCATCCCATCTGTTACAGACAGTTAACGTTGCTTTCTTTTAACCATTTTGTCTTAAATAGTGCTAAAGATGTTACGAACTAGATCAAGAGAACCAGGACCCAAGGTGTAGAATCAAACAAAAGAATTTATTTATCACAAAAACAAC
>JAPZDV010000023.1:26635580-26675410 GCA_029814665.1 Acanthurus lineatus
CGTTCTCGTCCTCTGGAGAGGCTACGAAATATCTGATGTACAGCTAACAGACTGCGTGTGTGTGTGTGTGTGTGTGTGTGTGTGTGTGTGTGTTTGTGTGTGTGTGTGTGTGTGACACCAGGTGTGTGTCACAGCGTCCCGGTGTCAGAGATCATTTCTGTAAGAGAGGAAGAGGAGGGAAACAGCAGCAGACGAAGAGACGATGGCAGCTGGAAAAAGATCAAGGAGAGAGAAGGGAAGGACTGCAGGCAGGCCTTCACAGGTAAAACCCACCCAGACAGCCAATCAAAGCAAAGCATCATGAGGTGTTTGAACACCTGTCCAACCATTCAATCGTCAGTTATAAAATGATCAGTTTTTACTCGTGTGTTTGTTGTGTTGCAGTGATGTATGTGGAGAGGAGTCGGCAGCACCGCTGGCGGTGCGCTGAGGTCACCTTCACCTGTCCAGAGGAGGCGCTGTGTCAACACTGGGTCAGCAGCATCAGAGAGCAGCTCGCCGCCATCAGTACGGTTTCACACGAACACACCAGAAAACACACCGCGAAGCACACACATGATTGATGTCAGAAACTAAAGTATATGTTGTTTTTCTGCAGCCAGCCGACCCAAACACCTGCTGGTCTACATCAACCCGTACGGCGGGAAGCGACAAGGCAAACGGATCTACGAGCAGAAGGTCGCCCCGCTGTTTGCCCAGGCGGGCGTCTCCACTCACGTCATCGGTATGTGCTGCATCACTCACTTCCTGTTCTTGGGCTTCCTCTATTTAAGGATTACACATCTAAAGCAGCTTGTGTTTGTGTGTGTGTGTATTTGTTGTCATAGTGACGGAGTACGCCAATTATGCGAGGGATCACCTGAGGACGGAGGCGGAGTTAAAGAAGTTTGATGGGTGAGTGTCGTCACTGTAATCACATCACAGAGCACAAATTACCTGCAAGAAAACTAAGGAAATGTGAACCGCCAAAATAAAAGCACATCAGAGAAAAGATCTGTAACACTGATGCCTTTGAGTAACTTAGACTGACGTAAAAAGGATTTTTGTTTTTGTAAAAGATAAAATGGAAAATGTATTGCAATTGTTTTAGACTTTGTAAGCTCCTGCTAACGTTTAACCTTGTTCCCGTCTCAGGGTGGTTTGTGTCGGAGGGGATGGGATGTTCAGTGAGATCATTCACGGGCTCATCTGGAGGACGCAGATGGACGGCAGCGTCAATCCAAACTGTCCGGATGAAACTCTGCTTCCCTGCTCGCTTCGCATAGGCATCATTCCTGCAGGTGAGAAACTCAAACATGATTCCTGTGTTACTTTTTAATTTCTGATAGATCTGGTTGATTAAAATGTGGTATCGTTTGCTCCACCCCTGTGTGGAGGTTATATAGTTTCCCTTCTTTTATAAGCACAAGAACATTTAAGTCTGACTTTTGGTTTTGTCTATTATTTAAAGCTGCCTGAAATGTAAAGTTCAAAACAATGTCACAAAAACCATTAAAAATTGATGAAAACCTCATCAATATTCACTTAAAATAGTATAACGGAGCAGTTCAAGGTTCAGCAAAAACATGTAGAAAAATAAATCTATGATACAATCTGCTGCATGTAAAATGATTTTATTGAATCTTGTTTCTTTATTTCTTATTTAAAATGTAAATATGTTGGTAAATCACTGAGAATTTGTAGAATTTACAGTTTAAATCATTTCTGTCCATTTTTTTTTTGGTCTGCAGACAAAAATAAGATAAAGTGTGAAAACTCTGTCAGCACTTTGAATCTTTTTTCACAGTTTGTGTCTTCGTGACTTAAAAATACTATTTTTATGTATAAGTCACACATATTTGTTACTAATAATAAAAACTGCTCAGTGCTTTTTCACTGAAGAGACTCCTGAGGATAAATTTAGCTTCTTTCAGATTTAGAAAAGAGGTTCAACTCTTGAAGTGAACCATGTTTGAGGTGGATATCGATGGGATTTAAATAGACAGCCGACAGCCAATCAGAGAGCAGAATTCTCTGTTACCATGACAGTTGCTGACACAGGTTGGGTTATTTCTTCTTCGTCTCTTTTCGTCCTGCATGTGTGGAGTATAAACTGTAAGTCAGCAAACTGTTAGTGCTAAAACTGATTATTCTTGTCATTTTAGCTCTTCTTTGTTTTTTCTTTATAGTTTATTCACTGTTTTGTATGTAATATGTTATATATTTATGTTAGTGCAACTGTGGACACTTAAATTGTTCCTTTATTTATTAGAGAATTGTGATGCACAGTTATTTTTTGGTTATTTTCAGCACTCAGTTTGCAGAAAAACATCAATCCTGTCTGACTGTGGCCTCGTTTTTCTGTTTGTTCTGTTTGTTTTTGTCCTTTTTTGTTTCATGTTGTTCTGCTCAAGTACTCTATAAATACTGCACACACACACACACACACACACACACACACACACACACACACAGAGTCATCAGGGACACATTAATTGTCTGCAGCGGTGGAGGAGAAGCAGCTCACCTGCCTAATTAATGGCTGCTCTGATTGGTGCAGCTGTGTTTTTTTGTCGTTGTTGTTGTTGTTGTTTTTGCAGCAGTGCTGTCGCTGTAAAATGCATTTTCAACTCTTTGTATCTGAAGAGGCAGCACAGATGAAAATAATCAAAACAGCTGATGTTGTAAGAACATTAAGTCCCTCAGCTCTTCACCTCCAGAGTCTGATGTCACTGATGTTTTGTTGACTTTCATCTGTTTGCTTGTTTCAGGTTCAACAGATTGCATCTGTTTCGCCACTGTGGGCACCAACGACCCCGTGACCTCGGCGCTGCACATCATCGTGGGTCAGTCACATGGTTTTAACACAAATCACCTGTGATATCAGACAAAATATTTCATGTGTCACACACAGGAAACACAAAAATGATAAAAGTCAACAGCTTCTTTGTATGAAGACTCATGAGGTTTGCATGGAGGGACGCACTTAACATGTTAGAACATTCAGGACATTACTACGATATCTTTACACAGGAAGTTGTTATTTGCTGCTAAATTAACATGAAGAACCGGCATAACAACATATGCAAATGATGTTCACATCACAATTTGTTTTGTCTTTATCCAGTTAGATCAAATCTTATGAAAATTAGCTGATTTACATTACTTTCCATTGTCCCACGCTGACATCTAGTGTTTGTTCAGAAAACAGGTTATGAACATGCACTTGGTGCCCAGTAGGGGGCGTCTTAGCAAGGCTTCTCAGTGGTTTTAAGGATGAGATCCTGGTTTATCAGGTTGCAGGTCCAGTTTTTTTAAATTGGCTCATAAAAAATGTTTTGATTCCAACATGAAATGAATCCAAGTTTCCGTGTTGGTTGTTTGTGTTGATGTGTGTGTGTTCAGGAGACTCTCAGCCAATGGATGTGTGTTCAGTTCACCACAACAACACGTTCCTGCGATACTCCGTCTCCCTGCTGGGATACGGTTTCTATGGCGACGTGCTGACTGACAGCGAGAGGAAGAGATGGATGGGACCGGCCAGATACGACCTGTCAGGTACAAACGCAGCATGTGTGCAGAAGTTTAATATGTGACGTTAGTTATGAACCAGCTGTTGTTTATTAGAGAGAAAAACATTATAACTATAACATCATGAAAGACTATATAAGAGCAGGTGTAACAAGGTGTGATACAGTCTGTGAACAGACTGTTCACAGTCTTTAATGTTGACGTTCTGACTGCTTCAGGTGTGAAAATGTTCCTGACTCATCATTACTACGAAGGAACAGTGTCTTACCTGCCAGCCAGAGGCATCGTGGGAACGCCGCGGGACGCCGCCAGATGTCGATCAGGGTGAGTGAGCTTCTTTGTGGATACAAATGATGTAAAAATATGTTTAAAATAAATTGAAACGAGATTAAAACTTACAGAAAAACAGTCTGTTTTAAGTTAACTTAGCACTTTAATACAATATCAAACACAAGTTTCATTCTGGTCAAGTTAAGCAAAAGTTTATTTTGGAAGATTAAACCATCAGGATTAACTTAGCTAACATTTTAATTTACTATGGATGACATGTTTTGGTTTAACAGCTGAAATAGTTTGGTTTAAGTTGGCTAACAGGCTTAAGTTAATTTTAGGTAATGATTCTGTGTTTCTGAAAGTTGGACTGTGGTTACACATGCTGGTTACTGTTCTTTTTTTATGACCTTTTTTAAATAAAATGTGTCTTTAAATTTCCAGCTGTGTGGTTTGTCAGCACAACGGGCAGCTGCTTTCAGAGAGAGCAGAGAGATACGAGATGGATGAAGCATCAGACAGCGGTGAGTCCAACAAATCCTTCTCTAAAACACAGTTAAAAACAAAAAACACCGTCTTTGGACCAGACGTCCTGACAAACTGATTGATTTTTCTTAAAAGGAGATCACACACAATGATTATAAGTAGGCAGAAACTGAACCCCATCTCTTTATTATATTACAGGAGATATCTGCTTTTTTTTGCATTCCATTCTGGTATCTGATTGGTCTGTGGACTCTGTTTCCCATTTTAAAGGCTTCTGAATGTATTTGTTTTTTACTTTGATCGTTTAATTATCAGTGTTTTACTCAGTTAAAGCAAAATCACTGAAAACTCAAACCCAATTTCATGAATATCTGTCTCTTTTTGTTTGCAGAGAGTGACGGCGAGTGGAGGACGATCCGAGGGAAGTTCCTGGCTATAAACGCCGCCAGTATGAGCTGCGCTTGTCCTCGCAGCCCCAAAGGCCTCTCACCTGCCGCCCACCTGGCCGACGGCACCACCGACCTCATCTTAGTCCGAAAGTGTTCCCGCTTCGACTTCCTCAGACACCTCCTCCGACACACCAGCAAAGACGACCAGGTAATGGATCCACATTCGAGTTCATGGTGAAGACTGAAACATAAAAACATCAACACCTGACACAGTTACACCTGTTTTCCTTCTTCCTCCTTGTTTTGTTTTGAGTAGTTTGACCTGACGTTCGTTGAGGTTCACCGTGTTCGGCGTTTCCGCTTCACGCCGCGTCACTGCCAGAGCGACTCGGACCTGGAGTTGGACCTGCGAGAAAACGGCAAGCGCCAGATCTTCAGCCAGATCTGCCGTGATCATCCGGCTTGTGGCTGCACCCTCGCCTACAGCAGCTGGAACTGCGACGGCGAGATCCTGAACCACACGGCCATCGACGTCAGGTAGCTCGACCCTCTGAGAGTTTCTTACTAAACAAATACGCTTAAAACTTCCTTCATTTGCTTGTTTTTTTTTCCCAGAGCGCACTGCCAGTTGATCAACTTATTTGCACGAGGAATCGAAGAACCGTCAGTGTTCGAGGATCTCACAAACCCGTGTGCAATATAGACCAACAACCCCATAATTCCCTGTCAGACACTGGAGTCGTCACAACGTTTCCAACGTCCACCTGCGTCACTGCTGCCGCCGCCATCATGTGACACCCAACACAACCGCCAACAAGGAGACTCGACAGGATTTACTGAGTCAGCAACAAATTGTTTTATTCTACAAAGATCAGCAGTGTGGAGAGACAAAGCTTTTACTCTCTGGGTCTGAAAGTCCAACCTGATTGGCTGACAGACAGGAAGTGGTCGGCATTTTCCTTAAAACATCCTGAGCAGCTTTAAATATATTTCCTTTAAAAAAAATAGCAGGTGTTTTAAGAAATCCTGATGACCCGGAAAGTGAAGTTTGTCCCACAGATCTGATCTGGGTGCTGCTGTTGTTGTTCTGATGCAAACAGCTGATTGGCTGATTGCCGGGTGTCTGGCATCTGATTTATTTTTTTTAAATACTGAAAGTGAGACCTGTTGCGTTTGGTGATATTTTTGATCATCTTTAGGTCATGACCTGATTAGTTTGTTCCTTTTGAGGTTACATGTCGGCTGTTACAGTAACAAAATGTGGAAAAACACATAAAAGCTGCTGCAGGTGGTAAATGTCACTGCAACATTGATTGTTGCTTTCCTGAGTCGTCACTCGTACAGAACTGACTTGTTAAGACTCTGACTCGTTTCTTTCTTGTGGGTTTTTTGACTCTGACTTGTCTTAGGCGACTTGTCTCAGTCTTGTCGATGCCCGTAATTGGATTTGTCTCGGTCTTGTCGATGTTTTAATGTGGACTTCAACTTCTCAATGTCTCGTCAGTGTTTTGACCGGGACTCGTCATTGACTTGGACTCGTCTCTGTCTGATTGGTGTGTTGACTCTGACTTGTCTCTGAGTCAACACACCAGTCTTACCTGTTACAGACTTTTGTTTCCACCAAATCCAGATGTTTCTCCAGCAGACTGAAGAGAGCTGCTGTTAGTCAGCTGTTAGAGGTTTTGACTCGGATTTGACTCGGATTTGACTCATTTGGACTTGTCTCTCTCTCTCTCCTTCTTTTTGGTGTTTTGACTCGAACAGCTTTAAAGTAGACAAGAAATTGTTACATTTATGATTAATAGCTTATTTGCACTTTTTACATAGTTTTAGTTATTTTAAATAGTCTTCATTTTGGAATGATCTGTTACATGTTTAAAGGTTGCCAGACACCCACCAGTCACTCTGAGGACCATGTGGCTGATTCACAGTGATTTGTGAATCATGATAATAATGATATTGATGAGTAGACCTTAAATCCCTTGCACACGATCAGTACTTGTAAGGAAAATAAAGCATATATATTTATTTTCCAACATCAAAGCACCTCTGATTTTTAGCTGTTAAGGTTTCTGTTATATTCTGCTTTTTAAAAAAAGGGCAATTAGATCTTTTTTTTCCAGCCCCTCATGTTTCTGTTATTTATCAGAAAAACCTGAGCTCAGTCCAAACTATGACACCGTAGTTTTACATTTTTAAGTGCCCAGAAATGTATAAAAAAAAGAAGTTTAATCTGATCATAGCTGAGGAAGCTGAGCAAGTGCTTGCATGAATGTTTTTCTTCCATTTCTGTGTCACATGCAAATGAACGCAAAACACAAAAGCAGATCTGTACTGAAAGAGAGAAGAAGTACAGCTCGAACACCAACATTTCAAACAAACTATTCTGTCTTCAAAATGAGCTGAAGTTGTAGCTGTGACATGATGTTGTGAACTCGTCTGTCAGGTTTATTTGTCTCACAAAACCTTCAGATAATCATCTGAACCTTCCACAAATCTTATAAAAATTCACATTAAACATAAAACTAAAAGAACATTAAAACAGCAGTTTCCAAACACAGAACCTTTAATTAAAACATGTATTGATCGCAGATTAGCATGTTAGCATTGTCACTGTCAGCACTGAGCCTAACAGGCTGATTTTTTTTTTTTTTTTGATAAGTTCATGTCATAATAAATTAAATAAAACAATCTGATGTGAACTTCTTACAATTATCAATTTAAAAAAAGGATATGAACAGGTTCTCAGAGAACTTTGAGCCTCAGATTTTAAAAATATTTCTTATGAATACATTTACATTTCGCTGTGATTATTTCACTTTTTAGATACAAAACAATCTCAGTAATTTTATTGAACTAGTGGAAGGTTCATATTATTGGTTTTATGCTCTATAAATTCTGTTCTTTTTGAAGGAAGCTGCACTGTGAAGTCCAGTGTTGATATTCAAATACTTCAAATACTCAATAAGTTATCAGACTTTCTCATTTTTCAATTTTGTTGGTTTTAATTTAAAAGTTGACAGCTCTGAACATGTCGAAGCCTGAAGTGCTCACTGTGTCCACAGGTTTCTTTTTTAATCAAATTATAATCAATATGTAGCAGTATCATCTACGGTGTTATTTTTCCATATTATTTTACTAACATTGCTAAAGTTGCATTTCCTTCTTTAAGCCACAGGGTGGAGATGTTAGTCTAGCTTGTAGGTTTGTCCACAGAGTTCTTCATAGATCACAGATCCTCATAAAAAGTCCTAATCTAAACACAAAGAACTCTTTAAACTTTAATAACACTATGACCTTTCATCTAGCGCCACCAACAGGACACAGTGTACATTTTTAGCTCTTCTTTTGAGGCCTCAGAATCTCTAAAAAATCAGGATATTATCTGCAAACGTTGTAACTTTTAGGGGACCTTTCAAAACAGATTTGAATTAATGCAAATTTCTCCATTCAAACCACCTAAAGTTATGTCATTGTTTTGGAAAGTTATTTAAACTTTGACCCTGAGATGAACCAGACAGGAAGTCGAGTATCCGCACTGGACTGTCAGTCTGTAGATGCTGTTTGTTTGTTTTTTGTTTGTTTTTGTCTGTTTGTCGTCTAAAAAAACAGTCCAGTTTCCTCTCTGCTGACGTTGAGCGGGACTCAAACTGAAGGAAGAGGGAACCAGTAGCAGCTCACGGTGCTCCAAAACACCAACCAATCAGCTTTCAGCTTTTATTCTGATCTGACCAAATACCAGCTGGGTTTTAATGATGTAGCCGTCTCTTTGTCTGCCTGTGAAAGTTGTAGCTAGAGATCTTCACAGGTCCAAACTAAACCTGGCCTGACTTGGTTCAGGTCAAACATCACTTGGTAGGAACTTTGTGGACTCGTGAAGATCTTTAGCTCTGACTTATTTTGTCTTATTTTGATTTATCTCTTAAGACTGTGTGTACAATCAGAGTGAATGTTTGCTGTTAAAACCTCCTCCCCCTCCTGTACAAAAAAAACCAAATGTGTTAAACAAGAGCACTGAGGTCGACTGATGACAGATGACTGAGATGGATTTTTAATTAGGAGAGATTACAAATATTTATGTACATTTAGCAAGTTGTACGTATAAATTTAAATGTGTGCTAAAATGTGCCCAGTCCTTTAAATTTAGTGCCCAGTCAAATCAGACACTGGACAGTTTAATTTGCATGTTTTTGGATCTTTTTTTTCTTTTTTTTTTTTTGTGAAATAGCTGGTGACGGCAAATAATTGGCAAGCTAGCTGTATTATCCATCTAGCTAGCTCATTTATCAACAAACAGCAGCTAACCTGTATAGTCAGAGTAGCTAGCTGCCAAGCTAACTGGCTTGCTACTAGCTAATGTAGCACTCACAAATCATACAGACCAAAAACACATCCTAGATAACAGAGCGATACTTCTATCAAAAGGTGGTTCAAGGAGTTAAGTAATTTGGTGACCGTTAACAGGGTTGGTTAGCTGTCACACTAGCTAGCTAACACATGCTAGCTCAAGTCCATCACAATGGTTCCTCCTTGCTTCTTCTGTACTGGACCTTTTACTCCTTTCTGGAGCTCCTTATTTTGGCCTCAGGATTTTGTTTCATCTCATTAAAAAAGTCACAGAAGAAGAGTACAAAAGTACAATCAGTTAGCAAGATAATTGGCTTGGTCAATAAAAGGACAAGTAACATGGATTATTCAAAAGATGTATTTTTACGATTCACTCCTGTCTCGTAAAAGTCTCTAAACTTTGTTGTAAAGCAGGTTTGACTTTGACAAAGGAGATTAAATAAAACTGGATGGTGTCACACAGTGGCAAACTAAGCTACATTAATATTGTGACAGCCTGTTACTGATCAATGGTATGAATCTGCAACCAGTACTAGTTAACTAGTTTATCTGTACTTGGTGAAAAGAACTACTGAAGCAAAGATAAAGGAAACCTATTGCAAAATATGTAAAAACACAGATTTTGTCTAAAAATGTAGAGTTACAAATCATGAGAGCATCTACGCTGTCTTAGGTATTTTGCTAAAAAATATGTAGAATGAAGGATTACTGCAAATATGACTATTTTTAGAATTGATAAGTCTTATTATCTCTTTGATTGATTATCTCAGAAATGTCAAAATAAACTCAAATGTCCAACTCTTATTCTCAAAGTCAAAGGTGATTCCTGAACTCCTTCAGTTTTTACTGAGGAAAATACATGTAGCTGTGCAAAACTTTAGTTTCTTCCAATGTTAGCCTCTTAAGCTAACAGGAACTTTTTCAGTTTCAACACTGTAGTTTAATCTGACGCTGAAAACTAGTTTAATCTAGAAAATCAGTCGACCTCTAGCTGTAATCTGAGCTGATCACTTTACCTTCTGCTGTAGCTGTTTCACTATCAGGAAATAAAAAAATATATTCAACTATTTCATGTTCACAGTGATTATTTTTATTCTTAAAGTTAGACCTCTCTGTTTTTATCTCTCTTTTTTGCTGCATGTTAAAAGCTTTTGAAGTTGAAGGAAGGATTGACTGGGAGTCGAGGGTGTTGATGATGGAAGAAAGTGATCACATCCACCTCCAATGATAGTTACTAGGAAACATCGACCAACAGATATTTTTATTTTTTTTGCTGTAGCTTACTTTCTTGTCCATCAGTCTCTGAATAGAAGGTGGTAAGGTGGAGTTGTGTGTGAATTATAAAGAGGGTTTGAATTCCTTTTAGTCCATTTACGCTTCTGATTTACATTGATGCTGATTAGCATCAACTGCTTCATTCATGCTTCACCATCAGTGGCTTGTTCATCAGCTAGCAGCTGACCAGCATCATCCAATCATATGTTTGTATGTCACACAGGTGTCGAGCTTAGCACCTGTTACACTAACTACAGCACCAATACCGTCATGCTAACAGTAGCTCCACCACCTCAACCTCCAGCTTATGTTTAAACATGAAAAGTTCATTTGTTATTTTAAAGTTGCACCCTATTTTTACATAATTTGGTGCATAAATGATCAATATGTACAAAAAGTTTTGAAATGCAACAAGTAAATTGTTTCAGTTAGTAGTTCGTAGGCAGTGCAACTGTCAATGAAGTTCACATAATGTGCTTTTTTTTGCCAACAACATGCTCACATTGATAATCTAGATGTCTAACTTCTGAAAATGATCTCTGCAGAGATCAGTTTTGTTTTCAGACAGACTCCTTTGACATAAACAGTAATTTTATCTCACAGAACCTTGTAGTTGCTAGTCAACTGCTACCATCACACATTAACCCAACCAGTTAGTTTCGGGTTAATGTGTGACTCTTGTGTTTTCGTAGGTTAGTTTAGTTTAGAACTAATCTGTTAATTTACCTTAGCTTAACACAAAGAATGCAAAAAAAACATTTTACCCTTCAAAAAAACAGTTGTTTTTACACTGTTTATGCACAGATTAAACAAAAGAGACATAAGATATTAACTAAAGAGCTTTCAAGATGCTCGAGAGTGAATTTTATGACTGTTAAAGTGCTGATTAACCTCAGAGCCTTTCTTTGTCTCAAAGTCCATAGCACCGGATTCAATAAAGAGGATAAATATGTTGATATACATATAAGGCCACATTATAAGGTTTAATCCATCACTAGAGAAGACAAAGGAAGGAACGCATTGACCTATTTAAGATGTAACAAGCTAACTTTACAAAACATTTATTACATTCTGTTCCTCCTATAATACATTCACCCAAGGCATCATAAGACTAAGGAATATAGTAATAATATGGATGAAACCAAGAACAAAATGACCTGAATGTTTTTTATATGTAGATTAAAGAGGCTGACATGGATTTTAGTTACCTTCTAAAAATACTCTGAGGTCAAATTCTCCACTGAGAGCTGTTGTGACGGAGCAAACAAAGGGTCGAATCACAGTTGTAAAAGATATAAATGTGTGTTTGTGGATCAATATTCTGTATTGATTTGAGGATAATCTCATGTGAGCAAATAGCAGGCTGCTCTCACAGGTGATTAGAGCTCATTAAGGAAATCAGATTCAATAATTTGTTGATCCAATAAAATGCTGCTGCTGGAAAATCTGATTCCTCACTCTCCATGTTGACACGGTAAATGATCAGAGCAATAAAACGAGAGTGAAGTCTGTTGGAGGGTCGATACCTGAGAGGGTACAAAAGATGGAGATGCAGACCCCGACAGTAAGTCTGCAGGTCTGATCCGGTCTGATCTGGTCTCTCAGCAGGATCTGTCCAGGTGAGTCTCCTCAAACACAGACTGCAGGTGGAATTTGTTCATTTTAGTATTCTTTTTCATTTTTAACACCTAGGATTATTCATTTGAGATGTCTGAAACTATCTTTAAATTTAAATTAAACCTCAGAAAAGTTTAAAATTAGATGAATATTCATGTTTTTATTTTAGTTTTTCTGGTTTTTGTTTGATATTTCGTTCATTTAGACTGCAGGAATTCAGGCTCACAATCGAAAGCTGGAGACATGAAAGCCTGAATCAGTTAAACAAAACATGAATTTAGGTCACAAAATGTTATAGTGTGTTGATTTTTTCCCAATAACTCAGCCAGATTTGACTTAAAGACATGTTTATCAGTGTAGACTATTTTCATTAAAATTGAGGTTTACACTTTGAAGACTTTCACTTCAGTTAAAAAGTATTATTAAGTATTTCTTGTATTTTTGTGGTAATCATCTTCATTTTGTAAAGTTTTACCCCTTAAACCTTAAAAATTCAGCTTTGCACTTACAGTTTTAGTTTTGTGCATTCAGTCCAAGACTGCAGAGCAAAAAGGTGCATGCAGGTTTGTGTGTGTTTATAAAATAATTATTTAAACTGTATGACTTCATGACTTCTTGTCATAGAGGACAGATGGCAGAAATTTGATTTGTGCAGATCAGTGAGGATCTTTCACCCCAAACTGGGAAAAACATTTCTTTACGGAGCTGGTTTTGCACACGAGTGAACTGTGACTGTCTGAAATATTATTTAATTCTGCAGCATTACGATTTTCTTTCACTGGAACTGAGCAGTGAAGACCAAACCAGGACAAACACAACCTGACTGAAAAGTTTCTCCAGGATGTGTTTGTCTATTTTAGAAGTTTTTTAAAAAATCAACATGTCTCCTCAGGAAATCATCTTCCTCATCTTCAACATCCTCATGATGCCTTCCATCAGTGTGACTCAGGTGTTCCTGCTGTTGGCCTTCCTCCACGTCACCACATCACTTCCTGTCGGGTACCATCACTTGAACATGAACAAATCTCACGTTTATGGCCAAATGAATCCCTCCATGATTACATTTAATCACTCTGTCTGATATTGTTCCTCGTATTTGTTTAAAAATTATGTGACACCCTGTCATGTGACCTTAGGGATGAAGATGAGGTGGAGAGTTTCCTAACTCAGATCAGACACTTGAACGCACCGTGGTCTCTGTCAGGGATGAACTCTGGAGATGCTCTTCTCGAGGCCAGACTCAGGTGATTTTACACCAAAAGAAACACATTTTTTCACTTCACTTTTTTTTTTATACTTTTTATTGCAGAAAATTAATTCTAACTTTACTTTTTAACTTTCTAGTTGCGTTTTTAATGTAATAATTGATGTGACTGTGCTCCAGGCAGCTGCTGTCTGCAGGTCTGGACCGCAGGAGGCAGCTTGGAGACATTGAGTTCTCCAACAGATATGCAGAGTTCCTGAGATCTAAAGCCAAACACAGCTCCATCTGCTCCTTCCTGCACCGCATGCAGGGCGTCAAGAAGAGGTATGTGACTCTGCACACCACAAACATGTTAGAACAACAGTTACATGCAACATAACAACTGTGATACATGCTATAGATAAAACATACAGATACACTCAAGCAGGTCATTCACAGGAAGCAAATTCAGTCTTGTTTATTTGCTTAATTCTCCTTAAAGAGCATCTTCTATCAGCTGACAAAATCCAGAGGAGCTGATATAAATGTTGATGTGTTCTTCTGAGTAGCTTTTAATTATCAACATGCATTCACAGAAATTAGATCTACAAGCAGCAGCATGTACTTAGCTTACTTTTCCCTCTGGGTTTCTTCTCTCAGGCTCCACCTTCTGCAGACTGTTAAGAAGACCTGCAGCGACAACTTAGGGCTGCAAAAATACTGCAAAAACCTTAATGCCAGTTTCTCATAGTGACTCAATTTTAAAAAATAATCACTTATCGTCAGTCAATGATGGAGCATTGAAGAACAGAACTCAATATGGAAAAGCAACAAATGCAATTTTCTTGTATATGAACTTTCAGATTTCTACTAAAATCTGTTCATATCCAGCTGATCACCTGTGATCAGCTTCAGCTGTTCAAAGCAGCTCAGCACTGCTTATAAAAATTTGAAGGTTTAGACTTTGATCTCTCTTAGATGTGCCTTAAATTGTTTGATTAATTGAGATTTTTTCACAAACGTATCATCTAACTTGTGCATGCATATTGGCATTACACTTTTATGCTATTAGCTTAGCTAGCTAAGGCAGATATTACAAGGTTAACAAGAAATTATGCTAATGTATCTTTATTTTTATTACCATATTTCTAAGTCAAACTATCAGTTAAAATGGCTGATAACCAAATTCATTATTACATGTTATTTCTGAGATTGATATTAAGACAAATATAGAAAGTATCAGTCACATATGAAGTTTATTGGATAACCTCTGACCCCTCGACTGAACATAAGTTAAGCTGACAGTTTTCCCTTTCCAGATGTGTGTAATGTATCTGTGTTTTGTCCACAGTGGAGTCGGAGGAGACACCGAGAGGTGGAACCAGCTGCTGAAACAGTACATGTGTCCGTCCGTCTACAACAACTGGCCGACCGACCTGTAGATGGCGCTCAGCGGTGATGGATTAAAGCTGATGTTAGAAGAACATGTTACTGATGTTTGTAATCAATGCAGCTGTTGTCTTATTTAATGTGGAAAGTCAGAGATCTTTGTTATTAAAATATGTTTTACGAAGTTCTTTATGTGTTTGGTTTGTTTGAAAAAACTGTGGAGCTTTTTCACATTTACTCACATAATTCATACACTGCACTCAGTTTGTGTTACTATGGTGGAAACACAAACAGGAAATGTTCTTTAGTAACTTTAAGGTCCAGTTTAGATCCACAGATGATGATGATTCAAAGAAGGATTTTAATTCTCATCAAAAATGCTTCTTTATTTCAACCAAAACTTCAGGTGTCTTCAAGAATCTAGAGGAAGTTCAAGGTCACATAACTCTGGCTTATAAAACTCTGGCTCATGAGGAAAAGATTTTAACCAGGTGTAAATACAGATATCTGCAGACAAGATCTAACTGCTCACATCATGTAATCTGATAAAGATCGCATGTTAAAACCTGACTGAGTGGTGATCTTTGTGAAAAGCTGATCCAACCTTGACTTTCATCACTTCCGTGTCTAAAAAGAAGAAAAAAAACAATTAAAAGACTCTTTCTGTGTCAGTTGATGCTTGAATGTTTTTAGTTTCGTGACAAAACAAATGATACATATGATTTTTTATAAATGAGAGATACATGTAATTGTAAACTTCACATGTAACATTTTGCATCATGTGAAACGGGTTTTTTTAGCTGTGTTTCTGCACATAAAAGAGGTTGTTTTTAAGAGGACATCATGTCTATTCCTGCAGACTTTAACCTTGTATGAATATTTTAATAAAGAGACATCAGGATGTTCAGCAGCCAGCCAGTAAAAAAACCTGCAATGTTTTCCAGACTATGATTTATTTAACACTTACCAAAAGTTTTGGCCATCCATTTACCACAGAAATATAAAGTTTTAATGCAAAAACATGAAGTAACATGAAATTTCCAAATATCTAGAGTTTGCAGAAACAAACAGCGACAAATTTTATTCTGGCAGGTCAGTAAAAAATTCTTTAAAAGCAGATGATGGCTTCTTATATGCATTTTTTTTTAAAAATATTACAAAACCTGTGAAATGTGCTTTAAAAAATACATTCATGACTCTAAAAAAACGAATACAAATAAAAACTGTCGAATTTTAAATACTCAGGATTTATTTAAATCAAACAATAAGGGTAAAATTCATATTTATGACTGTCTGACTGTGTTTAGGAGGAAATGCTGCAGTATGCAAGAAATTAATGCTTTTAATTGCAATTTTTTTAATTCTTCATAACTTTAAGAGAAAAACTCAAATGTTCATTTGATGGAGTCAAATGGGTGATCTCACCTTCCTTAAAGATTACCCACAACCACCTGCTCTGTTGTGGAAAAACTGATGGTTTGATCTGAACATTCCCACCTCTCTTTAACAAACAAGGCCTCTGGTAGTCAAGTGTTTTATTAGTATTTTAGATGTAAACGTGTATCACCTCACATTTGATTCATTTGTGACATCCAGCTTTGTTTTCTGTTCTGTATTTATGTGTTTTATGTGTCTGTTTGTTGCATCATTGTTTTCAACCATAAATGGAAAACAGGACACATAAACTTTTGATGGCGGAAGAGTAAAGAGAAGAACCATGAAGGGACTGAGACATAAAACTTACAGTCATCATCATCATCATTTCTTTCTACCTCTGTGAACATGTGACCAAGAAGTGTCGAAGGTCAAATGAATCCAATAAAAGACAGCTGGTGAGTTAAAAAAAAAAAGAGCGTACATGACTTCCAAGCAATCAGACGTGTGTGTTATGTCTTTTATGACTGGGATAAATGCACTTTTGCTACCAATGTAAAGGCCATTGTAAACTTCTGCTGTTGTTGTTTTCCATGTTCTCTCCTCCCTTTGTCTTCCACACTTTCCCTCTTTTCTTTCCTCTCTTCCTATTCTCTCCTGTCTGGCAGTCTTGCCAATAAACTTCAACACAAACTGCAACAGGAGGATTATATCAGACTCCTCCTGTTGCAACAGGTGAGGTGAAAAAAAAAAAAGAAAGAGAGGGAAAAGTCCACTGCAGCCATAAAGCCGAGGAGATAAGCTGAGAAAACGACAGACAGACGGACTGAGATCATTTCAGACTGGACTAACAGAAACATGGACGGGTTTCAAACTCGCGTCACGGCGAGGACGTGCCTTGGATTTTTACTTCTGATTCTGCTTCAAACGTCCACTGAGGCCCAGCGTGAGTACAGAAATCTGAAGGTTCATCTTCAGCTTCTTCACGTTGTGTTTTTTTAAATATGTTGGTTGTATAAATATTTAACCTCCTGCACAGCTGAATGGGAAGATTAGCCTGAGAGACCTTTTATTGTATCAGAATAAACATCATTTACCCAACATATAAACAATATTTACTCATCACTTTGGTGGTTTTAATGTACCAGGTCAACTGGGATCAAACCAGTTGCACAAAGTGGTGTTTTACCTGTAGAATAGCTCAGGTACAACAGGAGAGAAAAGCACATGAAGTGACATGTGACAAGTGAAGGTCAAGAAGACATTTACTCATCGAAACATCAGTTAAAATGTCAATTTTGTTCTATATGCAACCAAAAATATTAAAAGTTAAAATAAACATGTTAAAAAACAGACAGAGAGGTGTTTTTTTTGTATTCAGCTCCAGTCCAGCTCAGCTCAGCAGGAGTATTGACCCATTTACAGACAGCTATTACTTCACCGTTTCCAACTTTGACCTGTCGATAAAAGAGATGTAATCTGACCTTTCATCTAATCATAATCATAATAATCATAATCATAGTCATGGAAAAGTGCAGGCAAAAGCTGTAGGAGTGAGAGAGAGAGATGACCAGCAACTAAATCCATAGTCGCAGTGACGCCCTCAGATTATGTATATAACCGTCCATGTTTCAGCTGATTATCTAACGTTATTATCAGAAAATCAGCTTAGAAACATCTTGTAATTTACCCCAGTGTGTCCATCTTGAATCAAATCTTGAAAATCAGCAGCCAACCACATAAAAAAGTTATTTTTTATTATTTGCTTTGAAGTTTAAAGACCACTTTCAACTCAGTTATTATGGACTGATCCATATTTTGCACATGCTTTGACTTTTCATTGACATAATTCTGATAATTTATCTTCATTTGAGCATTTAAAATAAATTAATATTTTTAAAACACACACAAGAGGAGCAAAGCTTCCATTTTTAAAAGTATAATCTTGCATAAAATCCACTGTGTAGTTTCAAAACCGGTTTCTCTCAAAGTATCTGAGCTGTGATCCCTTTTTCTTTAAACACATTTTCTGATGCTGCTTGCACTGATACAAACACTGTATGTTCACTGTCAGTCACAGTTTTCTACATTTAAACTCTGAATTTAAACAGAAAAAATTATTAGCTTTATTTTAAAAAACATCATATGAGATTGAGTTTTTGGTGAAAGCATTCTGCTTAAATACCTTAAAAACCTGAAAGTTTACAAGTTTCAGTTGGTTGAACTCAAACATGATGCAACAGCCTGCAGGCTTTTATCTCCCATTATGTTTTTTTTATTATTTCATTAGTTTTACCTACTTTGCCTCAGCACGTGCTCGGTCTGTTACTGTAAATTGGCAGTTTGTAGACTTTTTCATATGCTAAAAAAAAGTTCACGCCCCCCATGTCACAATTTTTCAAGATTATTAAAATTTATTGGAGGAAGCAACTAAGAAATGATTCAAGCAAATTTCAGTGAAATAAAAGTCAGAGCAGTTTTTGTGTATTTACATGCATCTTCTTCATCCCACTGAGTGTCAACATGAAACCACTATTTTAGATTCAGAAATGAAACTGATATCCATTTTCTTGTCTAACTCAAAAGAAGAAAGAGAACAAACTGTCTTTTTAGTTGATGTGATTGTGTCCTTCTTTTCTCCCAACAGTCTGTATTGTTCCTGCATATGTGGAATTCCAAGAAAACAACAAGGTTGGCGACATCGTGACAAATTTTATTATCGGTACGGGTGTGACAGCTGAACTTGGCACTTCTGAGGACAGTGGCCTGTTTAGGATTGAGGGGAATAGTTTGATAGCTAACGCAGTGTTGGACCGTGAGGTATTATTGGTCATGTCTAATATCATTAATCTGATCTAAACCCACATTGTTTGGAGCAATCGATCTGTAGAAAAAAACAAATTGCTAAAACCTGAAGTTTGTTTCATTTGCAGACAAAAGAATTTCCCAGTGTTGACATCATCTGCTCTGTACCTGCAGGCAACCAGGTAAAACACATTTCACACACTTCACACAATGCACATCACAAACTGAAACCGGTGACATCTACTGAAACTGATCATCTTTTACTAATTTTTTCACTTCTTTATTGTGAAGGTAACTGAGTTTTTTGGGGTGAAAACAGGATGCAGATGGAATCCCTTAAATGACTGACTGACTGACCCAACATGAATTAGGGATAAAAAAAGCAAATAAAAAAAGAGAAACCACACTAAGGAACCTAATTATAAACACACTGAGAGGCTTGATACGATTCAACTGGTTCCTGAGAAGGTTAAACGTGCTCTTGAAAAGGTTGAACACGTTCTAAAAAGGATGCACAGGTTCTTTATTGGGTTGTAGGTGCTTCAAAGGGTTTCACAGATGGCTTTTTGTATTTTTAAGTGTTGATCTTCAGGAGGTTTAAAAGGTTCACACGTGCTTGAAGGGTTTATCAAGGTGCTTAAGGAGTATATTTGGGCTTTTGATGAAGTTCTCTAGATGTTTAAGGAGTTTCGTCATGTGGTTAAGGAGGTCATACAGGCTGTATAAGATGGTGTTCACGTTCCTGAGAAGATATATGTGTGTAGAGAAAGTTTCTTGAGAAGGTTGAACAGGTTCTTGATGAAGGTTTAAGGTTTTTTTTTTGTTTTTTGTTTTTTTGCTGTTTCTCATTTTTAAACAGGTCTTACAGACAGAAAATCCCCAGATCAGATGTTATCCATGTCACAGTCACTGTCAGTTTTTTTTTCACACGCTGTAGTAAATATGGGATATTAGTGACAAAGAATAATATAAATAGTAGGGCTGTCAATCGATTAAAAAAAATTAACTAATTGATCGCACAATTTTCTGCAATTAATCGCGATTAATCGCATTTTTTCTACTTAAGACTATAGCGGATATTTATTCATGAAAAATCATGAAATTAATGTAGAATCAACACAAATGAAAGTATATTTAAATTCAAAGGCTATTTTAATGGCTTTTTAAAAAGAAACTTTCTGCCTAAAAGTCCGTCGTTATGCATCTTTGCGCCATAGACTGCGCTTTAGCCAGGATGGCTCAGGTCAGGCGCCACCGGAAGTAAACAAAACAACGTTAATTACGTTATTTTTTTTTTTTTTAATGCGTTAAATGTTTTAAATTAATCTCCACAATTAACACGTTAACTTTGACAGGACTAATATATAGCAATTGAAAAGTGAGTTGTTTAAACAAGGATTGTGTTTCTCTGTTTCCAGGAGACCAACCCCATTATTGTAGGTCTGACTAATGTGAATGATATGCCTCCGAAATTTTCACAGGATCTCTACGAGATCACTGTCAATGAGGTAAGAGTCTAAATGTATTTTACTTAACAGGAATTATTTTTGTTGTTTGAAATAAAAATCCCATTACACTGTGAAGGAATCTGCCCAGTCTCACATCTGTCTGCAATGTCCAGCTGTCCGCATACTTTTGGCCAACCTCAGAAACTCAGAGCTGAATTTTCTTCAATGTTTCACTGAATGTTTCTACCGTTTCTTCCCAGTTGACTCCTGTAGACACATCGGTGTATCGAATCACTGCCTCAGATATGGACAGCGCAACGCTCTACTACACACTGAAGCCAGAATCTGTAAGACCACATAAATCTTTGTTGTTTGTTTCCCTTCAGAGTCACATGAAATATTCATTTTTAATTGTTTGCTGTCCCGTTTGATTTCTGCAGAGTCCTTTTAAACTGTCGTCGCCAACAAACCCAAATCTCCTCGTTGCGACGCCTCTCGAGTACCACAAAGTCAAAAATGTCCTGCTGACATTAGAAGTTCAGGTGAGCACTCCTCACTAATGTTCCTGATATTGTTCTGGTTCACTGGGTTTTCTTTTCCAACTTAATTAAATCAAATATTTCTTTCAGTTCCTGGAGATCAAACAATAACACATATTATTAACTCTGTGAATGTCAAACAGTATAAGTTTCTTTTACTGAAATAATCAAGTTCTGGTTGTTGTTGTTGCTTTTTTTTTTATTAAGGATTCACCAGTTGGCCCAGGGGACCAAACATTCAACGACTCCACCACCATCAATGTCACCATCATAGACATAGACAACAGACAGCCGTGGTTTCAGCCCTGCCAGGAGTTTGATGTTGATGGGGTTGTGATCTGCCAGAGTCCCGGCTACACCGGCAGGGTCGTCTTAAACAAACAAGAGGTGCAACACCTAAGTTGTGTTTGTGGTGACGCTTTTAACTGTCAGGAGACCAGGGAGTGAAGTATCGTGATTTTTCTGGAGGATTATGACACAAACTCTCTGTTTCACTGGGTTAAACAAAGAAACAGAGAGAGAAATAGTTTAATAAATTGATGAAATCTGAATGACTGCCGGAGTTCCGATCTGAGAAATTTAGAAAACTGATGAATGCTGTTCCAGTCTGTTTTGGACGCAGTTTGAATATCTGACCAACATTTCAGTTTGAAGCCTTTAAAGTCTAGTTTCCACTTTGCTCTTGATAATCTGAGTTGTCTCTTTTGCAGCCTGGACCTTTAGAGCTGAAACCAGGACCGCTTTTTGCCATCGACGGAGACTCTGGGATAAACGAGGCGATAACATACTCGATCGTGAACGGTAAGCAGCCTGGATTATAATGAACTACAGTGGTTTGTTTTGCCACTCTGACATCTATTTTTTGCAGCAATGATATGTTGAATATTGGCAGGACAACACAGCTCTGTATGTCTGAATGTGTTTCAGATCCAACTAACCTGTTTGCAATCAACAACGAAACAGGGAATATCACCATGCAGAGAGCAGCTGACGTGCTGGGAGATATCGTTCTGACAGTGCGGGTAATGACTGAACCATCACCTGCTTTTAGCCAGTTAAATGATGATGCAAATGTGTCTCATTTTGTTGTTTCCTAACGCAACAACTAAATAAAATTTAGGGTTTCTAAGAGCTGAAATGAAAGAATCACTGCTGTAACATATAAAAAACAAAACTAACATCCTTTCACAGAGCTGAGGACTCTAAAATCGTGTCCTCGGCTCTACAAAAGAGTTCATTTTATTTTTTTATGTTTACTTGTTTAAATGTCTGGGCTATTTCTAACAATTACTTTTAATAATTTCTTATTATTATTATAGGTATTTAACAATTTAAAAATTAAATCTGTCTATTTTTTGGCTGTAATAACAACACATTTTAAAACATTTTGTCATGTTTGGCTACAAATGAAAAAATATAATGAGGTAAATATAATGGGTATAATGAAAAAATACATATTAGAAAATGTAACTGATTAGTAAAATTAATTTATAAAAACATAGATGCTGTAAGTTTTCAAATGTTACTAAGTTTAGTTGGGTTGTAGTTATAGTTTAGTTAAGTTTTTCTGAAATTTTGCTTTTTACTAAAAATATTTAAACATCTCAAGGGCTTTTTTTGGTTGAAAACAAGACAGTCTGTGTCTGTTTTCCTGTTAAAATCTTCCATCGGGTGTGTTTTTCTCTCCTAGGCTTCCCAGAAGGAAGACATTTACCAGTTCGCCATCACCACCGTCACAATAAGCGTTCAGGAGGAGAGTTTAAACTGGCCAAAGTTTGAGAAGACCGTGTACGAAGGCGTCGTTGCTGAAGCAGGCAACATGGTGATGGACCTGAACAACAGAATTGTACCACTACAGATCATTGCCACAGATGAAGACTACAGTGCCGTTGGGGTAAAACACTGATTCAAAACTCTGCACATTTCCTCTTATTCAGTCAAGCTTATCAAAGTGTGATTCCATCCTCCTGTTTTTCCGTGCATTTGCATATAAAAAAGTGACTAAAAAATACATAAATGTAATGTTGCAAAAGAGTTTTTACCCTCGTTTGAGGTGGAAAAGCAGATGAATTGATAAAAAGTGAAATGCAACAAACTGCAGAAAAAAACAGACTTAATAAAGCATGTGTCCTTTTTTGGTGGAAAGACAAAAATCTCAAGAGATTGAAAAATTCAGATTTGTGTGCAGCGATTAGGAGACAGTAGCATCCATTGAGATTAGACATAAAACTACCAGAAACTCATAGTCATGTTTCCACACCAGTTTCATGTGTTTGGTGTTGGACTGCCATTTTTTTAAGCTATCTCATTCCCCTCTATCATTTTTTTTAACAATTTAATGGCATCCTCTTGGAAACTTAGCCAACTTCTAATATCCAAACAGTATTTTCTGCAGTTTTTTTGATAAATTTATAAATAGTAAAGTTAAAATTTGCACTTAATTTAGATCAAGATTTGACATTTGCCATCTACTTTTCTGTTAATGGGAAAATTCTAAATTTATTATATTTTGGATTTAGTTGTACTTGTTTTGTCTGTTATTGCTATTAGTGGTAATATTATCGTCCAGTGGACATGAGCGTTAGATTTTATTTGCTTTAAATCGATTAATGTTTAACTTTTAGGGTTTAAAGTTGTATAATAGAAAAGTCCCTTGATGATGGCAGTAAATTTAAGGTGTGGGTGATAAGGTCTAGTTTTTGGGATCATGGGTTTTGTTTATGCGCTTGTTAAAAATCCATTTGCCTGACTCAGGTAGAAACTTTCACAGACGAGGTTTTGTATTAAAGACTGTTTTACTTGCTTTTACTCTCACTTGTCAACTTTCTTCTTCCCCCTCTGATTGGTGTTACTCTTGAAGTCAGAACAGGACACAAAATTAAACCTTGAATAAAATAACATATTTATATTTTCTGAGTTTGAACTTTGTTGAAAACAACTAAACAAAATATTTAAGATAGATATAGTCTTCTTTGACATTTTAATATGAATATGTAATATGTTACATATTGTAAGCTTAAAATCACTAAATCGCTAAAATCGCTAAAATAGCCTGGTTGCAAACTAAAAATTTTCTGCCCTGGATGTGCAGCACTAACATTTTCTTTAAATTCTGTTCGAAAAGGGTGCAAATCCCCATATCACCTACAACATTCCTGGGAGCAATGCCTTCCGCATCATTGAAGGATATTTATTCATGATCAGGGATCTCCCAGAGGCCACATACACTATGCAAGTGAGTTTACAAATGTAGTCAAGCTTAAAGTGACTGACTTTCAGATCAGTTTCTTATTAAGGACTCACTATCATCTTTGTACTTCCAGGTGAATGCAAAGGACGAGACTAATGATCAAGAGGCTGCAGCTGAGCTGGTGGTGAAGGTGGAATCAGGTAAGAGAAAAAATCTTTATAAATGGCTTTACTAAATATATAAAGATGGTTAAATATGAAATACAGATAGCCTAAAATCAAACATGATCAATCAAACTTAGCTTATAACATTAGGTCAAATCAGGTTTTTACACCTGAACCAAGGATCCTTACTTCCTGGATTTAATTAGTGTCAGGCTGTTAAATGGCAAGTTTCAACTTTTCAGAAAACCAGGAATCTTTCCTTAATTTAGGACAGAATTTTATTTCAATTTGTGATGTTTTGCCAATGTGTCACATAACTACTGTGACATACTACTCTGCACTCATGTCACTGAATGGCCCTGAAGGTCAAAAACATGACATTACGGAAAAGGTAGGGACAACACTTCATGTTTTTAATTGTCTCTAATCTAATTGTCTAATTGTTTTAAATTTCTAAATGTCATTGTGTTTTCTGAAATGTTGTGTTTTGTGAAATGTTGTTTTGTTCTGTGTAATGTTGTTGTGTTTACTGAAATGTGTTTTCTGTAATGTTGTTGTGTTCTCTGTAGTGTTGTTGTGTTCTCTGTAATGTTGTGCTTTCTGAAATGTCGGTCTTTTTTGACATTCGGGCCATCGTAGGTTTTGTTGGTAGTGTTTTTCATAAACTTAGTCAAAGTAATTGGGCAAAAGTGCTTGAATTTGTTTAAACCCCACCAATTCAGGTAGGACTACTCGTTAAGATTGTTCGTGAGTGAGCTTAGAGTAAATTTAAGCATAGTTGTGTAAAGTTGCAAATGTCATCTGACCCAAAGCTGGTTTGCTTGAGGAAGTGTGAGCAGAGACAAAGATCAAAGGTTACTATATTGTAACCCTAGCTCTATAAGTAAAACAGAGCCCTCTGTTTGACTCTGGCTACAATATTTACCTCTATTGGGTTCACTCACTGAAAATTTGCCAGTGCGCAATCCGGAAAGCAGGATGTTCGTACCAGAATGCAACCTTATCCCTAGAAAAAGGAATCACCTATCATCCGTCATCTTCCTGACGTCTGTCTCCCTCCTGTTGTCTGTTACCTTCCTCCTATCACTGCCATGTCCTTGACATACAAACAGCTGAACCCATCAACATGGCAACACTAGGTACAGAGTGTGTTCAAACCAAAGTAGTAGGGTCTCTCCCTACAAAGGTTAGGGAAACATACCAACAAAGTCGAGCTGCAACCTCAACAGGAACTTACCAACCACACCTGCTTTAAACACGCATGGCTAATTCACCAGCTATGCGTTTCACATAACATACCGCTGCTCTTATGAAGCAACATTCAGCTTCAGTAAACCGACGGGGAAACTAACTCAGTCACTCTCTTTGCTGATTTCAAAGCAAGTGGCAAAGTTCTTTTGAGTGACAAAAGGCTCCTTCACAAGTGCCTTGAACACCAGTTGGAGTCACTATTGAGAGATGAAGTAATACTGGATACTGGTATGATCCTGGACATTTCCTTCAAACGCCCTGCAAAAACTGCTGCACAAGGGAATGACAGAACAATCGTTAGTCTCCAAATCCTTTCTGGCATGAAAGATTGTCTGCTGCATACACTTTAAAGGTGGCATGAATCAGCCCCTTTCCCAGAGGATACTGCAAAAAGAACAGAATTGAACCAAACCGAAAAACCAGGGGATCCAGACTCCTTTCTTCATACCAGTGTCGGAATCCAACCGATCATTCGACTAATGACGGGCAATGGCGCCTCTCAAGCCCCTTTCACACATGCTCTGTGACTCGAAATACATCCAGAGTTTACCTAGAGGAGCTGTATGTGTGAACACAGCAGACAATAGTCCAGAGCGAGTGAGTGGACATATCATGTGTGTGATGACGTGTATATCTACAACTGGCTTGTGAATCGAAAAATAAAAATGTCTTTTGTTTATTTGTTGGATACATCGAAACACGATTAGCACTGATGACAAAGCAAAAATAGCCATTATTACAGAGACATCTGTTGTCCTGTCCGCCATCTTTAACATACTATAAACAGTGAGGTTTCCACTGCGCACCTTTTGCGTCATATCATTCCTCCTGCAGCCTCCTGCCCAGCGCCGCCCCTTGTCCAAACTACACGGAATATTTCCAACTTGTGTGAATATGTTACACATGATGTTTGTTGTGTGTGTGAACAGGTACATCTGGAAATTATCTTGGTCTGATTCTCTGGATGTTATCCCGAGTTCATGTGTCAAAGGAGCTTGAGGTAGTTTTGAACAAGCGGTGCAAGCAGTTTAGCCCATATCAGCCTGGCTATCTAAGGAACCAAATGGGGAAAGGTCCAGGAGCCTGATTTATCAGCTGCTTGTTTTCACAGTTTTGCATTTACTGTGAGTGCTGATATTTCCTCACAAATGACTTCACTTCTTGAAATCCTTTACTGCTCTTCTTGAACATATGCACTTCTGACCATGCGTATGCAGAGACCCCTGGTGGTACAAAAGGAGCATAACTACAATCAAACACAGGAATAATGCTGGAGTGCACTACTCAGCTAAAGAAGTAACCTAATCCTGTGGTACTTTCTTGTGGGCTGCAGTAACTATCTTTCAGTCACTTTTAAAATGAACCATTTCTATTTAAAGTCTCCTACAATTCTTACATCTGGTGGTAAAGCATTTCTTCAACTTATTACATTCAGACAAGACTTATCCTTTCATCGCTATTTTAGCCTCCTTGTAAATTGATTGCGTAAATTTAATTTCATTCTTGTGAAGTATCATTGGAGAAAACAGGGACATAAAAGTGTGTTCTTCTCTCAGGTCTCACCACCACCACCCCCGCTGCCACCCCCACCACTTCCAAAGCACCTCTTGGCACTACGAGCAATACAGCCACTACGACCAAAGAAGGATCCGTCCCTGAGGGCACAACCACAAGCCAAGCCCTCCCTTCTCCCTGGGCTACTCCATCCAACGCAACCACCACCAACCCCAGTGGTCCCACTGGAGGCAGTGTTGCACCCACTAAACCCAGTCAGACAAGCCAAGGAGGTGTAACCACAACCAGTACAGCTAAGCCTTATACAGGTGATTTCCTCTCAGTTGCTTTAGTCATATATTACTATTTTCCTGTTTTGGAAAACTGAGATTCACAAATATGCTGTAAAAGTAATGCATGCCATCTTTCAGCTTGCAAAAGATATGTGCATACCAGGACACTGCATGATTCCACTTTATGAACGTGTACAGGAAAGACAAGAAAACAGAAAAAACTTCAGAAACATCCAAATTTTTTCTGAAAGGCTTTAAGAGTTTAAGTTCCAGAGACTTACTCTTCAGCCTCTTGTTTGGATAGTTTTTGCATTATCTTTGAGTGCTGACTTTTCCACATAAGGGATATCATTTACCCATGTCTTCTTGCATGTGTAAGAGTGCTCTCTTAATCATGGGTGTGCAGAGACCCCATCTGGCATAAAAGAAGCATAGCTACTACCAAGCACATAAGAAGCTTACTGGAGAGCACTATACAAATGGCATCACTTAAGGCTGCTTACTGAGAAGAACTGCCCTAAATCTGTGCTACTTTTCTGTTACCTTCAGTAAGCTCTTGCCATTCACGTTCAAATGAACAATTTAAAGTCTGCTCTTGTCCTTCCAATGCAAAAAATGTCTTTCATTTATTGCATGCCTACAATACACATCCTTTCTTCTTTCCGACAGTAAGCCTTTAAAGTCGCATCTTTTGTCATGCGCAAAGTGTCTTGAAGGTTGGAGAAAACAGGGACATAAAGCTGTGCTCTCCTCCCAGGTCCCGCCACCACCACAGAGCCTCCAGGCACTCTAGGCACTCCAGGAACTCCAGGCAATATAGCCACCACATCCAAAGGGGAATCCACCACCAAAAGCAATACAGACCAAGGTCCCGCCACCCCCACACAGCCTCCGGGCAGTATGGGCAGTACAGCCACTGGAGGAAGTTCCACCACAGAAGAAGGCGACTCCACAGCTGGCACTGCTTCCCCCAGCACAGGTGGTTCTCTCTCAACAGCTTCAGTCATAAAAAACATCCCGTTTGGAAAAATAAACCAAACCAACCAAAGTGAAAGTGATCGTAGTATACTTAGTGAAAAATACAAGACCACGCATTGAAAAACAAAGCTGAGGTCATTTGATGGGCACTTCCTCATCCTGTTTGCTAGATGACACTATGAACCAGATGGCACAAGGGTACACTTTAAAGTTTTAGCAAAATTGAAGATCACTCCATGTGATCAAGAGCCGCCAACTTTCACCAGAAAGGGTGTTTCGTTGTTGTCATTCAAAGGCACCATCCAATTTTGTCTTACAATAACAGCAATTGGGTCTGAAAAGATGACACCAGACTTGAACCTTGCCCTCCATCTCAGTGCCTTGCACACTTCCTCAAAATACAAATTTTATTAAAAAAACAGCGCAAATCTCTTGGGTTTAATGTGTGTCTATAGGATGTAGAACTGCCTAGCTATCACAGGGCACAGAACTTGTAGTGCATAACCCTGTTTCTTTACTTAAGAAGACATTAATTTAAAAATCAGTTTAACTGATCAAGAAGGAAAACTATTGGTTTAGATGTGAGATTGTTACAGATTGTTAGCTTTAACTTGAACCAGCAGTTGTTAGGTTTGTTCTTGGTCAGCTAGTACGTAGTTTTCTACCAGACTGTTAGCTTTGGCTTTGGTTAACTGTTTTCATCTTTATATTTAGTTAGCTGCAAGACTTTTAGCTTTTGTTTTCTTTAATTAAACTTTAAGTTTTAATTTTGGTTATAAAACAGTTAGCTTCTGGTAAATCATTTATGGCTTTGACTTTAGCAATATAGACTTTAACACTCAACTTTAGTTAGTGTCTATCAGATGATTAAGTTTGACCCAAGTTAGCTAAAGGCTTGTTTGCACTGACTTGAGCTTCGTCATTGTTAGCTTGACTCTGTTTAGCATTGGTTTTAATCTAAATTCAGTAACAAATCTGGAGATTTTATATCTAACCCTTTTTTTTATTTTAAAATACCAGAATCTGTTTTTATGAGACCTGGGGTCGCCATTCTGTGAAAAAAATCAAAACTAAATGAACATGAGTAAATATTGCTACTCCTTATGTGTAATTTGCTACTCTTTAAAGATTCACCACCAAGATGGTTTCAGAATTATCCCTTTTTTATGACACCTTACCTTTGTTTCTGCAGAGAAACCTACAGGAGGTTACGAACTTTCAGACATGTTAGCACTTGGTTTAACCCTTGGTATCCTATTGTTAATCTGTCTGGTGATCATCATCCTGCTCGTCTGTCACATTAAGAGGAGGAAACAAGATTGGGAAAAAATCTACGAAACCACTGTCTTCCGAAGCTCTGTAAGTATAAAGTCCATTCTCGGAGTAAGGCCAAGTACAGCAGATAGAGACTTTTTCTTACCGACAAGAGTCATCTGTGTCTCTGAATTAAGATAGTGCTAAAGTAACATGTTCTTGGACACACAAACACATGGGTATTTGTTTTTTGTTTTGTTTTTTTAGCTCTAACAGTATGGTAGATAGTATATCCTCGACATTGTCAATATGCATGATATATTTGTTCATGAAGGAATTTGCTGTCATTTCACACATGTAGCATTCTGGAATATGTCTCTCTGAAAGCTCCACACAACTCCCATTCAGCTTTGCATGAAAGTTGCTGTTTATATCCCTGGCTTTTAGATAGTTCTACTTATGGTCATCTTTCCAGATTTGCAGCATACATATTTATTGAGTGACGCTTACAAAATTTTGAAAGTCACATGCCCTCCTAAAACCTTTTATCTATATTACATCATATTGGATTAATGTAGTCTAATAGCATTCAGAAAGTCTAGGTCATTGGTCAGTGATTGGTCATTGGACGCCACATTATTGCATGCAGAGCTCGGTTTTTAACTGTCTTTTCTCCCTGGATGTTTTGTCCTTACACAGCTGGGTATCGGGTCTCAGAAGGACGGCATCCAGTACATCAATACTGCCTTCCAGAATGATTATGATGGTGAAAAACTTGGCTCTCATGGCCCTGAGGACAGAAGTAAAAAAACTGATGGGGGTGTTCATGTCTATGAGACTGTCCAAAAGTCTTCCGTGCTGCTTCCTGACATCCTGCCTGACAACACCAGCCAGGCAAGCTCGGACAAGTCTGATGAGAAGGAGGTGAAACCCATCCTGACCAAGGAGAGACGCACAGAAGAGGGATATAAGGCCGTGTGGTTTAAGGAGGACATCGACCCTGACGCCAAGGAAGAGGTTGTCATTATCCCAGACAGCAGAGCAAATGACAGCGAAGTGGAGGAAGATGAGGATGCGCAATCTAGCAGCAGAGAGGAGGACGAAGACGACAGCCCGCAGACAACAACCCCAAGAGTTCTCTTTAAAGACATAGATTTGGATGACGAAATTGAGTCGAAGACAGGGGACCAAACAGATGACGAAGAGGATAAGGAAGAGCTGTCTGCTGATCTGTGAGAGGAGTCAAAAGGAAAGACAAGGACTTGGTACAATCCACCCATAATAAAATCCAATGACGATTTATCAGCAGCTGATTTTTGCAACACTCGAGGTTAGCAGTTTTTCTAAAAGGACCAGACGCAATGACACATGTCCAAGACTGGACACACCTTCTGGAAAAGACGATAAAAATTCATTAATGAATCTGAGCTTAATTTGTAAGTTCTGCCCCGTTTAAGGGTCTACACTTTGAATCAACTTAACCTTGTACAGCTTTTGTTCTTAATGTAAATACTTTATGTAGAGTTTCCTGATTAAACATATTATGTTATGTGTAAAGACGCCCTAACGTTTTAAGATTAGTGTATGGAAATGCAGGGATAGAATCTACTGCTTTTGTGGGACCTCTAGTGGCCTTTGCCCGTAGTGCAGGAGGTCATTGGAAGATTTTTTTTTAATTTACATATTCAATTATTCATGACCACTAAAAATCTGGCATGTTTTTAAATACACTTTTTTTTAATGGATAACTAAATTCATAATAACACCAAATGACAAATTTTAGCATCAGTGTTATAGCTGCTTTTTAGGGTGTTTTAGCATTCCTCAGTGCTGCCACGCAGCAAGTGATTTAAGTTTACTGTAACTGACAATAAAAAACCTTCCTATCCTGCTGATACAGGAGACTATAAAAAAAAATTATAAACATTATGACTGAAACACACTCTGAACTTTCATAAGCTTATCCACAGGAATTTTTTAGAAATATTTTTCAGCAGTTTCATTGAAAGAATCAATTAAAACAAACAAAAAAATCATACATAATATGTGTGAACCTTTAAAGTGAGATATAAGGTTACTTAAAATCCCTGCCTTCCAACGTTTATGACTGTGTGAAATCATCCAAACATTAATTTAAATATTAAAGAACTTGTGAATAACTGCTTTGACTAACTTTTGGCATTATTTAAGAACAAGAAACTATTTCCAAAAAACTGTGTTTCACCTTTTATTTTAATTAAATAATAATAATAAAAAAATGTACATCACATTTTAATAACAGAAGTAATTTTAGGTAAAAAATACACTTCTGTACAATGACACCATTTTATAAAACCATTCAATCCAAAATTCACAACAGGTCACAGCGTTTACGTTAACAGGACAGAAACAACACCTAAAAAACCACCAAAAACAGGAAGATACAGAGCTTAAGCAGGAACAGTCAAGTAATGCCAAAAACAAAGTGAATGAGGCAACATGGCGTTAACAACTGGCATCAATATTGCAAAGATTAAAAAGGTTCAAACTTTTTAAATAACAAATTAAAATCTACCACAGACAAAAGATTTGGCAACAAAAGAGCTTTGAGAGGCCTGATTACACTGGCGGAAAAAAAAAACGTGTTTCAACAAACACTGAGATAATGTGTTGTAACTTAAAAAGGAAATAAACTGGTTCCTTTTTTTGTTTCAAGTGCAAGTTGTTAAAAAAAAAAAAATCTTATTTCCATTTCACTGAATAGATAATCTTCTCCAATTTGAACAGTTTGTTTGACAACATTTCTAACGTTTTTATCAAAATGTAGTAAATTTGATGTGAAACATAAGCGATTATTGCTGGTGTGGCAAGTAATACACAGTTATAGATCGGTTGTGATCAGCAGGAACAGAGACACTAAAATCCTACCAAACCAGCAAATTGTGATCAAATTTTCTTATGTGGTGACAAACTTAAAAAGCCTTGCAGGTATTCCTTAAGATATAAATACAAGATTATGGATGTTTGAATGTCTAAGGAAAATCTAGGTATTTCATTGTAACTTTGCTTGGAATTAAAATTTTTTAATAATGGCCATTTTACATCAGATTAATAGAAATTTAAGAGCAAAAATCATTCATTTCTGAGCAACAATTGGGAATATGGGTCAACAAATTAGCTGTTTTTTGAGGCAAGAAAACAACCTAAGCATTTCAGTATGTTAGCTTTAGCTTATTAGCTACACCTCCAAAAAAAAGTAAAGAAAATTAAGCAAAAGATAACAAAAAAAATCAGCTCTTTTTTAGTCTCTTAGCTTAATGGCTATGAGAGACAGCTACATTTAGAAGATGACCAAGTCGATAAAATAAGAATCAGTAAACTGTTTTGTATTCGATTTTTAGCTTTAGTAGATTAGCTTCATGTCAGGAGAAAAGTTTAACTGAAACAAATTAGGGGACAAAAGGCAAAATCTAACATTCTGTGTTTCTTCTGTGTTTTGTTTATTTAGCTTTATAGATTATGAATGAAAGAAAAGCTCTGATTAAAATGATTAGTCAAAATTTCTTTGTCTATTTTGCTAGCTTTGGCTATTTAGCTAGGGTTTTTTTAAGAGAGGGTAAAAGCTCAAGTTATTTAATGGGGTTGACATTGAATGTTGCTGAGGAACAAGTGTTTGGACATTCATAAAGAATAAAGGATGTCAATCATCCTGTTAAGTATCGAATCTACTAATTATTGGAAACTAAAAGACATGTTTTGTATTAAACACTTGTTTTTTATATGAGAATTAATTTGGTGCTAATCTAAAGAAGAGGAACACATCCAAATACAGAAACTGGATATGCTTAAAATACAATTTTATCTTAATTTTTAAGATTCAGTTCTGCCGTAATTTTTTACCTAAATTGGAGCATTGTCATTTTAGATATTAACACTAATAGTCGCCAACGTCAGAGAATTTCAAGCCCAGTTTATGAAGTCTTTGAGTCCACAGAGGAAGACATCTTCTTACTGTCTGATTCAAGTGAGTCTGTGGTCTTATGTCTGTTTGTGAATTTATTTGTCTCTTAATTAAGTAATCCAGTCGATCAAGTTGCTGCAGAAACATATTAGTAACAGTCAAAAGAGAGAAAACAGTGAAAAATGCCCATCCTGCTTACCCAGAGTCCAAGGTAACACCTTGTTTTTTCCTTGTTAGACTCCAAAATTAAAAAATGTTTCGTTACCGTAATATATAAAAGAGAGAAAAGCAGCAAATCTTCACATTGAAGGAGCTGCAACCAGACAGTGATTGGAGATTTTTGATTAAGTGACTTTAATTATTAATCAAATATCAAGGTTGTCCATTAATTTTCTGCTATTGAATGTCATTTTCAGCACCAACGCACTGTGCCTTAACCTTCCCCCTGTAGTTTAATGTAACTATCACTGAATTGTACTTTGACTGATGACTGTGTGCGGCTTTTAGCAGTTTTTTGAGCAATTTCCCTGGAGATGAAGTGCCTGTTGACCTCCATGGGGACAAAAGTACAACTAGAACAGTGTAAAACAGAGATATCATCCGAGTGACATAATTGCTGTTGTTTAAATGTAAGTAATACTGTAGACATGTACATTACACTGATTTTATCGAATGAGACATGATACAACGAGAAACCCCACCTTCCTCAGTGGTTTTACCTCGTCTTTATTGGTTTATGCAGGCTATTATTTGACTAAAGACTATTTATCTGAGATATTAACGAGAGATTTTTTAAATTCTGGCCATCAACATCAGAATTTATGCTACATTGCACTCAAGAGTTAAATGTTTTTGGGAACTTTTGCTTAAACTGTTTATGACCAGTGATTGGTTTTGGTTGGGTTACCTTGGACATGAAATAAGTAATCAGTTTTAATCAGCTTATGTAATGTTAATCAGTAATTGAAGTCAGCAGCTGTTTAAAGTTCCAGTGTTTGTGTGATGGTGTTGCTACGTCTCTGGGTTGGTGGCTGCAGCCATGGCTTGGATCTTCATGTACTGAGTGTTGATGGCGTCGAAGGCCTCGTCTCTGTGGATCATAGCACCGAACACCATCGGCTGCAACAGGGCAAAGAACAAATACAGAACACTTACTCACAAACTGCATCTCATGATTAAACTTAAGTGTTTTGAATGTTATCCAACTTTAAAGAACAGCTCAATTTCAGCAGTTGCAACATTATTTTTGATCAAGCTTCTGAATATTACAAGTAGTTAGAATGTATTCATGACATGTATATTAAATATGAAATATTTTTATACTTAAAGTAATTTTTTCTTCTATCCCCAGTTAAGCTAAGCAATATTTTAAAAGTGGCAATGTACTTGGAACAGAGTGTTTCTACATTGTAACATTGCTATTTCACAAGAAAGTTTGCCATGTTATTGCGGCTGTATAAACAGCATTAAAAGGTAATTAAAGTCAATAAAAGCAGATTGTGGAGTTATGACTTCGACTGACTCCATTTACTATCGATACTGACTGAACGTCGACATAAAAAAATGGCTAATTTTCGTTTTAAATGAGCGATCTCAGTACTTTTTTCACAACTACTGACGAGTCTCCACCTGCGTCTCACTGTCTGCTGTTTCAATGTCTATTTATAAACAGGAGAACGAGCTAATTTTTCCTTTACAACACGAGACTGGGTCATTGTTTCCACTCCTTTATGGGCCTCCTCCCTCTGAACTCTTACCTTTTGGGTGGATGGCGTTGCTATAGAGATCCCCATCCCAGATCCAGGAAGCACAGACAAAACTTTGTACTGTGAGACAGAGAGGACAACACACCTGAGACAGTATTCAAATAAAACTTTATTTACATGAGTAAGCATCAGGTGGTGTCACTAAAGAGGGTTTATGACACGACATAAAAAAAAAACCTTATGTAAGCAAAAAGAGTGTTTTTTCTGTGTCTGACTGTCTTTTGACTGTTAGTGAGCGTTGACTGAGTTCATATCTTTCTTTCTCTCTTTTAAGATGACTTTATTTTTATTATGTTGAGTATTTTATTATACAAGTAATAAACATTTAAATAGTAAATTAAACTAATGTTATAAGTGGACCAGATCATATGCATTTCTCAAGTATCTTTCCTCTAAAACAAGCAGTCATTTGTTAATAAGAATTAAAAATTCACATGAGAGTTTCACCTTAAATGTCTTGTTTATTTTCCAGCTTACTGTCGATAAGCTGCACCTCTTCAGGTTTGAGTTAATTTACTTTCTGCTCTGACAACAGCTGACAATGACAAATTTGGAGAGCTGAAAAAAATCCAGACTTTTGCCAAATCCTTAACAATCAAATCAAGCAAACTCAGCTTGATTTGAATGTTAAGGGTCGGAGTAATGCTCTGTCTCTCTAATACACAAAGAACAGGGTGCTGGTTTATCCATCACCAGCAACAAGCAAATAAAACAAACAGAAAACATGATCTTCCTAAACTCACGCAGTAAAAAGGCTGTAAAGGCTCAGGGTTTTAGAGACTCTGCTTACCTTCTGGATGTCTGTGATGTCTGTGAGCTTGATGACTTTGTTCCTCTTGGAGCTGGAACTGGAGCTCTCGAAACACAGATGACTGAGGAGAGAAATGAGACTCTGTTAAAAGACCATTTACAGAGACCCGAGTCACAGACTGGAACCTGACACATGATTCAAAATGGACGAACAAACAGATTACTGTTTTAAAGATTTTTGACAATTTTCTTAAATAATTAGACACTGTCAAACAGAATCAAAGCACGGCAACATTTACAGTTTTTTAGTGAGGAATTTCAGTGTTTTACTAAAGAAAGCTATATTAAAGGCATCAGTTTTTGCTGATTAAAACCAAAAATACTGATCACATGGTTATATTTATCTACTTCAAAAGAAAATGGATGCATGTACTCTTAATTTGCCATTTATTCATCTGAAGTTTTGATAGTTCAGTTCCCTATGAACTTGTTGTATTGATGCAATACCAAAAGAGGTCAGTAGGTGGCAGCAGGTTTTGTGCAGTATTTTAATACTACAGGTGAAGCTTCCTTTGTTCTCTACTTGTGCAAATATGCAGCACTGCAACCAAACTGTTTGGGGAACAGTTAGCGTTGGATTCAAACCTGCACATCAGTCTGTCATCATTCTGAAGCAAAGAGTCGGACAAAAGTTGATTTCCGTTCCGCTCTTCTGTCAAATACTTACTTCTCGGTGACGTAAAGGACCCCGTTGCGAATGTAGTCTGTCGGCGTCCTCCGGTCTCTGTTGATGAGGCAGCAGCGCCAGCCGTTCTCACACACTGAGATTCACAGAGAATAAAAAACAATGTCAGACTATGTGGGTTTTAACACAGATTTTCAGTGTTTTTATATATTTCATAAGAACTTTTTATGATTCATTAATGAATAAAAAATTAAGGATTTATTATTTAAGTGCTTAACTCAAACTAACTCAAAACCTTTATGTTTGGAAATTAAACTTACAAAAGAACGATAACTGAATAAATACTGCACTGAGGGACTTAATTTGACCTGAGTATTCGTAATTTCTTGGCTGGCTGACAACCTGCAGGTTAAGATTTAAAGATGAGACCTGACAGGTTTAAACAAACAAGAAATCCACTGACAGTTCATAAAGAAAATGTGATTAAAATGTATAAAAAAGTTTTTCACTTTTAAGTTTTCTCCTTAAATCTGAAGCCAAAATAACTTGTGTACAGACACTTTAAGTGCAGTTCCTCTCTCACCTGACAGAGGGCGCTCACTCTCCGGCAGGTTGAAGACTTCGTGAAAAGCTCCTCTCTTGGTGCTGTAGTATCGTCCTCCTTCCTCATCTCTGCTGACACCCAGTGGAGCTGCAGCGCCAAAGCTGGCTCGACCTGCCGCCGCCGGTCCCTGGACAGGTGGACAGAAGGGTGGGCGGGGCAAATACTGGATTAGCAAATCACAGTCATAGAGAGAAGCTAGAAGCAGAGCAGAAAGACAAGAACAACCCACCTGTCCAGGTGTGCTCATAGCTTTTTGACAGATCAAAATATCCTGAATAAACAATATCCCGATAATTTTGAGACTCTTTGGAATCTTAACAGTAGTGAAACTAAAAATATAAAGTTTGTCCTGAGGGTGGCACTCAAGCAAAGAAACAACATAAACATTCATGAGGAAAAAACAGGAAAAAATCTTCAAAAAACGACACTTAAATCTGACACAGAAATCTGCAATAAAACATAGAAAAGATTTACACAAAACTGAAAATTTAGGTAATGATCTAACGAATCTAAAAACTCTAATACTATGTTTGTCCTAAGGGTGGCGCTAGAGGAAAGGGGTCACTCAAATCTAACATGAATAAACTCCAAAATTTGGGTAAAACCCTGAAAACTCAAGAAAGACTAAAGTTTGTCCTGAGGGAGGCGCTAGAGAGAGAGGATGGGGTTATTAAAAGTGACAGGATTTATCCTTTTGAGAGCAGGAGTGAGACGTTCACTGACACCAGCAGGTTTTGGGAAATCTCAGTTTTAAACTGACAGAATATCACTAAGTACAGTTCTGTCATTCAGGAGAATAACAGCAGCTGATTGGTCACACTCTGTGATGTCAGCATCAGACTGGTCTGATGACTCCACATCTCTAACTACAGTACATACTACCAACCTCTACACTGTGTGACTGTAAACACACACACACACACACACACACACACACACACACACACACGTCAGGATCCTACCTGTTCACACTCAGACAGCTGAGAGAGAAAAACAACAACAGAGAACTGAAACCAGATGGACCAGAGACCACCTACCTACTGGGACCAGTAACACAGTGATCCAGTTTGTACTGTTGCTCCTTCTGTTGGCTAATTCAAAGACTCTGAAAAAGAGTCTGTATTAACTTTTTATTCAAGTTTACATAATTAGATTAGGCGAGGGTATTGTCATTAACAAAGAGGAGATAAACTGTATTTAAACAGTGAAAAACAATTCAGAACTTCCATTAAAAAACTGCTGATTTAAGCCTGAATGAAGCTGATCTCTCTGCTGGTTGTAGCTCTCATTGTAGCATCAGATCTTTTAATTACATCAGATTTTTTTTTGCATTTCAATGTAAAATATCGATTTTTTTTCAGTTTTACGTTATTCAATAAGTTTTTCCCTGAAATTCTTGAGCTGAAGTTGATCAGATTTATTAGTTTTTCTATATTATTGGTTTGAATGTTAACTTCGGAATTGAAACTGAGCACGATGACCTCAAATCTCTTCCCAAGGATAATGTGGTTCTGTGCTGCCATCTAGTGGTGACTTCATACTCTGCCCGTGCAATGCAACACTTTTTTGAAAGTTTTTTTTGCCTTAATTAGAGATCTGACAACCTCATTAACTTCAACCTACATAACAGCAATCAAAATCTGTTTTTTCCCTCCTCCAGCAGCATCATTTAGGTCTCAGCCAATCAGATTCAGCGTGTTATCTGCTCATAATCTTTCACTGTGCTAACATGGCGACTAAAGCAATGCTGAACTTGTTTCTCCCGTCGTGAGACTGACCCGTCGGCTCAGCATGGTGTTGCTTCGCTCCTTCAGCTGCAGGTCGGTGGGTAAGTTGGTCCAGATGATGTAGGGGGTGTCGTAGCGCTGCCTCAGCTTGGGACAACTTTTAAAGATGAAGTCTATGATGAAGAACTTTATACCTGCGTATACACCTGAGGAGGAGGAGGATATCTATTTTAACACACTCAGCAGGACTGAATATGACTCAGCAACATGAAAACTGGGCTCTTTTCAGTCAGAGTCTGTGGAAATGTTGGATTTACATTTATCAGGAGGACAGTGACTGCTGGATGTGGAAGTAAGTTGATGTTTGCTAACATTTTCGCCACAGCTGCTTTATAATCTGCTAATCTATCAGAGCTGTGCGTCTGTCAGCTTGTTTTTGAGTCTTTTCTCCTCAAAATGGACAAAAAATTAGTTAATGATGGGCTGGGAAAGGCTGCTTTAAAGTGAGGAAATCAGATGAAATCCCTGCAGAATGAGCAGCGAGAATGGAAAGAATTTAGGATTTGTGGAGTAATCAATAAACTGACAACTAATAACTGCTAATAAAGCATATAAAACATTAGTGATCCTTCATGATCAGCAGTGTATCAGCCTATAAAAATGTCATTTTTTTGTGGCACTCTGTTGACTTAAATCAAAAATTTTGGTTTGTTTAAAGGCAAAAAAAATTGTATTTTGTTTTTAAGTTATTATATTTTTAAGTTTTAACTTCTCTTTGTTCCTTTTAACATCACGTTAAGTTTTCTTTTGTTAAAGTTGAAAGTGTGTGTGTGTGTGAGTGTGTTTATATTTTGTTTACCTATGATGAATCCCAGCAGTTTGTATGGCAGCAGGCAGGAGGAGATGAAGGCCACCAACAGACCGACATACAGCTTCTGAGTCAACTCCGGCTGAACCCACATGAACAGACTTTACACACACACACACACACACACACACACACACACACACACACACACACACACACACACACACACACACACTGACAAAAATAAACAAGAGAGAGTGTATCTCTCATATCTATCACAATCTCAGAAAACAA
>JAPZDV010000023.1:26676231-26686462 GCA_029814665.1 Acanthurus lineatus
CTGATCTGAATCAAACTCTGTGAAGACAAACTCACTTCTTTATTTTCTCCAGGATGTTCGCCATCTTCCCAAACAGATTCTGTGAGGATGAGACAAAAATAAATAAATAAATAAATAAATAAATAAATAAATAAATAAATAAATAAATAAATAAAAACAGATGTTGTGACATCAGTCCAGATGTGTCAGCTGTGATATAAAGAGTCTCACTGTCCATCACGTCTCACCTGAGCTTTCTGAGCAACATCCAGGACCAGCTGGAACTTCTCGGACACCGTCAGGTCTTCTTTAGGAGGCTCCTGGAATAACAGAGGAGACAATGATGTCGTAAACACTGACACCTGTCAATCACCTGTCAATTATCTAACACTCTGTCAATCACTCTGTCAATCACTCTGTCAATCACCTGCACACAACATGAAACACCGGATACTTAAAGGTGCGATCTGTGATCCAAATGTGAACTTATTTGCCGATTAAATCAATCAAAACAAACACTTTCATTCTGAATCTTTGAGCATCATTCATCTGTTTTACAGTTCATGTGATGATGTAACTTCTAGATCAGCTTCATCCTCCTGTTTACCTGTGCAGGTAAGCTGTCAGGTCAGTTTTACATGGATCTTTTTCATGTTAAGAGGCTGTTGTTGTATAAAAAAAGGACAAACACTGGACACAGTGAAGCGTCTGCATTAATAGACAGAGATCTCTCACCATGGGCTCTGAGACTTCAGGTACGATGCTCCACTGGATCCTCCAGCCCCTGAGAGCAGTGCATCATGGGAAAAAAAGGGCAGACAAGAGATCATTTCACACTCACAACATGTCTGTTTGTCAAAGAGCTGAATTCAATCAATCAAATGAAATGTTACGACTCATCAGGTGGTTTTAAAATGCAGCGAAGGCTTCCTGTGTGTTTGCTCTGTAGAAAAAGCTTCTGATTCTAGTCAACAGAAAGTGGGCGGGGCTTGCACTCACCTGGCAATGAGGTAATTCAAAGAGAGGCGCACGATGGCGAGGAAGAGGAACATGGGGATGACCCAGCCGTGCCACGCTGCGTACATGTAGAGCTGCAGAGAACAAACACAGCCTGCGTGAGACGATTTCAACTAAAACTTCAAGGTCACTTTATTTTATGGAGGAGCAGGCTGTAAAAAGAAAAAATAGGATCTATAAATAGTCATGTGTTCACCATTAACAGAAACATTAACATTTTACTACACGGTCAATGCCTTTACCTGTAGATTATGTCACAAATATTTTTAAAAAATCATAAAAATCAGGTGAACTAAAACATTTTATCATTGATCTCTTTCTTTCTAAGTGAAGGTAAAAATCCCACATTTATCTCGAACAAAGGGATGAATCTGTCTGCAGCATCACAGACGTGCGAGCAGCTGCACTTCAGTTAAACATCAACATCTGCTGTGCGTGTTTGTTGACTCACAATGAAGGCGATGGCAGACGTGTAGACGGAGTACCAGCTGGATAAGGCAGAAAGGTTCCTCATGAAGTTGGTCACAGGCTTGAATCCTCGTTCTGGAGACACAACGGACCAATCACAGACTGAGCATCTGTCATGTCAGTAAAACTTAATGCTTTATTGAAGAAAATTAAGTGGCCAAAAGTATGTGGACGCCTCCGGTCCTGTTGCTCAGCGTGTGTTCGATCCTGGTTTGATATATGTGATGTAGAGCTGTGACTGTGATGTGAATGTGATGTGAGATGGTTGAGACTCCCACAGCCTCAGATACTCACTGAGTCGTCTCATGTTCTCAGTCAATCTGTGAACCAGAAACCACATATTCATTTAAATTTAAGACGAATGCAACACAACAAAACAAAAAAACAAATTGTGTACAGTATGTTTGTAGTCTTTATACTAGCAAACACGTCTTCTTGCTGTGTTTAACAGATTACTCATCAAGCAGGTGGACAAGTCCTGATAGTTTCTGCACAGACGGTTTGTGGGTTTTTTTCTTGCTCACCTCTTGGCGCTCAGCGGCTCCTCCGTCTCCACCGTCGGCTCCTCCGGTTGGAAGCGGAAGTCCTCGATGTAAACGGCAAAACGTTCATAAAACCACTTGAGGAAGCTGTCGGACAGAGTGTCTTTCTGTTTGTCTGAGGATGGACGAAGAAAAACGTTCAAAAAGATGAGAGCAACAAGAATTTCTCATTGTTTGGAAACGCTGTTGCCTGTAGAGGTTTTTTCCCTGCAGCTCACCTGTGCTGCTGCCTGCAGGTAGGGCAGTGGGCGGGGCTTTAGGCGTCTGAGAAGGTGAGTCCTCAAGGCTGTGAGTCAACCAGTGAACAGAAACGATCAATCAGTGCAGATTTTAAACCTCAGGAACAAGCTGCTCTGTTTTAAGTCTCATTATTAAATAAAGTTTTTAATCAAATAACCTCCTGGATCTCAAGATGTCGTTGATCTTCTGCTCCAGCTCGCTGCACCTGCCGCGCTCCCTCTCCAGCTCCTGCCTCACTGCGTCCACGTTGGACTCCTCTTTGAGTTTCCTCAGCTCCTCCTCTGAAACAGACCGACGGTCACATGATAAGAGTCTCTGCGAGGACACAAACTGAGTCCTCTGAGCAGATGCAGCTCATTTAAATGAGGCAAAAAATAGAGCAGAGAGGTGTTTCTAGACTTTTTCTTGTCGTTCGGAGCAGCTAAGAAGACATGTTCGCCCTCTACCTGCTGATATTAGATTCATCCTTTAGGAGCTTTTTGTTATCTAATTACCATCCAAAGATATAAAGTGAACATTTAAGCACAGATTCACTGCTGTCCAGTCCATTTTAAGCTTTACTTCCAAGCCCATAAATACATTAAAACAACGTTTGGTTGCTGCAACAATTAATTGTGAGGGTTAGGGTTAGATATCGCTTTCTAACACCCCCCCTGATAAAAATAATCCTTTTTCTTGTGCAAAAGTAAAGAGGATTATTATTGAGTTGGACTAATTAAATGGATATCTGTTGAAGTTTTATTCTCTTTTAGTTTCAGCTGGTTTACATGTATTTAAACATAAAGGGGTATTTTTAAACCCGGTAGGATTTGCAGCACTGGTTCCCAAATTTTACAGCTACCTGAATCATGGACCAGAAAAAAAAGGAAAATATGGAAAAATCCCTCTGGCTTTTTGTTGAGGGAACCAGGACGGTTATGCAGTCAGATTGTGGGGACTTGCCTTCCTTATGGGGACAAAATGAAAGTCCCCATAAAAAAATTATTAAATTTAAAGGTGAGGAAATAGTTCAGGTTAGTTTTAGGTTCAGTTTAAGGCAAACAGAAACTATGTTTACAGTTAAAGTTTACTGTTAAATGAATGTAAGTCAATGTAATGACCCCACAAATGATGGAAACATGACTCTGTGTGTGTTTGTGTGTCAGATCAGGTCAGCGTGGTTATTAATAACCATGTGTGTGTGTGTGAGAGTGTGTGTGTGTGAGAGTGTGTGTGTGTGTGTGTGGGTGTGTGTGTCTGTGTGTGTGTGTGTGTGTGTGTGTTACATAAAGCAGGCGAGCAGATATTGATGGATTACCCAGCATGCCACTGAGCTGTGGAACGTTTGACTCCAAACTGATGTGAGATGCCACATTAAACCAAACAGCCAATCAACACGTCGTGTTCCTGAACAGGTTTGAGGGGCTCTTTACTTTTTCTGCTTTTTATTTTTTAAAGCGAAAGTTAAACCAATAGTTTGGGAAAAATAATCCACTTATTTGTTTTTACTTCGGCTGAAACGTATCAGTGTAGGAGGGGAAAGACAGACAGATACTACAGCAACCATCTTGTTCTGTCTCTGATTGGTCGATTGGCGCGAATCTGAAAAGACTGAATTTATTCTAAGTGGATGTTTCTCAGAATAAAATCTCACAAAATCCAGAAAAATTAATATAAAGTTCATTCTACAAATAACCACCCAGGTGATGTTTTAAGCAAAAAAAACAGCTGCAGCTCAGGTCAAATACTCACGGAGGAAATGTTTCTCTAACAAGGCGATTTCTAGGTGACCTTTGACCTCATTGAGATCCGTCCTCGAGTCATCTTGGAGGGCTGCAGAAAATGATGCCGGACCAGCCTGAGTGGAAAAACACACAATGAAATGTGAAATAACTCGCCAGCATAGAAAAGATAATAAAAAAACAATTAAATTCAGTTAATTCAGTTGCAAGAAACTGAACTGGATTCAAATCTTTGAAGCAGGTTCATCATCTTTGATAAATATTTCTCGGCTGGTTTACAGATGTGACAGTAACCGGAACTGAAACAGAATTTATAACAGAGTTTAGTGGATTTGAAGTCAGTTGTGTTTGTGAACCTGAGCTTCATTCTCTCCATCAGCCTCCTTCAGCTCCTCCACCTCTCTGATGGAGCCGCGAGGTTTGACCACGACCTCCTCGGTACATTCGGTGTCAGATGTGTTGGGCGACTCGGCCAGATCCAGGAACTCGTCCCGTTTCTGGCCGCGGAACCGGATCCGATCCAGATGCTTCCGCATGGTGGACGCCGGCCTCTACCTGCACATGACTGATGATGATGCAGCTGCAAAGACTGCAAGAGGAGACACAGAGAAATGATCAATAATGAACCGATAACTGTGTCAACTGTTTATGTTTAGTCAAGACTGAGATATTTTAAAACACAAAATCTGACCAGATATTCGTGATTCCCAGATTAAATTTTTTTACTTACACAATCCCCCCAGACTTTTCATCTCACCCTGTCAGAATTTTAATTTCTCTAATGTTTTTATTTAAACTCAAATATCTGCAAAAGTAATAACAATGGGAATGCTGACATTTTAATGTTTAAAAGACACAAGTTTAATGTTTTTTTAAAATGAGAAAGTGTCTGTCAGCCACAATTTGGCAAATCAAGCAAGACACGTTTACTCATATAGACACAGATAATTTAAAGTTATTTTTACAGGAGCAAAGATATATATTCAAAATTAAACATTAAGAATGCATTTAAAAGACAAAAAACAATGGGACACATAGATTATCAAAAATTTAGAGAAACTGCATTTAAAAGACAATAAAAACAAACATTAACGAAAAGAAACCAATAATATTTTGGGTAGATGTTGGTTTATTTAACTTGTTACATGAAAACTTCGATCTGTTGGCAAAGTATCGATGATTGCTGCGTTTTTATAATCACAGAATATAGTCTACAAATCATAGTAGTAATTTATGATTTCTTTAAACAATCACAATTATAAATTCCTGTCAAAAAGTCACAAATCCAACCAGTTAAGTTAATTAATGTAGGTGGGGAGGACCGACTTGTGGTTGAGTGAACAGCGGAGTCACTGATTGGCTATTTGCAATGAGCTGAAATCTGATTGGACCAAAAACCCCAGCAAGTTTGTCTGAGCTGGAGATACAGTTTGACTGCAGTAACAACATGAGACTTTACTTCTGTAAAATGATTTTTCATAAAATCTGTGTGTCCTGTTAAGTATTTCATCATTTTTAATTGTAGTTGAGTGTTGGGATGTGCGGCCATGTTTTTAATCTGCCTCTTGCTTTTTGCTGTCTGTTGCTTTAGCGCCCCACAGTGGTCGGAGTTAGAGTCACACATGCACACATGCAGCTTCCTCAGCTGCATATCTGCTCTACATGAACTGCAGCTACTTTATATGTGCACTGCTGTAAAAAGTCTGTGCTGATTCAGCGTAAACTGGTCAGCTTTTCTGAAAAACCACTAACAGCCTGTTGCTGAAGAGTCAAAGGTTGACAAAAGTGGTTTAGGTTTCATCTTCTGGGGATCATGAATGCAGAAACAGATCAATCCATCCAGAGTTTTTTAATCCAAACCAGCTCTGACCTCTGACATGCATCAAAGCTGCTGTTCATTTGAGCTTTTCTGAGACGATTTAACACATTAAACTTCAACAGAGACGACAGCAGAAGACTCACACTGAGGAAAAAACAAAACAAAATGTCTGCAGGTGAACTCACGTGTCTTCTGGCTGACCTGAACATAAGGCTGCTTTAACACTCAGTAATTATAAGCCCCCCTTCCTGACCCACTCCCATTTAAGACTCACACAGACAGCCAATCAGAGGCTCCGCTGGGACAACATCACCATCACTATCATCACCATCCTGTTTGCTCAGGGAGGAGGAAATATTTCTTTATCTGCTTAATGTGCCTCCTGTTTATGTTTCTGCTCAAGCAACTAAAACAACATGAACCTGCTCATCTTAAAATCCGGAAACTGGGTATTTAAAGATACTTAAGGGTTAAAGAAGCGGAGGTGGGACCAGTTTGAACACCTGTCAGGTAACATTAACAGTTATTTCTTTTAAAGGAATAGTTCAACAGCGTAGTTAATAGCTTACTAGCTGTCAACCGAGGACCGCTGAGCTGCCTGACTGGTCTGACTGCTTCTGATGATTTTTGTCTGTCTGGTGGTGCGAGACTGACTGTTTCCTGGCTGACTGTCGGTCCAGTCCGTCCAGGGTCTCCGTTAACAGAAATAAGTAAAAAATCAGCCTCAGTTCATCACCTGAATCGGAGAGAGCCAATCAGCTGCTGCTTACCTGCGTTTCTCAACAAAGAGGATTTTTTTTACGGTGAGCCTACCTGTCCGCGAGGTCCGGACTGAGACACCTGGACACCTCACGGGACCGACATGAAGCAGGTAGGAAGCAAAGAATGACGGGAATAAAACGTAAAAAGGAGGATTTTCTCACCGTGAACCGAAGCTGAAGCAAACTTTCCCCCTCTTTTTTTCCCTCTGCCCTAGTGGTCCACACCCGTTAAAAACCCGCTCCAAACCGGGTCAGACTCGCTCGAACCGGACCAGGCTCCGTCTGAACCCGCTTGAGACCAGCTGCCCTCCTCTCTCCGGGAGTTAATCCAGTAATGTGTTTGTTTTTCGGGGGGCGAAGCCGCACCGTGTTTCGCTATCTGACACAATAATCACTTCTGTGGGCGGGGTGGCCAGTGGCAGCCAAACCAGGAAGTGACGCTATCACGCTGCGCTCTTAAAGTGAACGTCGGGGTTCCAAAAGGCGGAACCAAAACAGACTGGAGGAGGAACTTTGGAGTAAGTTAATGGGACAGTCAGTTCCCTCAGTGTTTAGCGTGTTGTGTGTGAACAGGTCTACCCGTTAGGAGTGTTTTTAATCAGCTGAGTGTCGGACATGGTCTCCACGGTCCAGAACACCGAGGTGAAACAGGTAAGACTCACCTGAGGGAAGTTTTTTTTAGCGATTTTCCGTCCCAAATAACAGTGACACAGGTGAGGTCACACACCCACAGGAAGACTGCACCACCAACCGTGACAATACACATAAAAGCCACACTGTTAAACGTGCAAAAAACTTAAGCTCAAATGATTTTTAAATACTGATCCATTTCAAGATCACCTTCCAGATAAACACCTAGTGAATCTGTAACCTGAAACTTCAACATCCTTTGCTAAATTCAGCTCTTATAAGTTCTATTTTGCCCATGAGCACACTACTGCAATAAAGTTTTACCTTTTAAAACTAATAACTGTCCCATAAGAGTGGAGGAAAATTGATGGATTTATAGATGGAAAGCAGGAAAGTGATAAATGTGTTTAAAGGCTAAATTATATTTAAGAAACGCTGTATGGTGTATTTAATAATGCCGTATTAATAAATGAGATTTAACAACTAAAAATACTGCACAATTAATCATTTTAGTGTAACATAGCTTCGCCCGTAAGCGAATTAATATTAAAAATGCATATTTTGCAGTCGAGTTTCGGGCCGCAGAACACGAGGCTTCATCAAGGGCGGTGTCTGCAAAGATGCGGAAAAACTGGATGCACACAGACCAAGCAAAGATAATCTTTATGACAGTGAGGAGGTGAACAGTAGTGTAGTGTTTTCTCATATACATAACCCTGTGTAGGTAAACTTAAGTTTAAACGTGATTAGTGTGTTTCAGGCCAGGTTTCACTTCGGATTCTGCTATTTTAATGAAACTACAGGAAGTGTTTCCTGCTGGTTCTGCTCAGGTCTTCTGGTGACTGTATGCAAGTCCCGCATGGTTTGTTTGTTGTTTCGGTGTTAATTTTTTTGTGTAGACCATCTCCTCAAGCTGTCTTGTCTGATTTAAAGGTAAGTTTACAAAACTATTCACATATAAAGATCCATGTTGTGTGTCTCCTCTGCAGAAAGATGCTGATCGGGCTCTGGTTGTCGCGGTATCGTCTCACGCAGTGTTCACACCTGTGGCCGATGATGGCGTTGACGTGTGCGGAATGGGTGTGGCCTTCCCGCTATTAGAGGTCAGAATTTAATCTAAATCGCAATATAGACCACTGCAATTTTAAAATCAAAGATAGTGCATTATCCCTTCAAAGAGAAATGTGAGTGTCAAGATACAATTTAAATGAATTTTTGTGCTGCTGCAGAGCTGTCTTTGTTTTCTTTGGTGCAGATCCCTTCAAAATCACACCATAATCACTTTAATATGTTTTTTTTTAACGAAATGAGAATAATAATACAAAAATTATCATTCCTTCTTATATCACAAATCATATCCCAATCACAATACCAGTCTAAAAAACTGAAATTATATATCTTTTTCAAAATTGTGCAGCCCTAATATAGAAAAACACCAGGGTTGAGCTACAAAAATATTTTAGAAAATCTTGATTCAAAAAAGCATTCTTCTCTTAAGGCCCTGCAGAAAGTGAATGAACGTCTCTTGGAGAAAAATCCTGCTGAGTCGCTCCTGTTCGATGTCGTCCTGATCACTACAGACGGCCAACAGCAGCAGCAGAGCGACCGTATCATCAGCAGCACCAGACATTACGGTAATTTGATTTTAACCATCAGGAGCAGCACCAGACGTTACGGTAATCTGACCTTAACCTTCAGCAGCAGAGAGACTGCAGTCTGCCCTACCTGTCCCTGTTTGAGTTTGTAGTCTTTTCATGATTTCCTGTCATGATGCTGTTGCCGCTTTGTTGCAGGTCTCGAAGTCAGTCGGTTCTGTCTTTCCAGCGAGGAGGATTTCATCGAGAGTTTACAGAAAAATAATGTGCAACTGTTCCTGACGACAGACAGAAATGAGGCGACGCAGGCGACGCAGAAAGGTCAGGAAGTTTCTTCATCTCAGCTGATGTGTGATGGAAAGAGGAACCTTCTGTTGGCACTAAAGAAAACTTCAGAAGATCACTGAAGTTAGCAAGATTTTATCATCTAGGAACTAAGAATATTTGTACAAAATTTAATAGAAATCCATCAAGCAGTTGTTGAAATATCTTGTTCAACATTGACCACCAATAGTTCATTTTGTTGTGATACTGATCTTAAAAAACATTGGTTGCTTTCTTCTTGTCTAGTTTCCACCTCAAAGCTCACAGTTTAATCAGAATTCAGCATGTTTTGGTGTCGATTGATAACTGATTGATAGATGCTCATGTGAGTGTGTGATTCGTCCTCCTTGTGATTGGTCCAGGTGTTCTGTCGGCCATGTTGGAGCAGCAGGTAGCTCGCTGTCCGTCAGAGCAGCTCAGGATAACATTCTGCGGGGACGCTGTCATCCGTCCCGACGCTGACACAAACCCGGCGAGCCGACAGGCAGCTCAGGTACGAACGCCGACATCGCTCGTACGCTCGTACGTCTTTTGTATTTTTGTTTTCGGACTGTGTTGAGTGTCTTTGAACACACCTGCGCATTCAATCTTAGATTTTTTAAAGGCTCATTCACATTTTTCCTGTGCAGAGCTTCTTGGCTCAGCTGGGCGAGATGCAGCAGAGGTTCAACATGTCCGACAGCCCTCTCGGCATCATCGTGGTGACGTCACGAGGCGGCAGGGAAAGCTGCTGCGACGCCTTGCGGACGCTCCGGTCCCGCGGAGTGAGCGTGGACGAGGCGTACTGCCTGGCCGGGGCTCCGCGAGGCCCCATACTTTCTCTGCTCCGATCTCACTTCCTGCTCAGCGACGGCCTCAGCGTCCTGGAGGAATGATGACATCACGACGGGATGAGCTGTCACATGATCAAACAAAAAAAAGAAAAATCACTGAGTCCTTGAAACAAGCTGCCAAACCCTCAGACAGAACTCTAAGTTCTTACTGAACCACTGCATTAGATGCTGTTACACAGAACGAAACAAGCTAAATAATGTTTTTATTAATGATGAAGAGAAATGAAAGATGGTAAATTCTGCACTAAATCAAGCTCTTAACGTTTTTAAATGCTGAGCAGGTTGTTCGGTTTCACCCGTTT
>JAPZDV010000023.1:26702441-26714377 GCA_029814665.1 Acanthurus lineatus
AGTCTGTAAATCTGATGTGTGAACAAAAAGAGATTGAGATTGAGATTAGGAGGTTTTATTTTGGCAGAAAAAACATCCTTCTGTGTTAAAGGACTGAAGTTATTAAGGTGATAGTGAACAGTTCATGCTGGTATTATAATTTATTTTATAATTTTATCTGTTTATTACTTTATTTCATCCCTCTTTTTCTTTTTATATACATTTTTCATGTCTTAACTTTGTCACCATTTAAGGACAAACTCTGAATTTTAAGATCCACTTGTATTTCGTCTATGGAAATAGTTCTTAATCAGGATTTTTTTTTTTTTAGTGTGCATGTTGCATCCGTTGTAAACATGCAGCCTCTGGAGGATGCAGACATGATGTCAGGACACATAAAACACCATCAGCACCACCTGATTTAAGACGCAGCAGCTCTCAGTTTGTTCAGGATGTCAGTGATGTTGTTTCAGGTGCAGCAGGTTGTAAATATCTCTCTCACTTGTTGCAGGTTCATCGCTGTTTTAATCCCTCTGAACTACAACAGGAAGCATGTCGACCTGCGGCAGGCGGTGCTGCTCTCAGCCACCTGGATCCTGGCTCTGGCAGTGGCCTCGCCCGTCATGTTCGGCATCAACAACGTGCCGGGTCGAGACCCCAAAGAGTGCAAACTGGAGAACAACGACTACGTCCTGTACTCGTCCGTGTGCTCCTTCTTCATCCCCTGTCCCATCATGCTGCTGTTGTATTGCGGCATGTTTCGTGGCCTGCGGCGCTGGGAGGAGGCCCGCAAAGCCAAGCTGAGGAACAGCATCCAGGCCTGCCGCAAGCTGCAAGAAGCTGCCTCATCGCTGCCACCGCTGGCCTCACTGCCACCGCCGCTGCCACCCATCATCGAGAGGGATCAGACGGACACTCTGGACGAACCGTCCACCTTCCCGTCCCCGGACCTGCCCTTTCCAACCTCAGAGTTCAAAGACAGCCCCGTGCCTGCCGTCAGCTTTGCAGAGATCAAGTTCAACCCCGACCCTCGCAGGAGGAAGAGGGCCAAGATCAACAGCCGGGAGAGGAAGGCCATGAAGGTGCTTCCTGTCGTCGTGGGTGAGTTCGCTTACATCACAACCACACGAGACTGGATCACCAACGAACCTGAACGAGCAGATTAAAGGATTCAGATTTCAGAAACACTGGCAGAATTAAGAGACAACCTCAGGATGAGTCTGAGCTTAAACTCATCTGTGTCATTAATCCGCCGTATTATTCTAATGAAACTTAACAAGTGAGGTTTTACTCATTCTATTGGTGGATTTTTACCAATTTCATTTATTTTTAACTAATGTGACATTTATTAAATTGCATTAATATTACATATCATTAATTAAACTCTACACATTGTGTTCAGCTTGTTTTCCATAAAACTAAAACAAGCTCAAACTCTGCAAAACTGATCAAACTTTCAGACCTGACAGAAGTCCAACCAATCATCCAACAGCCTCATTAAAATGACTTAAAATAAGAGCTGATCTGGTGGAAATTTTGCCAAATTGTAAAATTATTTGGGACAATCAATCTAGAATCAGTACAGCCTTAATTTGTACATTTTCCTGCTCGTATTAAGACGACCCGGACAAGTTTTTCCTCTGAGTTCACAGGTATGAAACTAATGTCCTCCCTCCTTTCAGCTCCGGATGAATCAGCCAACAAGGCTGACAGAAAAAACCCTAACGAAGGCAAAGTTGTGTCTGTTGCTCAATAAAAGTTTTCTTTTCACTACAAGTGCTGCTGAAATCACAGAGGGATTAAAAGTCATCAGCCGAGAGCAACATGTTAAGTCACACATAGAACAAACATTCAATTCACCCACACAGAAACCCAAATAATTGGCCCTGCAGGAACCTGAACGCCTCGCCTCCACCTCTGATGTCTGTTCAGAGGCAAACGAACACATCAGTTAGAAAAGGTCGGCCTATTAATAGCTGCCAGTGTTGGTCCTAATGCGTAGAAGTGCTTCCCTTTAGCACACAGCAGCTAATCCTGCATTCTTAATCTGAAATCCAATTATTACGCAAGCTCGCTCGGTGTGCTGGTAGTTCTCATGAATCTCAGCTTTATTAGCTCTGCAGACAGCAAACGAACAAAGAACACAAATACTAACTTCTCTGACTGATAAAATACTTTGTGCACATCATACTTCAGGCCTGTGCTGGCGATGTATTTAGTATTTAACAAGAAAAAGTTGTTTGAAGTACAAAAAGTATTTTTTGCACAATTATAACCAAACGAGCTCTAAGCTGCTCCCTGTGTGACCCAACATGAGGTGATCACCTTTATTAGATTTAGTTAGTTAGTTGCTAAGATAAATTTGCATCACTGGCTCATCGGACTCAGAGGTCAGAGGTCGAATGATAGACTGGTTTGTAGGTAGTTGAGTTGCCTGATAAACACTGTTGGTTGGTGTTTCAGCAGGTTGGTAAATGTAAGTTTGTAGGATGATAAATTGATGAGTAAATTGTAGACCGGTTGTCTGGAATGAAGGTCTAAGTATGCAGATATGTGGGTCTGAGAAGTTACTGGTACATTTATCAGTGTCAGGTTATTAGGTAATTGATCAGTAATTAAAATGTTGGTGTGCAGGTCAATGTAGTATTACATAATTTGGTTGGCATGTTGATGAGTTTCTCTGCTTTATTATCTCCTCTGGCATTTTACAATAAGATGATGTTCTGACATTGTGACTGAGTTCAAGTTGGTTTACAGACAATTTTGATGATAAAAAGGTAAGTTAGTAGTTTTGTTAGTGGGTCAAAAGTCTCTACTTAATAAGTTCAGCAGATAATCTGAGAGTAGATTTAAATGGTCAGTCTGGATGTTACATTTTAAAGGAAGGTCAAAATAAAAATAATAAAAAGTTCAGCAACGTTTTTGAATTTTCTTTTTTTTCGTGCTCAGCTGAGCTCTCTGACTACATGTAGGAAGGGTCTTACTTAAATTCTGCACAAGTAAAAAATCAAACTGAGCTTCTCTGTGTTTCAGTCTGAAACTCTTCTGATTCTTCTTCTTCTTCTCCTCCTGCAGGTGCCTTCCTGTTCTGCTGGACTCCCTTCTTTGTCCTCCACACGATGCGAGCTCGCTGTCAGGACTGCAACGTCCCTCCGGCCCTGATGAGCATTGTGACGTGGCTCGGCTACGTCAACAGCGCTCTCAACCCCGTCATCTACACCGTCTTCAACACCGAGTTCAGGAACTTCTTCAAAAAGTTCCTGCACCGCTGCTGCTCCAAGAGATCCTGATGAGGACGCCGCTGCTGCTGCTGCTGATGCTGATGCTGATGCATGGACGGTTTTTAAATGCACAACAGCTGGAGATGCTACTGAATGTTGATTTAGTTTCTGTAGTTTTTTGTGTATGTCGCCATTGTTTCCTTCCTCTGTGAGGTTTTATTTTTCTACACGTGCCGACAGCAAAGTTTGTTTGAGCTTCATGATTCATGTGAAGGAGCTTTCAGTATGAGGAACTTTAAAGAGGATGAGCAACACATCTACATCACACAGCTGAAAAAGACCTGATTTTATATGTTGAAATTCAGCTTTTCAGAATAAAAGTTTTCACCAAAAAAGTTGGGTAAGATCTGAGAGTTTGTGGAGCGATGCAGACGGGTCGACTTTCATCTTTAGCTGAGATTGCATTTCGGAAACTTTTTGGGAAGCACACACTCAACTCTGCAGGTGTTTTCTCCCAAATATACACATCACGGTCTGTCCTAATTAGACAGAAGCCATTCAATAACCTATTTTCCCTGAATTTAGTCTTTAAGGAAGTGCCTCCTCCAAAGCTAAATGTGTACTGGTGTAAAAAAAAAAGCAACAAACTTGGGGAAAAGTGCTCTCTGAAGAATAAATCTTCTGTTAATGGAGGTTTGTAAATGTCAAACTTCGTAGAGGTGCAAGGGAACAAAGAGAAGACAGCTAATTATCTACAACAGCAAGTACAATACAAACACACCAAAAAAAATGAGGTAAACTCCACAGAAAATCCTGATTTTCCAGGTTCTGTGCAGGATCTGAAATCCACAAAGTCCTCTGAAGGTCATTAAAGTCTGATGATGTAAAGTCAGAGACAAGAAGCAGATGTGAAGCTTTAAAAGCTTCTCAGTAGATTTCATCGAGAGTCAAACAGACCAGAAATCTCCAAGGAGAGACTGACAATCACACACACACACTGATGCCTGCAGTGATTTTCAGATCATTTAAAAAACTCCTCATCCTGCCTCCTGCAGAGATGGATGCAGCTTTTTTGAATCTTTGCCATCTCTTCCATTTTAAAGGAAAATTCCACCATTTTTTCTAGCTTTTCTTAAAAAAAAACAACACTCACATACCTGAGAGAAGAATCTCAACAAGCTGAAAGCACCAAAGAACCATCCAGAAATACAGAGTAGCTCAGCCTTTTGATAGTCTAACATATTTACCAGTCATGTCCAGTGAAACAGTTTCTGTTTGCAGTCATAGCAGCCATGTAGATGTGTCTATTTTAACCCTGAGGAGACATTCAAATAATTAGTATAAGACCTAAAAAGTTTTCAAACTTCACAATAACAAAGTGCTAACTAATGTAACACTAACAAGGTGATGCTACTTAGTGAAGCACCTTCAGGACTCACCTCTGTGTCTGCAGACCTTCATCCTCTCAGCCTGCATGTGATGGAGGAGCTGGAAGACTTCGTTTAGGGTGCAAACCAATTGGGATGGCACCCTGTTCTCCTGAACTCCCCCACTGAGGTGGCTTTTCTTACTAGCCTGCTTAGCTTGTTAGCATCTCTCACCTTCAAGCTCTGGTCCACTGCAGCATAAAGAACAGTGGCCACCACAGACAGGTGGAACATCTGCAGCATCCTGCTGCAAACACAGAAAGATGTAAAACTGTAGTTGTGCTAAAATCTGTTTCTCCTCTCAAACAGTTTACACTTCTTTTAAACGTAGGTGGGGGTTCAGGTTCTGATTTTGACACACCAGCCCTTCACGTAAAGGCCCCTATGTTTCCCAACCGCATCAATCCCGTCATCCATGTTCACTCTGAACTATTTATAGGAGCGAACCACCTCGACATCCTCCCCCCTGGATGCATACAGGGGTCAGAGGAGGCTTAGGCCTGCAGAGTCCTGCAGAGTCCTGCAGAGTCCACTAACAGCTCCTTATTCATGATAATGCTCAGCTGCAGTTGAAGGGATGAGATGCAGGTCAGCATCATCAGTTTTTTTAAATGAATGAAACTTAATCTATTCACATCAGTAATGATATTTTTAGAGGGTGACCTGAGATTTGGCTGCTTTCAAAACCTGCAAATAACCTCAATAAAACAAAAACCAGCTTTGTAAAAACCTGTAATGAGCTAAATCAACAAGCTATAACTCAGATGACTGAGGCCACCTAAGGTGAATTTTTTAATACATAATTAGATTTTGCCTCCCATCTCTGGCACTGAAGTTGAACAGGAAGAATAATTATAAGCTGAACCTGTTTTAATGTTCGTATGAGCACCAGACTGTTTCCCTTTAAAAGACAGAAGACTGCAACTTCCTTCCGTCAAAGTTTGCTTTTACTTTCAGGTGGCTGTTGATGCAGGAAATGTCTGGTCCTGGTGGGGGGGGCGTCCCCTTCACTGTCGGTGAGCAGCGGCAGACACCTGAGCGCCGCTGGGACTGCAAGGCAGCAGAATCAAAATGTCATCACGTCTGAGGTGATTCACCAGGAGTCGCTCTGACGGATCACCGGACTGTCAGACAGAAACCGAAACACTAAACTGTCTTCAGCTGTTAAACACCAACAAATATTCTGATTATTAAAGCTAAAAGTGAAACAGAACACGAATCCGTCTGCTGGATTCCTGCAGGAGGAACGATGCTGCGTTTTCCCCTCTGAGGCTCCTAATTGGATAAAAATAAACCTGGATTTTGTTTTTCATTAATAAATTATTTGACGAGGGCTGAAGTCTCCTCTGAGTCCTGCTGATGGGAGAAAAGACGCCCCGAACAGTTGGAAGAAAATAGAAACGCTGACAGAAAACAGGGTTGGTTTTATCTTCAGAAACGATGACAGATCAGTGCGTCAGAGAAGCTGATTTAAGATCCTCACAGAACAACTTCAGTGTTTTTATTAACCACCTGTTAAGGATGGATTATTTAATCATTTTGTTGAGGTTTATTGGAAGAATAAAGTGTTAGAATTAAAATTTAAATCAGATTTTAAAAATCTGAACTACACTATACGGCCAAAAGTATGTGGACATCCAAACCTTCCAGTAATTTAAAGGAAGTTTAAGTGCATCTACTGCAGGAAATTAAAATCCTTACCACATGAGGTTTAAAAATTAAAAGAAAATAAAATTATAAATGTAAATGTAATTAGTTCAAGACAAAAACTGAATTACAAAGCCTCCATTGTGCGTGAATTGACAGCGAAACTGAACACAAAATGTGCCAACTGGTGAATCCTGACATAAAATCCACTGTGCAGGAGACACAATCTGATTGGCTAAAACGCACCAATCAGAAGACACCATTTAAGTGCTCTGTTTACTGGCAGGGTTACCAGACGTCATGCAGAATCTTCACTGAACTGAAAGGTTGAATTTCAGTTTAATTCAATGTTTTAAAACTTCCAACCCTGGATTTAAACATTCAATGCTGCAAGTTTTTAGTTTTTAATCTTTCAAAGCTTCTTACTTTGATTCTCAAATAAAAGCAGGAAGTTTTTTTACAGCAGATTAGTAGGAAAAAACAGTTTTCACAGTTTAACAGGGCTCATCTTGTAAACAAGGCAATATTTTGTAATGTAAAAAAAAATCAAACTGACCAGTAACCAAAAAACATGCTGTGGAATGAAGTAAACATTATTTTAGTTGGACAAAAAAATGGAAGTTTTTCTGATTGAGACGACAAAATCAGGCCACAATTCTTTAAGACATACAATGATAAATAATAATTCCAAAAACACCATTTACAACCTATGATGAATAATCCATCTTTAAGTGCTGGACAGATTTGATGCTACATGAAAAGTTCAGTATAATGATGATGATGATGATGATGGTGATGATGAATTGTGTCCAGTTGTAGTTCCTCTCGTTTCCACTAGATGCTGATGTGATCAAACCAACTATGCTGACTTGAATGGGGGAAAAAAAGAAATTTCTCTTTAAAAACATGAAATCAGTGCAGTTTTTTTACACAAGCTCATCTCTGAGGAGACCAGAGACCTTCTCTTCATGTCCATCTGAGGGAAACTTTCACATCGAAGGAGATTTTTAGTCTTTTGAACAGACGCGTCTGGAATAATCTCTGTTTCCTCCACAACAGGACTTCCTGTCTGATGACCTCACTGCTCGTGTTTTGATGCAGACTGTAGGCGGAGCCTGCTGCACATTCATTTCACTTTGTCCATGTCCATGGCTGTGATTGGCTCCTCCTCCTGAACAGCCACGCCCCCTGCTGACTGACAGCAGGTATGCTGATGGTCCTTCCAGTCCTGAAGTGAAGAAAACAAATTAACAAATCGATCAGCGATTTTAAGTAACTAACGGAGCTTGTGTTTACGAAACAATTTCAACTTTTTATTGAATTTTATACTTGAATTTTGTGATGAATTCAACATATCTTCATGTTTGTCTCCATCTTGGCTAAGACTTTTAAAAAAAAAATTTATGGCTTTTTTTTTTAACTTGAAAAAGGTAAAACTGAAAGAAAAGTCTGACTTTACTCCATAGGATCAATAAGGTGAGTCTTACCTTCCTCTGACAGAAGGTGGAGCAGTAGTTGACTTTGTGACAGCCTGTACACTCACTCATCGCCACCCGACCACAGTTCACACACATTTGCTGCAAAAACGGGAGAACACACACGTGAAAATTTAATAGGTGACAAACAGGAACTGCAGTTTCTCCAGGCTGCCATCAGAGGTCACTACTGTGATTACATTACTGACTTTAACATCCTATTTTAATTAAATATTAGCCTCTTTTTACATAGGATATCTTAAACATAGAGTGTGTGTGTGTTTTTGTTTGTGTGTGTTTGTGTGTGCGTGTGTGTGTGTATGTCCCTTACGTTCATGATGATTTCGGTGATTTCAGTGCTCCTCTTGGCCTCGCTGTCATCAGGTTGCTGAAACGTGATCTGGTTCGTCTGACTGAGACCACACTGAACACACACAAACACACACACACACACACACACACACACACACACACACTCAAAATCAATGATTCAGTAACAAAGTAATTGTCAGCTATCATTTTTATTCTTAATTAGCATGTGTAATAATTTACTTTCCTGTTAATATTACTAATCTAAATCTAAGCCTGTGTGTTTAAGTGTGTATTTCTGTGTGTGTGCTCTCACCTCCTTCCTGCTTCCCTGACCTTTGACCCCTGCTGTGTCGCCTGCAGAGTTTTTGGCCTGTTCGATCAGAGCCTTCAGCTGCTGCACGTTGCTCAGCAGCGTGTTGGCCATCTCCTCCAGGTACAGCCAGGTGTTCTTCTGCCCCTCGCTGACTGATGGCCCCGCCCCCCCTACAGGCCCCAAGTCCAGCCCGCTTACAAGCCCTGCCGCCGCCGCCGCTGCCGCTGGGGCCGCTGCTGTCACCGTCATTTTGGCCTGAACTGGCTGAGGAGTCACGGCTAACGCCGGCAACGCTGTTAGCACTGAGAGAAGAACAGAATTAATTTAAGTTAATTCTAATTTCTAATTTAATGCTAATTTTAAAATTTTAACTAGAGATGGACTGGAGATTATGATTAATAAATATTTTTAAAGAATCAAATTTTATGCAAAACGTTCCTGTGAATCTCTGGGGTCTTTCAGGTTCAGTCTTTGAACTTAAAATGAAGTCAAAATAGTCATTTTTTAGTAAATTAATACAGATATCCTTTAATTTTTACATGTAAAAACTAGCTACATTTTATTATTATTATTATTATTATTATTATTATTATTATTATTATTATTATTATCTGTTTATTTGTATGTGCTATGTATCTTCATATGTTTCCAATCATCTGTCAGTTACACAGAGTAACTGCACAGCTGACTTCTGGTGGTTTAACTCCTGACCCTGCTGCAGTAATGTGCAGGTGAACTCCAGGTGTACAGGTGTGGTTACAGGTGCAACAAAGCACAGGCCTAACCACACCTAACAACACTTAACTAGGTTACTGTTAGTTACCTGCACTGGTCCTAAACATGATGCACACGCCTGGTTTCTCTGATCTCTCTGGTCGATTCACACACTCAGGCCAGTTTACACGTTTTAGGTTTTAACGTTTGTTTGAAAATTATTAAAACCTGATCCACGTGTTTTGAGCGAGCAGCAGCAGTTCGCTGTCAGGCCCTCTTCTCTTGACAGCTGCACTGATAGCTGATGCTGCTGGGAGTTTTTTTAACATGAGTCCTTCATCATTTTCATGTAGACGTGTAATATTTCAGGTGGAGTGAAGCACAGCAGGTCCGAACAGATCCAGGTCAATGTGTCTGTGCGTCCTCCATACATTCGCTCCTGACCTACATACTTGATGTATTCCTGCGGCGGCGGAGTCACTGACAGCTCGCCGCTCCGCTGAGAAAAGGCGAGTCCGAAAATAACTGCACATCCATCTCAGACTGATTTAACTTGTCCTGGGGAAAACGGTGTGTGTCCTCACAGGCAAACAGAGGTTCAGCATGTTGAACTTATCAGAGAATTTCACCTTCATTTGACTTTTACTTTCCTGCTAATCAGCTGGAAAAATTCACAGTAGCTTTAAAAAAGAGGCCTCTGCAACCTCTGTTGCTGAATCTTAAAACTTCTTCTGGAAAGACTGTGTCAGACTAATTAAAAGGAAAACTTTTCAGATGGTAAAGTTCAGTTTTCTGAAAAACAACAGCAACACATCAAGTTTCTATAAGTTTTCATTTTAAATGAGTTCCAAGTGCATATTCTTAAAGACTTCTGCAGTTTTTTCCTTCCTCAATATAAAATCTCTTCTGTCACAACAGTGTGCTGCTGTCTGCTGGTTTTAATTCTTTATATTTAGGTTGATCTGCAGCGGCAGAGCCTTTACTGCCTCCTAATGTTCACTTGCTAAATTGAGATAAATCAGATTCAGCAGCTTAAGTTACGTTATAATTCAAAATATCATCATATTTTTAACAATTGTTGTCCTGGATGAAATATCAAAACTTGTGTTTGTCAGCTGATCAAAACAAACAACATTAGCGTCAGAAATGATTCTTCATGACTCAGATTTAGTTCCTCGGTTTTCATCTCTGTCTTAAGAGAAGCAGAGAGGAGGCGTGGGAGATCTTTGATTGGTTTTTGTGAAGAGGACGTTATGATCTGACAGAGACATCAGTCACACGGCGCTCACGCCCACCGAGCAGGACTCTCCTGAGAGCTCATTACAGCAGCACAATGGCCAATCAGAGAGCAGCTCTGGTGCTTCCCTAAAGCCTGGTAGGATGATGGATAAGATGCAGGTCGACAGCGATGGAGAGGACTGTGGAAACCCCCTTTTCTCACCTCCTCAAGGTGGAAGAGACATTAAACATCCTTGATCACAGACGAACGCAAAATGATCCAAGTTCAGAGGAAACAAACCGAACAAAGACGCTACATGACTAAATACAGAGCTGAGATGCAGCAGCTGGGTTTGTTTTTGACAGCAAATATTTCCCAGGTGAATAATAATCATGATAAATAATCAGAATCTCAGCTCATCTTGATTTTCTAAATACAAAGAAACTCTTATAATGATGAGATCAGAAGGATCTTAATATATACAAGAAGATTTCAGACTTTTTGTCATTAATAGTAGATTATAATCTTTGGTGAATGCAAAGCCCTTATTTGGAAATAAATCAAAAAACAGATGGTCTGTTAGATCCTGATCAGCCTCACATTGCCTCTTGGACACAAACTCCTAGTTTGACCCACAGATCCAGCAAACTATAAACAAATGTTCTGCAGATGATAGACAGATGGACAGTACAATAACAGTAAGGGACGTCACCTACCCGCTGTGCTGGCGAACACTTCGCTCTGCGCTGAGCCCTCTGAGATAATGGCGGCTGCAGCAGCGGCCGTGGCGTCGCCTGTCGGAGTCCGGTCAAAGGTCAAGGTCCCTGAGGTGGTGAACTGTCCTGTCGGAGACACTGTGACTGTTGGAGGAGGACAGATATGTTGGAGCTTACAGGACAGTCAGACACTTCTGAGGTCAAAGTTCAAACCACAGATTTTATGGAAACTCCAGGAGTTTCAATAACTTTAACTAACACAGGCAACATGTTCAATAAAAGTTCATTAAGTGAATAATTTAATATTGAATTTAATCACTTTACAATGTGATTCAGATCTCACAACTTCTTTTTAAAGCACCAAAGTTCAAACTTTTAAACAAGCTGTTCTGACTGTGAGCACAAGAATCTTTAAAAAATCTGATTTAACAGCCACAAATGATCTTTGTCACTTCCTCTTCTGTTGCATCACAGAGGCTCTGATTCTCTCTGATTACAATCAGTCAATCAGATCGAGGTCACCTGACGTACATGTGGTCCCCGGGGCGAGTGTGATGTTTTTGGCGGCAGGAAGTTCCTTCTTAGGTGTGGTGACCTGAGGCTCGTTGTCCTTCTTCCGTCTCTTATATGGGACGAAGAGGCGAACTGGACCAGTCTGACCCAAGCAGAGAGGAGACACATGAAATCACCAAACGTCCAACAAACAGAGATGATGCTTTAAAACATTTTATAGGAGATTTTCAGCCATTAAATGTCACACAGGAGCAACAGAATCTCAGACCTCAAATCATGAAAAGAAATCATCAAATCGCAGCCACGTGAATCGAAATCAAGCGGAATGATTCTCATTTCTCCTACACACTGGCAAACTATTATTCTATTAAAATGTAACCTGAGAGAAAATTAAAGCTAT
>JAPZDV010000023.1:26762835-26776618 GCA_029814665.1 Acanthurus lineatus
CTGATTGAGATCCTGCTGCTTCGCCTCTTCTTGTCTGTGCAGCTTCCAGATTCAGACAGATTTTCCTGCAAACTTCAGACTGAGTGAAAAGGTTAAAACACCCACACACACACACACACACACACACACACACACACTTTTTTATCCATCACTGACATTTAAAAGCAAGAATAAAGCTCTGACCTTAAAAGTCCTTTTGGATTTAAATGATAAATTCATGACAGAACATGATCATGAAAATGAATAAAAACGATAAAAACTTGTGAACATGATCGTGATCACGCGGTAAAAACGTCCCGCAGCTCTCCGGTCCGCAGGCTGGCGGACAAACACTGACACTATCACTTCACCGCAAGCGTGACTAGGCGAATCTGAACTTCAGACAGACAGTGTGTCGGACTCAAACTCGCCCCTGCGTCAGTCTGCCCCGCTGTCTGCCGCCGCCGCTGCCGCTGCTGCTGCTGCGCGGAAAACTCACCGCTCACACCGCACGGAACGAGCTCCGTCCTCCGCCGACGCGTCGCTGCGCGAACTGTCCGCTTCCACACGAGCCGAACCCCGCAGAGCGAGCCCAGACATCCGCGAAGCCCCGGCAGGATGAACGGATGGCGTGGCTGGTCCGGCAGACAGGCAGCCTGCTCGGTGCTGAGCTGAGCGGCACTGCTGATGTCAGTAAACCCCTCCCCCCTCCTCCCCCTTCCTCCCCTCCTCCTCCTGCCGTCTGCAAATTATGCCAGGCAGCGGCGGCGGCGGCGGCGGAGACGGGACGGGTCGGTGCGGCGCAGCCTGTTAAGATGCTCGTATTGTTTCTGCGTTTATATTTCCTTTTTTAAAAATCAAAATCGTGTTTTCTGATCATGACAGGCCAGTTTGTGCGGAGTGTTTAATATTCAGAGGCTGCAGAGGTGATGAATTATGTAATAAGTCTGTGACCTGGAAAAGCGGCGCTGCGTGTTTTTTTCTGCGCAGCGCCGACAGGGTCGCATTTTAGGATGAAATGAATAAATATAATTTAAAAAACTGTGCAGGTTGCAGCTGTGTTTGGCCTCAGTAAGAGGCGGGATGAAGGCAGAGCAGTGCAGACATGTTGTTGTCTGGTGCGCACACATGACGCAGCAGCGGCAGACAGCGGCAGACTGCTGCGTCATCAGGTGCGCACATGATCAGGTTGGAGCTGCAGACGATTTTTAGGTACAAACTGTTCAGAAAGAAGGAGAGGAGCAAGTAAAGCTGAGAGATAAAAACCAGGAGAAACTTAAAAAAACATGCAATATATGTGAAATATGACCATTTTAGATGAAATATTTGTCAAAAAACGAAAATAGTTTCCTTTATTTTTGTGTTTTTCTAGTTTCTGTCTTAATCTGAAACACAAATGAAACACAAAAATTTGAATTTAACATGGCAACCAAGAAACATAATCCCTCATTTTAAGCATCAATATACAGTTTATTGCTTATAATTGCTTTAAAATGTATTTTATTCATTTGAAGACACTGATACTGTGCTTTAAAGCATATTCCCATAATCCCAGACAAGATTAGACTGAATCACATCCCAGAAAAGCAGTGGGCTGCAGTCGTTCGAGGCTCTGGGGCTTCAAGTGTCCACATGTTTTAATATATTCTCACCAAACATCATTCAGTTGGTGGGAATTCTTTATTTTCTCTCAGACTGTTTTGATTTTTTATTTGAAATGACAGGAAAATACATGAAGATGCTATTTTGGTGCGATAATATTCCAGGCAGGCACGCGTGATTAAACTCTCTGGATGTTAATGGGAAGAATAAAAACAAACCAATTAAACGCACAGCAGAAATGATTATCTGGCAACGGCGCATGAAAAGAGAAGAGCAAACACAGCTGAGGATCAATCTGAAGCTGCTGGAGGTCTTTTATTCTCGCTGATGTTTGAAAAACACGAGAGACACTTTATGAAAAGCGACACACTCGAGCTGAAACACTGAAGTCTGGCAGCTCAGGACGACGAGCAAACGGTTGAAAATGTTCTGCATCAGGTAAATAAAGACGATAAAACATCTAAATCCAGCAGATTGAAGTTCACAGAAGGTGGATTTAACAAAGCTTAGCTTGCAGTTTCCGTCCTCTTTCAGTGTTTTTGCAAAATTTGAGGGAATCGCAGAGAAAATCATGATGAAGACGATATGATGCAGAGATTCTGTGATACATGAAACTTGGAGCTTTGCAACACAATCAACTATAAAACAACATGATGTCTGTGTAGCTGTGAAAGAAAATATAGACCTTAATTGGCAAAAAACAATAATTTTGTGTTAATTTACTGCACTGAGTCGGTTTCACAGAGTTTAAAAGAGTTCACAGTCACAGTTCAGAGCATCTTTAGCATGAAATATGACATAAATTTGTCCATTTTCATGTGTAACATCATTTCAATGTTCAGTAGCAACAAACTGTAACAAGGCTGAACTGTCAGAAAGCAGAAAAATAAGAATAAATGCCAGAAAGAAGAGAGAATTATATTTATTCAACCTTTATTTCCACATTTTCTGCTTTTAGCAAACACCTTTAAATGATCGGAGCCATGTTCATTAAATATTCTGAGCCTCAGTTCTGTTGAAAGAGTATTTATAATGAAAAATTTAATATCTTTGTTATGATTTTTCAGTCTTTTGAAGCAAAATGCATCCGTGTGGTTTCCATGCAGATGACCGATAATCGTCTCCTCGTCGTCTCCTCATTGTTTCGCCGTCAAACCTCCATCGTTCTTCAGTTACGAGACGTTCAGTGTCTCGTTCTTCAGTTATGAGACGTTCAGTGTCTCGTTCATCAGTTATGAGACGTTCAGTGTCTCGTTTCCAAACGTAAAGAGTCAGAAATCAAAAAAGCTCTCTGTGAGATAACAGACAGATATGATCAGTGTGATTCAGGCATGTTTGTGTCCTCGTGGCTCTTCAGCTCTTCCTCTTTGTCTTATCTCTCGTAGCCGTGAGCCAATCAGAGCGCAGACGCTCTTCAGGGGGGGGGAGTGGCTTCCCGGCGGAGATGGAGATGATGGAGGCCAGTTGGCCCAGATTTGTGTGTCAGATTACGCAGGCGTCATCTCCTTCCACTCACACATGCAGATAATCTGAGTGTGTGTTTGCGGCGCTGCGTTCCCGTGGAGGCGGCGGATGTTTGCCGGAGGTCGTCAGGACACGAGAGGACGTTTCTGCCCTGCAAGTTTGCTGTCGGCCAATAAAAACCATCGATGCACCACGTGTGAAAATACAGGAGTTGTTTTAGCGACGTGCTAACACGTAGCCCGTCTTTGCGGCGGCGAACTCTGACCTGCAGCGTCTGTTTACGGTCTGCGATCGTTATTCGCCAACCTTTCACCGTGTGCTTCAAACAGAGGTCATGTGACCGCACCTGTGCTGCACCTTCACTCAGCCGCCCACATCTGTTTCTGTTGCAGCTGGATCAAACCGCCGTCTCCATGGCAACCTGACACCATCAGCATCAGCATCCTGCTGTTCACGTGTGGGCTTGACCTTTGCTAACCCGGCTGTGACCTTTTGGTTTGAACCCGTGTGCGCGTGCAGAGGCGTGTCCTCATCAGCCGCGCCGCGCCGTGACACGACCTCGCTGCGGCTCGCTTTTACAGCTTTAACGAGATGCCTTCGCAGACGCATCGATGCCCTGCGGATCCACACACACACACACACACACCTCGTTTATATAACCCTTCTCCGTGCTGCGTGTCAGGATTTGCTCCAGTGAGCCGCAGAGGTCAAGAGCTCATTGGTGGCCCAGCAGCGGTTTCCTCCATCGAGAGCTCGCCTCGCCTCGCCTCGCCGTGCTGCTCAGCTCCGCCGCCACGCCTGCAGAAAACTCCCCAGATAAGAGCTCGCCATGTTGTCAATTCAATTACTCGTCACATTACTGCGGGCGACGTTTGTTTTCCTTATCACAGGCGAACACGCAGTCTGAGGGTCCGAGGAAGGAGGACGGCGGGGAACAGGAACACCTGGTCTGGTGACGAACCTCAGGGCGGTTTGGTCGCAGCGGCAGCAGCAGGATTACAGAGTTTAATCTGTGGGATCGTTCGGAAATTAAAACGCGGCTGCAGACCGGAGAGTCCGACTGCAGCAGGAAATGTCTCACACACTCTGTGCACCTCACAGAAAAGTAATCAGAGTAGTTTCAGCTGGAAACACTGCGCTTAACGAAGCAGCAAATGTGTGTCTGGTAGGCAGCAGTGTAATCAGATTACTTAGTTTCCATCCACCTGCTTTTAATTTTATAAAAATCCTGAGTGAAGATGCTGGAAACCATCTCGTCTTCGTTCCTTTACGTTCTTTTTGAGTCTTTTGTTTTCAAATGAACTCTCGCTTTAACCACAGATGACAGCGGTTCCCTCAGAGGATGCTGATTGGTCCGGTCGTCTTAGTTTTATGTCACAAGCTCGTGACTCGAAGCCTGATTGGACGGATTTGTCAGATCACATCAAACCGCTTCCCTTTAACAATCTAAGCAGTTCAGAAACATGTCAGTGTCTTCACCGTCATCTCTTTTCTGTTGGGTAACCAGTGATGTGACTGACAGGACGTGACTCCGCCCCCTGTTACCCTGGTGACCAAAAAGAAGGAGGAGCCTGTTCTGGCCACTGCGATCCGTCTGAGCTTATAAAACATAGAATAAAAGTGAACCACAGCTTCACTCCGGCAGCACCGCACAGAAAAATAAAAGCAGAAGCTAAATAATCTGTAAATAATCTGTGAAGTAATGAAACAGTGTCAGACGTCGATGATCGTCTTCTCTGCCGCTCTCTCTCCACTTCCTGTCTGACTTATCTCTCGTCGCCGCGGGCCAATCAGAGTTCAGATAATCTGTGTGAAAGTGCGACTTCCCAGAGGAGATGCAGGCAGATTAAAGGCTTCAGATTACACAGGCATCATGTTCGTCCATCACACTGGGAGATGGCACACACTCACACATGCAAACAGTGTGTGTGTGTGTGTGTGTGTGTGTGTGTGCGTGTGTTTTCCCCGCAGTGTTTCCATGGAGGCAGGACCGAATGTTTCCTGTCAGCTGTCAGGACTCGGCGCTCATCATGGACGACTGATCGCTGTTTGTCACAGAGGCTCAGCGTTCCTGCCTTAATGCAGAAATGCAATAAAAAGACGGATTGTTGAGCATTTTTAAACATTTTCTACAAACATTTGTCTTCAGTTTGGACAACGACATTAGAAACAAACCAAAATGTTGTTGCTGCTGATTTCTGACGGGATTTTTTAAGGCTGAAATATATAAAATAACATAAAACATGTCTTTAAAACTCAGACATGACTTAGATTTAAGTGTCAGAAAGAGAAAAACTGTTTCTTTAAAGTGTAAATTGATCTCAGCAGCACTTAGTTTATAATATAAAACGGATCTGAGAGCTGATTTTCATTCAGGAGGAGTCGCTGGTTTCCCTTCAGCTCCCTGTGTGACGGATAAGTTATTCAGGATGTTATTTATGGAATATGGGAACTTTAGTGGGTTTTTTCATATGAAACTTGTGAGCGACTGCAGTAAAAACAGACATTTACTCAGAGCTGAGCTCCTGCGAGCGGCGGCGGCGGCGGCGTCTCGTTCCGGCTGCTCTACATGAGATTTATGTCTGTGACATGAGATTAGAGCGGCAGGTAAACGTCACGGCACCACCGCCGCTTCCAGGTGATCCGCTTCCATCACTTTAACATGATTGAAGCATCAGGAATCACAGGATGTGAAGCTTCACCGTCACGCAGAAACTTCACACGAGCTGCACGTATGGATATATACATGTTTAATATTTCATTTAAATGTTCCCACAGGCGTCGCAGCCGTCCGTGCACCTGGTCGCCGACGCCGGATCTCAATTTTAAAGGAAGGAGCAGCGGCCTCTGGAGAACATGGAGCATGTAGGAGGCGTTCAAGTGGAAAAACGAGTGGTAAGTGCTTCGTGAAATTGGCACAGATTCCTCTTAAATCCCTCAGCTTCCACCTTCTGGCTCGTCAAATCTCCAGCAGCAGCGTGAAGCTGGAGCGCAGAGTGGGATCCTCCTCTGAGTCACTGCAGGCGGGAAAAACCCCAAGAGCAGGAGGTGGAGATGGAGAGCTGGCAGGAGGTGATGAGAGGGTGGAGGAGACGAGAGAAGGATGGATGAAGATGAAGGAAACCCAACTGGAGGATAAATGTTGTGATGTACGTGTCTGCAAACCATGATGCATTCAATGCAAACGTTTGATTCTGACGTCTGAGCTGCATTTCATCCTTTTGTTGTGATTCAGCTCAGAAAAAACAAACAAACGCTCAGTCAGAGGAAGGAAAAGATCATGTTTTGGCTCAAAAATACACAAACACGGCTGGAAAATGTCCCGACCTCATTAAAATACCATTAACATACAACAGCAGGAATGAAAGCAATGAACAAACCTGATTTGAGGGATTTATTTTAAACATTTAAGTGGATTAACACCCCAATAAAAAATAAGACTGTTATTTCCCAGCATACAGACTCACTCTCCGTGAAGTGTGTGAAAAGAGAGGGATAACAGAGCAGACAGATGGGATGGAGGGATGGACGGATGAATCAGAGGGACAGATTTGTGTGAAAATCCTGCCTGTGTTTCTAAATGCATCAACAAACAAGTTTACCTGGCGAGATTCGAGGGATTTAAAACGAGGCTGAGGCGGAAAACGTGTTTGTGTTTCATCACATCTTCGTTTTTTAAAAAAATCAACATCCAAAACATTCGAGATTATAGAAAAAAACATGAAAATGTGATTTTTTTTAACATCTTCCAGAGATTTTTGTGCAAAGTGAAACATCAGAGTGAGAAAGCAGGTTTGTGCTTCACGCCGAACTTCTGATCGGATCACCTGGACGACACCTGAACACCAGGTGTGACAGGCTTTTTAATGTCCTCACAACATCTGCTCAGCAGCTGTTTACGTGCTCTACGACAGCAGGAAAAGGTGAGAGGGAGGGGCATCAAACGCTGTCAGGAACGACACAAGAACGACATCATCTCAACAGGAAATGGGCTTTTTTTCTTGTTTTTTTTTGCACAGAAACCTTAAAAGTCACATTAAAAGTGTGTGTGTGACGTACAGCCACCTGTCGAAGGGCAGTTTATCACCTGAGCTCCTGCCAGCTGTCGCTCATTTCAGTCCCTCCAGGATTTTGCGGGCGTTTTTCATGATTGTTGTGGCCTAAAATGCCTGAATTCGCGGCAGCTTTTCTAAAAAATTGCGATGTAAGTTGTTTAAAGCGTATTTGTTGCGATGAAATTGCAGGAGACAGTGAAAATTACTAAAAAGTTGCTTTTTTTTCCTTTGTTTTGTATAATTCATTAAAAATCAAAGGTGACTTGTTACAGCAGGAATAAAACTGCACTCTGGTCTAAGTGTTCCCAAAAAGGCTCAGGATTACAGGGGTGCAAAACAGTTTACCTCCGCTTTCGTGAAGAACATCAGGGAATTGTTTTGGTCTTTAGCAGTAATTTTTGTTGGTAAGTGAGAGACATTACTATCGCACGTCTGCATCTTCAAACCATTAACAAGGAAGTGAATTCGGTGACGTCAGTTAATTTCGTTTGTGCTGGGGACTGCTGTGATTGGTGGAACTCACGGGAGGCGGGCCAAGATTGCGGAAAAGTCGCAGTGATTGGACAAAATTGCAAGGTCGCGCAGAATTCACGGAGATTCGTTGAATTTGCGTTAATTGTTGCAATCACAACATTGCGAATTCCCGGAGGGACTGACTAATGTCACACTGTAAAAACACTCTGAACTAAAAATAGTCAAATTAAACAAATGTTTATGTTCATTCTGGATTAATCTTCTTTTTTTTCCTATAAATTAAATGATTTGTTTGATTCAAATTACTGAAAGGAAAAGTTCAAATGTCTTCATGAAAAATAACTTGAAAGATTCTTTAAAAAGTTGCCGATAAGTTTTCTGTCAATAATTGAATTAACAGATTCATCTGAACTTTTAGTCTATTTTATGACAGAACATATTATAAAAATGTAAAAATGTCAAACGTAGAAGTAAAAATTGTCATAAAAAAAAGAGATGCAAGTGGCATGATGACTAACTAGTTCCCTTAACTGTGTACTTGAGTAAAAGCTCTTAGTTACGGCGGCGTTGGTACCTTGATGGGTCGGTACAGGTTGGGTTTCTTCCAGCGGTAGTACAGCAGCCCTGCGATGGTGACGCCGTACGACAGGTAGTTGATGAAGGACACGTAGTTGATCAGGTTGTGAGTTTCTCCGATGCAGAGAATAACGATGGTGGCAGAGCACTGAAAACAAACACAGCCAGGCAGGACGACGTGATGAACGTCAGAGCGACACTCACAGGTTTTTCCACGTCACGGTGACAGCAGGATAATCGGGATCTCCAGCAACTTTTTCCAGCTTTTCCTGGAAAATCTCATGACTTTTTTCTGCTAGATGAGATATAAAATCCCTCCAGCATGTTCTGAGTCTGGCCTGAGTGTTGACACGCCATGAAAATCCTCTGCTGTAATCACTAAAGATTAAAACCATCACATCACCTGCATTTACAGGCACAGTAAGAGGACCCTTCAGCGACCCCTGTGGGGGAAATCATGTCATTACAGCTTCAGATTGCCTCAGGATACATAAAAACTACAATGCAGTTATAAACTGGCGAAAATGAAGCACATTTAAAAAACAAATAAAAACAACATACATGACTGAAATTTGAAAACAGATTTTAGGATCAAAAAAGTGTCTTTTTCAAATTTTTACTCTGTTTTTGTCAGTTTCAGGGTCAGAACAAAAGCACTAAAGCAAAACTGTTTTCCTCTGTTCTTCAGCTGACAGTTAAACACAATCAAACAAGAGACACAACAGGTTAGAAAAAGCATGAACCCAAAGCATGAAACAAGTTTAATTAATGTGACATAAATGTGAGGTTGTACGTACGCAGACCAGCAGGGCGGGGATGGGCGTGCAGTTCTTGTAGTGGATCATGGCCAGCAGGCTCGGCAGGTGACCTTCTCTGGCTCCAGAGAAACACAACCTGCAGGAAGAAACATCAGACGGCTCGTCAGCAGCTGCATGGAGGAGGAGGAGGAGGAGGAGGAGCTGTGGGTCTCACCTGGAGGAGGTGAACAGGTAGCCGTTGATCCCTCCGAATGTGGACAGAGCCACAGAGATGGGCATGATGACGGAGAACATTCCCAGCAACTTCTCTCCAAAGGTCTGAGCAGCAGAACGACAGACAGACTCACTGATGTGTGCAGGCATGTTTTCATGGGCAAAGAACATGTTAAGAAAAAATTCTGCCAATTTAAAGTGAGTGATTGTTTAACTTGTGACCTCGTCTGCCTTTATAACAGATTAATGTCCAAGTTTTAAAAGGTCTGAAGCTTTTTTTAAGCTCATTTCAGGGTCTGTGGTTCCTGCAGCTGATCACCTGTAGGTAACAAACTTCACCACTAGGGGGCTCACTGATGGAGAGAAAAGGTTGTAACTTTACTGGAAGTTTATCCTCTCTGACTTCTGATCTCCTGATGGTTCCTGTAAGTATTTCTGACCTGGAAAATGATTCTAACTGTGACCGACTGACCATCAGGTCGCCACATTACTCACTACAGCCACGGCATTGGATGACAGCAGCTCCTCAGGCGACATGGAGGAGAAGTAGGCGATGTTGGTGAGCGTGTACACAAAGGTCACCAATGGTATGGAGATGTAGATGGCACGAGGTAGATTCCTGACCGAGGTCACGCACCGAGCACAGACGATACAGTCAAAACCAAAAATCAATCAAACGTGATCAAACAGAAAACTGAGAGGTTGGAAAAAAACAAGAGTTGGGGACTCCCTCCACAAGAGTTAAAACACAAAATAAGAAATGGTTAAAACACAGGGTGTCTGAGATGTTCATGATGTTTTTAGGCTGAGAGTTTCTCAAATTTAATCACACTGGACGGAGTCAGGCTAGCAGTTTCCCTCTGTTTCCAGTCTTTATGCTAAGCTAAGCTAAGCAGCATCAAAACAAACATACTCCGCCAGGAATAAATAAAAACACATTTGCAAAAGAACAATGAGGACAAACAGAACAAAGCAGCAGGCTGAGATGGAAGCTGAACTTATGAAATGTTTTAGTACTGAAAGACATCAAGAAGGTGATTTCAAAGCGTCAATATTCACCGTCTTGGCTCGACCACTTCCTCTGTGACGTAGTTGAGGAAGTTCCAGCCGCTGAAGGCGAAGGAGGCCTGCAGGAAGGCCAGAGCGATCTGACCCACCGACGGCGTCCTGTCCTGGGAAAAGGCCACCTGAGGAGTCAGCGCCTCGTAGTTCCCTGGAGGAGAAATCTGACCTGAGTTTGTCTTGTTCGTTACTTAGAGGACCAGAGAAGCTTTTGGCGTCAGACGGATAACTTTACCGTTGCAGATCTGAACCAGGCCGACCACGATGATGAGGCCCAGAGCCATCAGCTTCCCCACCGTGAAGACGTCCTGGATCCTGGTGGCCATTCGAACGCTGGAGCAGTTCACCCAGGTGAGCAGCACTGAGCAGAAAACATACTGTCAGCTCCAGGGACTATCAGCCAATTGATCAATAATTATGGATAATGTAGCAAGATTGTACAGAAAAAAAAAGTTTTCCTTTCCAGTCCTAATTGATCCATAAATAAATATTTTGCATGCCGACTCCTGACTGCTCTGAAAATGCTGGAGTTTCTGTGACTGAGGTTTTATGTCTGCGTTTTATAAAGACTTTAACAAAAGATATGAAAAGTATTTTTCTGTTGAAGTGGAAGTTTTCACCATGTTAACATGAATCATCATTTCAGGTGAGAAACATGTCGTCTTAACTTAGAAACAAGAGAGTTTTGCCACATGATGCTGCAACAGTCACCTGAACCTCAACAGCAGCAGAAACCAACAAGCTCATGAAGATAATAACACTTCATGCTCATGGACGCTGCTGCAAAGAAGCTACAGATTCAAAAACATGATCTCACACACATTCAAACTACAGAAGGTTTAAACAGTTTCCATCAGTGAAAACTAAGATCAGAGTCTCCAGTTCAGGATCAGACCAAACATGAAACATGATCACAGTCTCGCTCCTGTTCCTCAGTCATGGTTTTAAATGATGCAACCAAAACACAGACAGTGTTTATGCAGGACAGTATGATGTCACAGAGCAAGTTGACCTTTGACCTTTTGGAAATAAAATTTTATCAATTTATCATTTTATCATATGAGACACTTTTGTATGTATTTGTCATAATTTGCTGATGAATTGATGAGTTATGACCCAAAAACGTGATTGTGAGGTCACAGCGACCTTTGACCTTTGACCACCAAAGTCTCACCAGTTCGTCCCGGAGCATAAACAGAAAACTTCAGGATCATAAAGCGTTCAGTTTGTAAATCAGACTCAGTGTTGCTTTGTTAAACCCGTAAAAACACACATAAGAACCTGAAACACACATTTGGTGAAATGCTCCTTTAAATGTTTCAGCATCAGTGTGGTTCCCTGCCTTCCTACACTGGGGGAGCCGGTGCCGGTCTTCTCGCCGGCGGTGGGCGGCAGCAGCCAGTTGCCGTGGGAGGCAGGAATGTGGGAAACGGGGCGAGTGAGGGAGGGCACGATTGTTTCACCTCGTCCATCATTGTCAGCGACTCTGCCCCGCTCGCTCTCATGGTGGCCTCGCTCCGCCACACAAAGACGAGCTGTCAGCCACACAAAACAAACCACTTCCGTTGCAAAGAGCAAACAAAACGTGGCGAGTTCCTCCCCCCAATTCCCCCCGAGGAGGCCGGGCGGAGCTCACGTTTCAGCATCCAGCTCCAAAAAACAAGAGTGAATGATGGCGTGAGGGGCGAGGAATCGCACGCCGAAGCTCTGCGGTCTCACCTCGCCGACGGGATCTCGGGTCAAGACAAAGCTGCCGTGTGGATCAAAGCTCATCGCTGTGCGTCCTCTCAGGCAGCACACCGAGCAATTAGGCCGCCCGACAGGCCAACACTGACCGATATATTGTTCTCAGGGCTCAGTGTGCTCCGTCTGTCGTGTCACAGCCTTTCAGCACCGACGGTCCTCATGCGACTTTCTTTCTTAATGCAATAAATTTTTGATGGGAACATTTTAATTTTTGAGAAGTGAAGAAGCTGCCTGCTGCCTTCACATCCCCAAACTCCCACAGGATATTTCACAGTTTCCTCAGATACTCCAGGTTTTGCTGAGGTTAAAGCCACCGAAAGCCACTTTTTCCTTCTTCTGTTTAAGTTTTTAAACTATATAAAATTTGCACTTTGTGAAATTTGTCACCTTAAAGCGCTTTGACAGATTCATTGTGTAAATGCAGCTGTGAGCTTCAAGGCCTCGTCCATCACCTGCGACCTCCACTCCTCCACAAGGTCATTAACTGTTCATCAAACCACATCTTATCTTCCAAACAATGACTGTCCGGTCAAACTTGAGCTCAGCAGTTTGACATTTTAACCACACGACTGTCGGTTCACAAGCTAAAACAGCCTGCAGCATCGAGCTGTATAAACTCTGACCACAACAAGCAGCAACCAAAGAGTTTACGTGGCGGTAGATTTCATTTTTTCAACCTTCAAAAACCAAAAAATAAACCTATCCTTTTCTTCTTGTCTGAGGAAAGATTCAGCATCTCCATCTTCTCAAGCTCCTTCTGACTCTGGAAACCTCCATAAAACATTCTGTGAACCTTTATTTGCAATAATAAATCAGCATGTTTACCACAAACAATATCGCCAAATCATATCATTGAATTACATTCACACTGCAGTCTGACAGTAAAAACTCAGTGTGAGAAAACAAATCTGACCTCAAGACCTTAAATATGTTTAATTACATTAAAAATACATTTGTAGTTTAATATTTATATTTCATTTTTTTTTTATTTAAATCTTTTTTTTGATCATTAACATGCTTTTTTAATGTTTTCTTTAAGTCTTTTATTGCATTTTCTGTCATTTCATAATAAAGTCTGTATATTTTTTGCTGTGCATCTTAGCTCTCAGGAGCATTTTTAATTCTTTTCTCCTGGTGTTTAGTTAAAGTGTTTATGTGCATCATCATCATCTCCAGCTTTTCCAAACCTCCTTCCTGATCTCTTCTTCAGGCTCTGCTCTGCTGGGATGCTGTGCATTATTTACGACAGCCATAAAAAGGTTTTAAAAAGCCTCCAGCCAGAAGTTACATAAGACAGACTTCACATGTGACCACTTCTGACGCACAAGCCAAAGAAACGGAGCTGTGGTTCATCCACGAGCTCGTTTACGATCAGCATTAAAGGAAAACTACCATGTAGCCCCCCCCCCCCGTGAACACTATAAGTCCTGTTTCATAAGATGATGCTGAACACGTAAACATGAACCAGTGGAGAAGGTGAAGCCACTTACAGAGGCAGGTGGCGGACAGCATGCGTGTCGCCATGTATGGAGGGACGCAGTTTGGGAAGACGGGCTGCAGGACGTAGCTGGAGAAGGTGAGGGCGATGACGGCCAGCGTGGTCGGGTACATGATGAGGACGGCGCTCCACAGCAGGAGGAACCTGAACACACGTTTACATGAAGTTACACACAGCGCAGACTTTTGTGTCTTGTGTCGGTCTAAAATGTTTTGACCTGCTGTTTGAGCTGCTTCTGTATCTTTAGCTGTTGACTTTCATTAACTTACCTCTGCACACACACACACACACACACACACACACAGAGGGCCCCCCGACGTATAAATAACCAACATCACAGTGCAGCCGTACGGACA
>JAPZDV010000023.1:26783650-26795233 GCA_029814665.1 Acanthurus lineatus
GTCACTTACATTTCCTGTGCAGCCGGTTGTCAATCACTTGTATTTTGGTGATTTTTCAGATTTGTGTGAATGACGATCTAGTGGCCAAGAAGTTTGCACTTTACATCAGAAAGTCAGCTGACGGCGACGGGTTGGACGAGATGGATCGACTTCCTGTCATGTTGCCCTCCAGCATCTTAACCCAGACTGTCTGTACAACCTTAGACAAGCCGACGGCACAAACCCAACCCCCCTCCGGTAAACACACAGATGTGACCTCCTGCTCAGCATCGTCAAACAGATCCAGCTGCACTCTGCAAATTATATCAGTTGTATTCTGCTGTTTTAGTTTTGCACTTTATGTAGTGAGTATTTAAAGGTGCAAACAACTTTGAACTGTGAACTGTGCTCGTTTTGTTCCTTTATACTCTAATAAACATGAAGTGTAAACATAAATCTAAAGTACGTCTAAAAGTCATGTCAGCTCTTGCAAACTGTTGCTCCCTGTATCAAGAGGTTTGTCCGGTTATTTGTTAAATGGCCAGTTCAGAAGTTTTAGCGGAAATTTATTTTGTGTGAGTTTTTAAAAATATTTTACTATCAAACATTCCTCATAAATTTGGATGGTTGCCGTCAAAACTTTGGATTATGTTTTTTTCTACAGGATGACTGTGATCAGCTTGCATTCATGTCAGTGATCTGTTAGTTATACATGATGAAGTCTGTACTGATGTCAGTTACTTCATGTTACAAAGCTTCAATTCCCAAAGAAACGGGATTATGTTTTGACTGTTTTACATCGACACTGACTAATCTGGTTTAATCCTCAGTGATGTCACAAGGTCTGGCTGCAGCTGGAGCAGGTGATTGGCTGACGGCTCCCTCCACGCCTCATTATGTTACTGAAGGTTCTGCAGTAAATATCCAGCTTCAGAGCCAACAACAAGAGCCGAAGACCTTTGAAGAAGGCAGCAGGTCAAAGGTCACAGAAGAACAGCTGTCTCCAAGTAAAAAACAGGGGAATATGGCAGAAAGGTGAGCGCAACAGTTTCCTGTTTAACAGAGAAATGTGTGAGGATGGTGTTTGTTTTGGATCTGAGTTAACTGACCTGCTCTCACGTTCAGTGACTCGTCAGAGGACACAGACTCGTCTCCTGCAGCTGCAGCTCTGCCCGAAAACATTCTGCTCCAGTGAGAGTTCACCTCCATCACAAACCAACAACATGTGTCTCATCTCCTTCATTCTGATTAGTTTACACTGGCTGAACACTTGCTGTGCCCTGCAGGTTCCTGCAGTTTCTGAACCCTGACAGCAGACACCATCAGGCAGCTCGCAGTGTGAGTACATGCACAGCACACACAGCGCACAGCACAGAGGTCTAAACTCCTGAAGAACAGCTGTTTTTGTCAGGAGTTTTCTCTTACAGAGTGCATACAAATACTGATGTTGGGTTTCCCACTGTAATCTCATTTACATTTCAGTCAGTAACTCCAGCTCAACGAGTATGGAACAAAAAGCTTCTTTGTTTTCTAGGTCGGCCCCCATGAAGAGCTACAGGACAGTCAACCTGAAGAGATGACTGGAGCCTCAAGCACCTGCTCAGAACAGGAAGTCAATGCACACCTTCAACAATCCAGGTAATTAATCGAAGCCCCATTAATGCAGAATTAAAGTTACGGGGAAACAACAGGAAATGAAATAACCTCTGTGCTCATCCATAATTTAACTTATTATTCCGGGCGACAATTCGAGTATCCTGAAGTTACAGGATACGAGGTGCTCCTGTGTGAAGTGAAGGGTGAAAAGGGTCAAAAAGTGCACTGCTTTTCAAAGCCATAACAACTCAGAAAAATATAAACACGCAGACATGAAACTCAGTGATGGTGAATTACAGGAGAACTACTGAGCTCACCAGTGAAGTAATCTGTAATCTGTAACTGTTGGTTACTGTTGTTAGTTACAGTTTAAATTGGCAGACCTTTGTTTACTCTGTGCACCAGAACAACTGCTTTGGAAATTGTCTGTGTAATTTAACATGAAATATGTCTGATGTATGTTTGGATGCACATACAACACTGAGCCCATAGCATCCCACAGGAAGCTGGCCGGTGACTCACTGAGTCTTCTTACTTCAAATGTCAATGTTAGCTAACGGAGCTGCTTGTTGTGGCTGATGGGAGGTGTCGTGAACTGTCCCCCTCAGTAATTCTGTTATATGGATGCTTTTCATTTATTAACAGAAAAAGTGGAGATGAATGTCTTCGTATAAGCAGTGAGGATGAAAATCTTGCAGATGAAGAAATAAGGTGAATTAAAATATTCTTTCCAAGCATTAAACTTAGTATCTGTTTCATTACTGCTACATTACAGTGTAAGTATCATCCAGTGAAGTTACTGCCTCATCTGATCAGCTCTTGTCTCTTTATTTTCCAGCAGTTTGAGGAGATCAGTGGAGTCTGGAGCTGCAGAGGCAGAGAAGACGTGGAGGAGTGAAGAAGAGTGGGCCTGTTCACGGTGAGCTGCACACAAATACACAGCCTGAAAACAATCAGGGTCAGAGGCCGAATAACTTTGAGTTTGCTTGTTATATAACTGTATCTTACTTTGCAAGAGCACATGAAATGTCTTTTTCTCATCAAAACTGATGGTTTCCAGTGTGTATAATGTGACTGTTGTGTCTAACGCAGCCTGCTGGAGTGGTTAAACCCAAAGCCTCTGAATCCAGACCCTGACGCTGCAGACGACGTGGTACGTTCTGTCGCTTTACCCTAAACTTTATGAAAAAAGGTTTTTGAGTTGTGGTCTGAAGGTTGTTGGTGTCCTGTTGAAGCGTCAACACACAAACCTAAAACTGTTTTACTGAATCCAGCTGAAGAAGAAGTTCTGATAAACACACATCAGTTTAGTTGGTAGATGGTGGCTGAAAAAAAACGTTCATTTGGTGCAGGATACCGTTCAAAGTCCGACCTCTGCTTGTATTCCCTCCAGTTTGTTTACTTTTTTAAAAGAAAAGTGCATTAGTGTTTACTGTTTGTGGAGGTGGTGTTTATTTCAGAGAGACGACTTCACTGTTTAACACTGTTGTAAAAATCCTAAAAATTTCCTTAAACTTTGGTTGATGTGCTTGTCATTTGAGGCAAAATTTAAGAATAAACACATTCAAAGGTGCAAAGTGTAAAATATGGCCAGAATGTAAGTTTATTAAGAGGCAAAAGTTCAGTCGTGTGCAAGCAAAACTTTTTCGGTCTGATGAATAAACAAAATAAAGTCAGAATCTCAAGAAAGGAATTATTCTTAAACATGTTTCCTTTATCAAACAGAAAACTTCAAGCAAACATCTCTGAATTTAAGTTTTTTTCCTGTTTGTTTTTTACTTTTCCTACAAAAACCAGCTGTGGTCTGGTCAGAACAAACTCATACTCACTGAGTCTGATGTGAAAGTCTTTGCTGCTGACGCTGACCTTCCTCTTGCTCCCCTCATGGTCAGAGTCGTGGTCGGAGCAGCTGTATATCAGTTTGGTATGTTGTCAGACTGGCCTCAGTTTGTCTCAGAGGCTGTGTTCATTCCAGCTGAGTTTGCCGAGAGGCTGCTGAGCCTGCAAAGCAAAAACCAACACTCTCCCAGAGCTCTGAGGTTTCAGTCAGTCCTTCATAACTACAGCTAAGAGTCTGTGTAGTGAGAAGTCAGTTCCTCTGGCAGCTTGTTAGCCGTGACTTTCAGCAGGTGGTCGTATCTTCAACATCACATCACCCGTCACTTTGCTTCACTGAGTTCATTGTTTTTGTTCTTGTGTCTCTGCCTGCTGACACTCCTCAGGTTGTTCCCAGTGATCCCAGAAGGAGTGGCATACTGGTGCACTCCGCCTTGCCAGTGGAGCCGTGCAGCAACCCGGACGATGCCCCCATCACTGATGCTCTTCGCTTTGTAAGCAGAAGTTTGAGGCTGTTACAACTAAAGAAATAAGCAAATCTAAAATAAGAGAAAAATAGTATGAGAATGAGACGTATTAAATCAGACAGTAAATTTACTTTGTGTCCTTTACTTACAAGTAGAATTAACAAAATTCGTGAAAATTGTTTCACTTTAATTTTTAAAATGGCTTTAACTTGTTCTTTCACTTCTACCGTCCGGAAACTGTTCTGTCTTAAATTTATTCGTTGCTCATTTCAGAGTGTTGGCTCGTTAACAAACCATTCTTCGTTCCTAAATCAGTCACACTTCACACACCATTTTCCCTGCTATCTTACACTTACACATACCTGAAAAAGTGTAGCAGTAAACTGAAATGTGTTGCTTGTCCCCTCTCATGTCACTGTGCTTCAGTTAGATTTTTTTAAATATATACTTGTAGGGGCTTTACTGTACTGTACTTTAGTACTGTACTTTACTGTATTCAGGTTGCTTTTTTTCTGGTCACTCTCTTCTTAAAAAGCTGGTGATGAACTAAGATCAATGGGAGGGAAGTGAAACAGACTGAGGATGAAACAGTTTGCTTCAATGAAAGACTTTTATTGACTGAAAAACAAAGCTCCATGTTTAAACTCCACTGCGGTGACCGCTCTGTCTCCAGGTGTTGCGGAAGAAGCAGTACAACACTCTGTCCCCAGCGGACAGGTACAGCTGGCCAGCTGTGGCTCGAGGATGCAACACTGTCATCATCTCCCACAATGCCGAGCAGCCGCTCAGCTACCTGCCCCCCCTCCTCACTCATATTCTGCTCAACTCCATCTTCGCCCCCTTCACCTCCAGTGCAGGGGTGAGTTCATCCACACCAGGCAAGAGGCCGTTTATAGTACCTGTTAGAAAGGCTCCCTCCTCTGATTCTTCTTTTTAAATTCTAACACAATGACAAGCACCTTCCTTCATACGGCACCATCATTTGAGTTACAGCTGTCAGACGGTTATGTGTTGTGAGTTTTCGGAGGCTGTTGCTCTGAGTTTGTCCCGTCTGTGTCCAGCCCTTAGCCGTGCTGCTGTGTCCGGGCTGGGAGAAAGCCCAGGCGGTGTACGACCTGCTGGAGGAGATGAAGGTTGCCCAAACCCTTCACCCGGTCATTATGCTGCTGGGTGTCGGCAAAGATGAGGCCAAGACTGCCAAGATCCCCAAGAACTGTGAGTGATGCACAGTCTCATGTCGGTGTGTGAGTTATCAGATAAAGCATCCTGCTCAGGTGTTCATAGAAAAATTACATGCTCTTATTTGTTAATGAGGTGGATTGTCCCAAACTGAGGAGGTCAGAATATCCTGAGTGTTCTGTTTCTGATTTTTACAGGCCTGCTGCTGGTGACCACTCCCTTCAGTTTGGTCCGTCTGCTGTCCTGCCACTGCTTCCTGTTCCTGCGTCTGTGCCACCTGGTGCTGGATGAGGCCGACGAGCTCTTCAGTCTCGCTCCAGACCAGGTGACGATCTGCTCCTCATTCACACTGACAGCTTCTGAGCTACAGCACTTACTGATTGGCTGCCTAAAAATAATGTGATGTAGTCAGCAAGAGATTTTCCACAAAGACTTTGTGACTCTGAACAGGAAAAAGAAACCGCCTGCTCTCTCAGTTTGACTTGACTTTTGACGGTAATAACTGAAAAAAGACGGACTGAACATCTGAATCCTGCACAGCAAACCTTTCTAACACGAGTGTTCTCCTGTTAGATGGTGACCATCTTGCAGTATTTCCAGAAGATTGTCTCCAGTGAGGAGAAAGCCCACTGTCCTCAGCAGCTCATCGCCGTGGCAAAGAGATGGACCAGTCACATGGAGGGTTTGTTAGCTAACCACATGCCGTACCCCTCCATCGTCATGACCGTGCCTGAGGAGGCTGCTCTCTATGGTGACGTCAAGCAGGTTAGTCACCATGAATCATCCATCCACGTGCACTTACTGTAAAATGTCTTTTTTAGGCTGTAAAATATGTTTAAATAACTTAGATTAAGATCACTAAAGCTAATCATCTTGATCACATATATTAAAATGATAAAGATTGGCATTTTAATCCAAATCTTAAGATTCTTCATTAAATTTCAAGGTCAAAATATTGTTAATTATTAAATATGTTCAGACATCTGATGAGATTTTCTGTTTAAGGAATGTTTGTCCTCCCTCAGATCATCCTCATGGCTCCAGAGAGCAGCAAGATCTCAGTTCTGTTGGGTGCTTTGGATTTTAGCCCCGACGTCGGTCAGAAGACTCTGATCGTAGCCAACTCTGCTCAGGAGGTGGAGGACGTGTTCAAGGTGAGAGCGCAGCTTCAATCGTACTGTATTTGGACTGTAATTCCAGTGTTAAAATCTGAAACTTCACTGTGTCTGTTGACAGAGAAAAGTTGTGTGAATATGTTGACATGCTAACAAAAAGAAGCTCATTTTCGGTGGCAGAAGTTAAAGTCTCTTATCGGCAGGTGGGATTAGAGGGCACAGATGACCTCTGACACTCAGACCAACTCGCAGTAACCTTGAAGTTTATCAGTGTCTTTTCTGCTCCTCAGGCTGTGAGCAACAAATCAGCATTCTGCCTCAGGACCCACGAGGGGTTAACTCACCAGTTTGACTTTGTCGTCGAGCAGTGGAAGAAGGACATCGGCCCCAGAACGCACGTCATTCTGGGTAAACTGAATTTATTCCTGGAAACTGCCAACTTCAAGGACGTTATCAAGAGAAAATACATTTAGAGGCATTTGCTCAAATTTCTCTCCATTAGTTTTTGTTGTGTTTGACGTCTAGTGACCACCAACGGGTGTCTGAGGTGTTTGGGAATCAGAGATGCAACTTGTGTCGTCCACTTTGGCTTCCCAACTTCACCCAAAGTGTTTGGGAACCGACTCTTCTGCATGGCCAGAAACTTCCGAAACCTCTCTGAACCGGCGAGATCAAATGGACGGGATCAGGTTAGTGTTCAGTGGACGGTCCTCTCTTCAGTTTCAGCGTCCTCTTTCCCAAATCTGCCCAGGGTGATGTCTGTCATTTCTTTACGAAGGCTCCCGCTGAGGACCGAACAGAGAGCTGCCCTCGTGTCATCAGGTCGGTGCTGCTGATCTCTGAGAGGAACGCTCGTCATGTGGTCGGGGTTCTGCGTTACCTGGCGAGGACCAGCGCCCGGCTGCCCCCTGAGCTGCTGTCCTTCGCACAGGGTGTCCACGTGGCCCGAGAGTACCAGAAGACCAGCAGGCCTCTCTGCAGCTACCTGAAGAGCTTCGGGGTCTGCAGGTCTGTGTGCTGTGTGGTTCGTCTTGTTTTAAAATAGATCCAGTAATCTGATGTGGAATAGTAACTGTTCACATCAGCACTGACAGATTTTTGATCTAGTTTTGCTCTTGATTTTGTGTTTTATTTAAAAAAAAAGTTGAGCAGATTAATTAGATTAGTGGCCCTTCTTTGGATGCTCCAGTCTTCACTTTCCTCCCCACTGAGCCTCAGAAGACTGTTTGAACTGATACAGTTTTGTTTTGTTCGTTTGTTTGTTTGCTTGTGTGTTTGAAATAAAAGAGGAAATGTGTGAGTGTGTGATTCTGTGTGATTCCCTGTGCAGAGACAGCAGTGTGTGTCCCGACCGCCACAGACTCGTTTCCCGCCTGGATCAGTCTGAGCTTCCTGCCACAGGAGTCATTGAGGTGAGGACCGTCTCCTCTTTGTCTCTAATTCTGTCCACAGCTACACTTTTCCTTCCAAACGTCTGTCAGACTCTTCTGTCGGCAGAACACAGGACTTTCATGTTAACAGACAACCTTAGTAAATCAAGAAAACAAGAAATCATTAGCTGTTGAACAGAATGAGCTTTCTTCTTGAATGTTGTTTCTTGGTTTAAATCTTTCTGTAGATTTCAGACTGTGAAGTCTGATCACTGAAGATCATTGCAGATTATTTCCCTTCCACAGTTTCTCATCCTGATCTGGTTTATTTAATCATTAGATTGTGTAACAAAACTGTTTTTATTTGCAAAATAACTGTAAAAAAATGTCCATAATGTGGTCTGTTGCTTTAGTGAGCGCTCTGTGGTAAATTCAGGCCTGTGTGGTGTCGGTGCTCTCAGGTTGTGCCCCTCTACATTAAGACTGCTTCAGTGTTTTATGGTCGAATCGTCAGGAAGGAGGACGGAGCTTTCCAGAGCCTGCTGTCGGAGATGACGTCCTACTACGCCAACAAGAAACCTGCAGCCAAGGAGGTGCAGGAGGGGGGCTTATACGCCGTGCAGGAGGGCGACATCGTCCACAGGTTCGACATGAAACTGAAAGAGGTTTTATCACAATTATCTCTGTTAGTGAAGCCATGTTGTTCTTAGCTAAACGAGGCTGCCAGCAGGTGGTCAGTTGGTTCACTTTAATCATCAGCTCTCCCCTTTGAATCACATTTCTTAATTGCTGTATAACCTGAGGCTCATGCTGCTGGTGACATGAGTATCACAGGTTATATATGTGACTGTGTGCTGCGTGCTGCAGGGTGAAGATCCTGTCAGTTCCAGACAGAGGCGACCGGCTTTTCTTCAGCGTCTTCGTTCGCTTTATTGATGTGGGAAAGGAGGAGGAGGTCAAATCCCATCAGATCCTTCAGCTCCCGGAGCAGTTCCAGTCTCTGCCCGGCCAGGCTGTGGAGATCATCGTCTGCCGGGTCAAACCGGCCGACTCTGAGACCGACTGGCACCCCAAGGTGCCCCACTGCTGTGGTCTGAAAGTGCAGATTTAATCCAGGCAGTTGTGTGGTGGTCACGTCATTGATCAGTTTTGGCCCACAGGTGACGAGAGCGATCAGCCAGAAAATCCGAGGTGTGCAGCACCGAGCCAGAGCCGTCTTCAGTCTGGGAAACACCGTTTTTATTGATCCCATGGTGGGTTTTTGACCTGTCAGTCATCTTCTTGTTCATTCAGTGGGTCGGTGACGGACAAAGATGGTATCAGAATGAGTGACAGATCACGAGGTGCTGTAATCTGTAATCTGTAATCTGTTATGAGCCAGTGAAGCCGACATGTCGACTTCTCACAGTTTATTGTTTCTCTTAAAGTCCCAAATAGATCTGAAGTCTAAAGTGAAGTCTGGACAGTTTCAGGGTCAGTTTGCACTTCTGACTTGTTAACTTGTTGTTTCCTGGTGTTTTTTTTATTTTTCGAGGTGTGTGTGACCCAGCTGCCGGGTATGAAAACTGTGATCAATGAATACAACGTGCAGTCAGAGATCCTGAACACTGGGATGGGAGTCAGCAACCGGGAGCACCTGGACCTGCTGAGGGCGCTGTGGCAGGAGAGCCGGACCGGCGGCGGCGAGGAGGCGAGTCGCCTCTGTGGGTAAGGAAGCACTCGACTGACTCGTGGTGCGTCGGAATCGATCAGCCTTGACTTTAACCAACGCGGCGTCATTGTGTTGCTCACAGGTCGGAGGATGATCCGTCTTCTCTGGAGGTCAGGATCAAAGCTGAGGAGGAAGTTCTGGCTGAAACCTTCAGAGCAGCTGATGCCAGTCGACTCAGTGACCCTCCGCAACTCGAACTGTGCGAGACACTTTGTCCAGTGTCTTCAGCGGTCCCGCCCCTGGTTCCAGCACCACCAGCAGCTGAAGCTCACTTGATTGTAGTCAGACACAATAACACAGACACTGCTGACCTGCAGTCAGCTGAGCAGATGATGAGGTTGGTGTTTCTCATAAGAATTGTTTAAGAACAAATTACATGTAAGGAAAAGGACGTAATAACAGAAACAAAAAGTTCTTCAGAAGAACGAATGTCTCTGGGTTTATTTAAAGTAAAAAGAAGCTTCGTGACTTTGATCCACAGGAACGAAGATGAAGGACAAGTTTTCCTCAAAACCAGCCGAGCTGCTGCTCTCCGTGAAAATGGTAAAATAAAATTTTGTTCTGAATAAACACTCAAAAGTAACAAGTCTTCATGTTTATCACACAGATCATTAAAGATGGAAGACTTACTAATGATACTCAACATGACACTTATGATGTTATGACTGTCTGCTGAGGTTTGAACGTGTAGTTGCTTCCAAATTCAGGAAAAAGAAAATGTAGTTGCCTGAAGTTAAACAAACATTAATAATGATCTGTCACCAGTGCTACCACACAGTAAACTCTGTGTGTGTGTGTGTGTGTGTGTGTGTGTGTGTGTGTGTGTGTGTGTGTGTGTTCAGGTGTGCCTGCAGGTGATGATCAAAACAACAGGCAGCAGCTCATCAGCACTGATGAGACAGAATCCACAAAAAGGTACAAAACAACTCATCTGAATATTAACAGTTTAGTTTTCACTAAAAACTGTTTGTTTGTTGTGAAAAACAGTTAATCTTATCTTATCTATATCTATAAAAAGTCCAAAACAAACCAACATTTTGATTTGAAAACTGGTTGTGTTTCAGTTTCCACCCTCAGGTCCGCTGGTACCAGACGTGCGACTCTGTGTTTGTGACGGTGAAGCTGTCGAACCCGGAGAATCAGCGCTGTGATTTCTCCTCTGACAGGGTCACTTACAGGTCTGTGAGCAGCAGACCACCAGCCTCCGCCCACTCACTTCACCTCACATCCAACATTCAGTGGAGCTTTTTACACCGGTGGGAGTGGGTACATGTTCAGCGTGGCTAGCATTACGACTACAACGATCAGTCGACGTAATCGATTACGGGGACAACAAAAATTCATTGACGCGAAAATTTAAGCATCACGTCGTCGTGTTGTTGTTGTTGCAACTTGCTTTATGATAAAATCACACACTGGCCTCTTCGTGCTCATCTGCACTACAGGAAGTGCGGGGGGCAGCATCGCTCGCTGTTTACATCCCGCAAGGAAACAGAGAAGAAGAACGCACGAGATATGGCGGAACAAACAGATGAAGAGGCTCGAAAACTCCAACCCAAAGTTTCCAAAGTTTGGGAATATTTCACTGAAAATAACCAGCAAAACACAATAAATGCAAACTCTGTGAAGCTCAGCTCTCTTCTCTGCAGCTGGAAACATCTCCTCAGAGAAGCGCAGAGACATATGGTCGAGACATATCAACCCAGAAACTGCTTACAAGCTTATTTGTGAAATCCATCATCACACTAAAAAGTGTGACACGCCTGCTGGTGTCTCAGACTGCTGTAACATGTGGACTCCAGCAGGTGGCGTCCACACACTCAGGTCCACATGTAGCACATCACTGCAGATATGACAAAGCAGACTGTGATGCGTTTGGATGAGAAGTGGCGAAGTGGAGAACTGATGAAGAAAGCTGCAGTGTTTTGGTTCGGTGTCCAGCAGCAGAGTGAAGTCGGGGTCAGGTGGCTCAGACTTGGCGTTCACACATAAAGCTCAGTGATGTCAGCAGGATTTTACTGTCAGGTGTCGCGTTGCCTTCCCGTGACCACAGGCTCTCATTCTGCTGTCAAGTTCCTATAAAAATCAAACGCCCTGTTAGACTTTCAAAATAAAGCTTGCTGACCAACAGGTGATGATCACAAGTTTTAGGTTTGGCTTGAAGAACTGCTCTCTTAAAACAATCAGCATTTACTGTCGCCTTCACATGGGAATAAAACTCTGGTGTCCTCGTCAGCGTTTGAGGACTGTAAATAAATCACTCTGTGTGCAGGATGGTGAAGAAACTGAGCTGTTTCCTCCAGGTGATCAGATTTATGTTTATTTGTTTA
>JAPZDV010000024.1:0-15987 GCA_029814665.1 Acanthurus lineatus
TAAAAGTGAAAATACAGATTGTGTTTTTTTATAATTGAACCCAGAGGTAGCATATACAATGAAAACAGAATAGGGCCGAGGATAGATCCTTGTGGCACTCCACAAGGGAGGGAAGCACTTGAAGAACAGAGGTCACCAATCATTACAGAGAAGCTTCTGTTTGCCAGGTATGACCTAAACCACTCGAGAGCAGTGCCATGGATGCCAACATACTGCTCTAGATGAGATACAAGGACTGCATGGTCGACTGTATCAAAAGCCGCTGTGAGGTCCAGCAGCACCAGCACAGCAGGATTTCCAGCATCAACAGACAGGACAATATCATTGTGCACCCTTAGCAGTGCTGACTCAGTGCTATGGCGGGATCTGAAACCAGACTGGAATTTATCAAAAACGGAATTTGACTCTAAAAATGTCTGCAATTGAATAAAAACAACTTTTTCTAAAACCTTAGAGAGAAAAGGCAAATGAGAGACAGGCCTAAAATTGGACAGCACAGAGGGGTCAAGATGCGTTTTTTTAAGGAGGGGCCTAACCACAGCGTGTTTGAAGGCAGCTGGGACAGACCCTGAACTAAGACAAGTGTTTTTAAAAAAAAAGTAGACTTGACCCAACAGAATTAAAAACCTCCTTCAGGAATTTGGCCGGATTGATGTCTGAGGGACAGTTAGTGGGTTTCATGCCATTAACCACCTTAGTGAAAAGCGGCAGAGATATAGTCTCAAACTGCTCGAAAACAGCAGACCGTGTAGGAGGAACACACATATCATCAGGGGACGTATGAATGTTACTGATATTCTGCCTGACTGATGCCACTTTGTCAGTAAAAAAAGAGACAAACTCTTGACAGGTTGTGGTGGAGGCATCAGACAGGACAGTGGGGTGTTATAAATAACACTCTTGGATGATGAGAGCTGTTGGCTATAATGGAGGACAGATATTTGGACTTAGCCTCCTTTAGAGATCTCTGGTATGCAGCCAAGCTGTCCCTTAACCAACCCAGAGATACATGCAGTTTGTCCTTTTTCCACCACCGTTTGGCCTGTCTGCATTGTTGTCTGAGCAAACGTGTGTGTTCAGTCAACCAGGGATCTGTCTTGGTTTTAGTACTTTTTTGCCGAAAAAGGGCGATTGAGTCCAGAATCGCAGAACATGTAGAATGGAAAGTGGAAAGTAGGCTATCTGGACAAAGTGGCGGAGCCAGCCCACTGTCAACATGCAGCTGAGATTCCCTGAAGGCAACAGCAAACTCTCCAGCCATCAATTAAATGAAGATATGGCGTCTGCGAGCTGGGGAAGCAGGCTTATTGGTAGGTGGGGGGCAGCAAAGACAAAAATAATGGGGAGGTGATCCGAGATAGCAGTGTCCACTATTTCTCTGAGGGAAACTAAAAGCCCATGAGAGATGATAAGATCAAGAGTGTGCCCATGCACATTAACAGATTGCGTGAGACCAAAGGAGTCCAAAAGGCATTTAAACTCATTAGCCAGTTAATTTTCTGCACAACAAACATGAATATTAAAGTCTCCACAAATCAATAGTTTATCAAACTTTGAGATAAAATCAGATAAAAACTAAGAACTAGAACTCTTGAATAAAATCCCTATTAAATTTGGGAGGGCGATAGACTGTGGCACACATCACGGGGCAAGCAAGGTTGATCACAAACAGCTGCTGTTCAAAGCTGGAGTGATTATTAGCAGTTATCATTCGACACCTGAAGCTCTCCTTGAAAATAGCAGCCAGACCGCCGCCACAGCTGGCAGCTCACGGGGTGCTGAAGAAGGAACAGCTGGGAGGGGGGAGCTCCAAAAAGGCGCTGTTCTCACCAGGTTTCAACCAGGTCTCTGTCAGCAGGTGGAAATCCAGATCGTGTCTTGTGAAGAAGTCGTTCAAAATAATGTCTTATTTGTGAGAGATCTGGTGTTAATCAGCGCCGTATGACCTGAGTATCGGCCAGTCTGATGAGAGAAGCGGGTGAGTGAGCAAAGATTCCCCAGCACACAGCCCTGCTGGGAGGTTCGCACTAGCCGACAACACAGGAGCGGCACCCTGGTGTCCTGGAGAACCGGTCAGAGCCACCGATATCTGTACTCCTTGGAACTCTGCAGATCGTAGCCCCTGTAGTCTGTGGAGGATCCAGCTAGTAAATGACAAGGATTGTGACAGGAAGAAGCCAAGTAAGTTTTCAGTTTAATGAGGACCCCTCCCCGCTTTCTGTGTCTTCTGCGGCGACTGTTGCGAGGCAGCCAGCAGGAAAGACGCTATAGATGTGGAGGTATGGATGCCAGGAACGGTGGAGGTGTCTTTGAATGTCCATCAGAGCTGCAAATTGGCCGTTTTTCCAAAGAATCACAGATATTAAGAAGAGTCAGCGATCATACACCTGTAGCAGTGACACACTCTGTATGACAGACAGCAGACAGAAGAAAAACAGCAACACATTTAGCAGAGGGAGATGACCGGCCAAACACAAAGGCGCCATCTTGGAATCCATCTTCTTAACCAACGTTTCATTTTGAAAAATAATATCCAAGGCTTAAATCCTAGTGTATTGATTTGAGCTATTCAGAAGAAATCTACTGGTGTACACTGACGTGTGTGACGTGACGTGTTACTGACTCTGGAGGGCATAATTACCAAATGCCAATGTCTAGGTGATGTCTTCCCAATGAGCAAATGCTCTCCATAATATGTCTTGTGCCGACGTCCGCGAGAGGTATGCATGCTATCTGGGGTGGAGCTGTAAAGTGACCTGTCACCTGCACCTGTCGTTAATCTGTTGTAATCCCCTCAACATCAAAAGGATTCTGAAAGTCATCTCATGACCCCCCGTTGGTGACCCCACCATGAGAACCCCTGGTTTAAACCATGCAGTCCTAACCACCATTTTGAATCAGCCATCTTGTCTTTGTCTGCCCATCAGACACAGACACACACATACACACATGCACACATTCATACACGTGTAAATAGTGCATATGCTTGTAGTTAAGATATTGTTTGTTTTGTTTGGTATTTGTTAAATAAATGCATTTGAACACAAGTCATTTGTTCGTCTGTTTAATCTTGTACAAAAGTGAATGTTGCCAACCTCTATGATGCAGAACTCGAAATCCTTCAATTTTTACTGACAATTGATTGACTTTGATTATAATTATCAAATTAGTTAATTATCACAGTTCCAAATTTATAGTTGGTAATTTTATGAGACTGATTAAATGATTGGCTATCATTTCCATTTCTAAGGGTGGTGCCCCGAGGTGGATTTAATGTAAATTAAATCCTATATCATTTACTTTAGATAGCCAATCCCATATTATTAAACCTAACATATTTGGAGCCCAATGTGACCCAACTGTTATGGTTCTGATTTTGTTTGTATTGTTTTGGCGCTGACCTCTCTCTCCCTCTCCCTTTTCAGCAGGTCAGTGCAGGGAGGTGGGGATGAGTAACTCGGGAGCAAAGTAATGAGGCACACCTGCTTTGCATTGGCAATCACACGCCTATTTGAACCAACCATGCTCTGGCTTCGTCGTGAGACGATTTCGTCCATGTCTGCGTGCCTGACCACTTCGAGCCTGAGAAATCTCCCCACTCTCGAGTTGTTTTCTTTGTTAGTGATTGCTGTTTTCTCTTGTCGATCTGCCAGTGAGTTTTTGTAGTCCTGGTCTTTTTCGTTCTAGCTGTCGAGTAAGCATAGTATTCCAGTGAGTTTTGTTATCCTGGTCATTTTTGGTTCTAGCAGTTTTTAAGTCTAGTTTTTCCCTTCGGGTGATTTTCTTTTGTTACTTTTGCCGTTGTGGCTTTTTGTGTTTTTTTGTGTCTTTTTCAATTTTTCCCCGTCTGGGTGTTTTTTGTTGTTTTACTTTGTAAGTAAAGACTTGTGTTTTTTGTACACCTCTGCATCTGGGTCCTGGTTCCTTGGTCCATTTCGTAACAGGAGTTTTGGACTGTTACTGCTGCTGCTGGTCCCTCCCCACCTTTGGGGGTCAGTCTACTTTGAGAGGGATGCTTGATTCAGGGAGCATGTCATTCACGCTCAGTGTGGAGGCAGAGTCCAAGCTTAGGGCCGCTGGTGTTCTCCCAAGACCTCAGCCTGTGCCTGAGAAGGTGGTCCTAGTTGGCTGTGGTGGCCTTACAACAAAACCCAAATGTATTTATGACCTTGACATTGAAATTTATGGTTCCAAGTTTGTTATTCCGACTTTTCTTGTTCCTGGGCAGATGGACGAGTTCGTCATCGGAAGCAATGTTATCAGGCCCATGATACAGAGGATGAAATCTGTTGACAAGTACTGGGAGCTAATCCGTTCCAGCACCTCTGACCCAGACTGTGAGTAGTTTCTTCAGTTGCTCAGCTGCATAACTCGCTGGTCCGGTCCTGAACTGTCTGACAAGGTTGGCACTGTGAGGCTATGGCAGGCTGTCACCCTTGCTCCACAGCAAGAGTATTTGTTGTAGGTAAAGTTGCCCAGCAGTGCCCCTGTGTCACCCAGGAGCACTATAATTGTCGAGCCCACCACTTCCTGGTCAGCTTACAGAGACATAATTGTCAGACAGGTTGTGGTTCCCATGTGGGGGGATCACTGGGTCCCAATGAAAATCTTTAACCCCACAAAGAGTCCTGTGACACTGCACCGCAATGCTAAAGTGGCAGATGTTTTTCCATGTGTTGCTGTGGAAGATCTTCCCATCTGTCAGGGTGTGTCCAAGCCACAAACTGATCAGGCTTCCGACCCTGCCTCCAAGTCGGGCACCACCAGCAGCTGAAGGAATGTGGACTGGGGGACATTGACTTTGGCGGCTGTGAAGTGGCAGATGAATGGAAACAGCGGCTGGCTGAACTTGTGCTCACTTACCAGGATTTCTTCTCCAAGGATAAGTTGGACTGTGGGGAAGCAGAGGGGTTTGTCCACCTTATTCACCTTACTAATGGACGCCCCTTCCGGCTACCCTATCCTATCGCCGAGTCCCTCCAGCACATTACCATAAACTGAGGGAGGTACTGTCTGAGATGGAGTTGAAAGGCATCATCACTAAGTCGGTCAGTGGACCGAGTTGGAGATTAATTGGAGACTAATCAGGACCTCCCCATTGATCCTGGTCTGGAAGAAGTCGGGGACTTGGGGATCTGCACTAACTGTTGCTGGCTCAATGCCAAGACCATCAAGGATGCCCACCCGCTGCCCCACCAGGCTGACTGCCTTGCTGCCATTGGTGGAAATGCCTTTTTCAGCACCATGGATCTCTCATCAGGGTTCTACAACATCCCCTCCATGAGTCTGACAGGTGGTACACAGCCTTTACGACACCCTTATGTATGAGTACAACAGGCTTCCCCAGGGCCTGTGCAACAGCCCTGCATCCTTTATACGGCTGATAATCAGTGTCTTCGGTGACTTGAACTTCTCCAGTCTCCTCTGTTGTCTAGATGACCTACTGGTCTTTGCTCCCTCTGAGGAGGAGACCCTGAAACGGCTGCACATGGCGCAGAAGAAAAGCCACTTCCTGTGTCTGTCTGTGAGATTTCTTGGCCATGTAGTAGACAGCAGGGGTGTCTCAGTCGACCAGGAGGAAGTGGAAGTCATCTCAGCTTTCAGGAAGGAGGACCTCATGAACAATGACGGCTGCACTCCATCTCAGTGGAAAGTCAAATCTTTCCTTGGGATGGTGCTGTATTACCAGCACTTCATCCCTGGCTGCTCTTCTACTGCGAGGCCACTCTACACTTTGACTGCTGGGCAGAAGAGGAGAGCTAAAGGTTCCTCTGGTCAGCAGCGCGCTGGCATCTTCCGGGAACTGACTCCTCAAGATTGGACTCCTGCCTGTGAGAAAGCGTTCGAAGATCTAAAAAATGCACTCCTCAACAGTGTGGCACTGGTACACCCGGACTTTGATAGACCTTTCATCCTCTCCACTGATACTTCCCTTGATGGTCCGGGTGCTGTCTTGTCCCAGGTGCCTGACGGTGAGGATAGAGCAAGACCCATTGCTTTTGCGAGCAAATGACTAACTTGCAGTCAAGCCAACTATCCTCCTCACAGGCTTGAGTTCCTGGCCCTCAAATGGGCAGTTTGTGAAAAGTTTAGTCACTGGCTCAAGGGCCACAAGTTCACTGTCTGGTCGGACAACAATCCTCTCACGTACATCCTGACCAAGCCAAAACTCGATGCCTGTGAGTCGCTGGGTCTCCAAACTGGCTCCATATTCATTCAAGATCAAACACATCTCCAGCAGGTTGAATGTGGCGGCAGATGCTCTTATTAGGGACCCCTTTGTGAAGCCATTAAGGGAGCTGCTGCTGTGTGAACCTTATTCTGAGCGATGGATCAACGATGGATGTGTGCAGGACACCTTCCGCCTCACCTGCCAGCCACAATCTTTGGGCTGTCCCTCAGCTGCTGTTCATGGTTCCCTGTCTGAGGATGACGTCTCCTCTCTTCTGTCCTCTTTGAATGACTGAGACGCTGCTCCAAGGCAATGTGCAGCCTCTCTTGCTGACCATCTCACCACCTTGGAACCACCTGGCCTGGACATGTTGCCTTCCTTGTCCCTTGGCGACCTTCAGTCACACCAGCAACAGGACCCTGCCATCTCAAGGGTTACTCACTATGTTGACAGGAGATGCAGGCCCTCCAGACGTGAACGCTGCAATGAGAGTCAGCCAACTCTGAGAGTCCTTAAACGATGGGATAAGCTAACTATCCTGAATGGCATCCTCTGCCCCTCTGGAACTTGTGTGCATTGACTTTTGGTCAGTTAAAGACAGTAATAACAGGTCTGTGTATGTTCTGGTGGTCACTGATCATTTTACTAGGCTGGCACATGCTTTCCCCTGTCAGGACCAAACTGCCAAGAGAGTAGCCACTGTGAGACAACATTTTTTTTATATCTATGGCTTCCTTCGGTGCCTGCACTCTGACCAAGGTGCAAACTTTGAAAGTGAACTGATTGTTGAGCTGTTGGTGCTATCAGGAGTTGACAAGCCGCGCACCTCACCTTACCATCCTATGGGGAACGGGGGTACGGAGAGGTTTAACCTAGGGCTGGGCGATATATCGATATTAAAATTATATCGATATATTTTTAAATGTGATATGGAATTAGAGTATATCGTTTATATCGATATAGTTCAAATTTGCCCCCGCCCCTCCTCTTTCATGCACAGAAGGGGGAGGGGCAGAAACACTCCGGCACTCTTCAGTAAGCATGGAGGAAGCAACAACGGCTGCAGAGCACGTGAAGGAGGAATTGGTCAGTAAAAGAAAACGCAGTGGCTCAGTAATTTGGAGATGGTTCGGTTTTAAAGTTTCAGACAAGCAACAAAATCACGTTATATGCAGGGAGTGCAATAAACAAGTTACAGCCAGGGGTGATGTTGATGTTTACATTTTTTTGCTTAAACTGAGCACTTTATTTTGTTATTTCTTTATATATAAATGCTGCCCTTACTAGGGGCTGTCATATTTTGTTCTTTTGTAATGTTCATTGGTTGCATCTGTGGATGTGTTAGAAAGGAGAAGAAAATCTGTAATTTGATTTCAATGAGCCATTTATAGTTGTCTAACTAAAAAAAAATGTTTATTGTACTTTTTTCATGAATAGATTTATTTCAGAAAAGATTGGCCTATTTTATTTTATAGGCTATTTTTATTTAGGATATATTTTTATTTAAATGTGCACCTTACGGAGCTTTAATTTCAAAAAAAGGTACTCCTGTTGTTATACTGTATTTATTGTATTTATGTTTACATTTTATTATTTGAACAACTGAGCTTTTTTTCATGAACCAGGTGAAGAAACCTGTTTATTATTTATTCGTTTGATTTTGCCACTGTTCACTGAAATAGCCGGTTTCAATAAAACTACTTGTGACATGTCATATTTGGCTTTGACTTTGACTGAACATTTGTTCTCACTTTGCAGAAAAAATATCGGGATATATATCGTATATGGATATTAAGCCTAAATATATCGGGATATGACTTTTGGCCCATATCGCCCAGCCCTAGTTTAACCGCATCCTCGGCAACATGTTGAGGTCTCTACCCACTCGTTCCAAGCAGAAGTGGCCTCAGATGGTCCAGACCATGACCTTTGTATACAACTGCACTGTTCATGAGACCACCGGGTTTGCACCTTCCTACTTGATGTTTGGTCGGGTCCCTCGGCAACATGTTGACCTTCTGTTCAAGAGCGTACTCCATGATGTGACCATGTGTGACTATGATGCCTATGTGAAGTCCCTTTTGGATGACCTGCACTGCACCATGGCATTGGCTCAGAAGAACTGCTCTGCTGAGCTGAGACATCAATGTAATCAGTACAACAAATGGGTCAAAGGTCAGTCTCTGTCCCTCGGAGACCAAGTGCTGCTGGCAAACAAAGGTGTTAAAGGGAAATGTAAGCTTTCGGATAAGTGGCAGCCCACTACACCATTGTGGCTGCAAAACCCACCTTACATATCTACTGGATCAGGGATCAGGACGGAAATGAACATGTCGTTCACCAGAACCTGCTGCTTCAGGTCAACTTCCTGCCTCTGGATGCAACCTTGCATGATGAATGTGCTCCTATGTCCATGCCTGCTTTTAGTGTGATCAAAGGCCCTCCCCTCCATCTGATTGTAATGAAACTGAGATGTCTGGATTGGACACCGCAGCTGCAACAGTTGACCTGTCCCTCGCTGGTTCCTTCCCCGGTGTTGATGACTGGGATGATGGCCACACTGCCTCATGGGTCCATGAACAGTCCTTCATTGATGAGTCCCCTCATCCAGACAGCCCACCACCTTCCTCTGTTGCAACCTCATCAGATGATCCTACCACTACCGTGGACTTCCCTGCTTCCCCACGGCAACCATCCCCTGCCTGCTCTGACCCACCTCTGGCATCAAATACAGAGGGCCAACTTACCTCACGCTTCGGCAGAGTCATTAGGCCGATGTGTCACTTGATTGAGTCCATGACACAACTTTAGTCCATTCTGGGGGTTGAGCCAAGCTCCCATGCTATTATTCATGTGTGAGATATGACTCTGAGTGGCATATCTAACCTGTTATTCAGAATCAGAATCAGAATCAGAATTCTTTATTTGTCATTGTACCAAAAGGCGCAACGAAATTAAAAATTTATTTTTCCTTTGTTGTGTTCTCTGGCCACTCTTTGTGTTGTTATAGTGTGCAGTTATATGGTTCTGCTATGTGAAACCCGTTTTTTTTTCCATGTGCTCACATTGTTTGGCCTGGATATGTGCGGTGTATAAGGCACCTCATTTTGTCTATAGAGTATTATGGGTTTATGCTAGGCGCCAAGCAGATCTCTACTTCTCTTATCCTTTTGATGGGAAGCTTTTGTTGCTGGTTTATCCTGATTCATTGTGTTTATATTTTCATTGTGGCCCGTGTTTGTGAATGTGGACTGTTACATGACACAGAATTTTGTGTAATTCTAGGGAAGTGAATGTAACAGGGTCATTTATACAGCAGTAATATGTGTAAAGAAGCCAGATGTACAGTTAGTTGTAGTATTAAGTATTATAATTAAACAAAATTTGTTTCTGTTGTTATTGCCTGACCTGCTTAGACCTTCACAGTCAATATGTGGAACATTTAATACTCAGTTTCTGTACCCCTACGTTCACCTCCTAAAAAGGGGTGTCTCCCGCCTTACTTCTCCCCTTTTGCTGTTGTACTCCATGGGAGAGGTAAGCATCATTGCTCTCGCTGTAATGTTTGTGGTTTGGCACTGTTAAGCTTTGTTTATAAGTTCATCCTTCAGCATAAACTTGTTTGTTTTCTGTGCTTTATTGCACTTCATTGAATATAACATGGCTGGCCCCTTTTTGCTGTTACACTCCATGGGAGAGCGGCTCCAGTTGTATGAACTTAATTGATGGAGGATTTTGTTTTTTACCTCTTGCTGTCAGCTGTCAGATGCCAGAAATAAACGGAGACTGCCTCCAAAGATATCCATGGTTTGGGCTTTTTTTTTTCATCACAACACAACACAGACAACACTAGAGTCCACCGGTCACATGGATATATCATAAAGATAATGCTTGTCATTCTTAAGGTAGATCTGATTTTCCCTTTCTGAGCTCTCTCCAGAGGTTTCACTAACAAGCAGGTAGCACTACATATCCAATTAAGATTTCTCAACAAAAAAAAAATAAAGCTTGTGTCAAGAGCGCATATTTGAACACAGTACAACTTTGATGAAATCCCAGGAGTGAATATATTTTCAGTTACACAATCAGTAACATTACTGTGGTTCTAGCCATTTCACTTCCGATCTAGAACACAGTTTACTCACTTTAGAGAAAAAGCCAAATGGAAAATGGCACTGAAACAAATCCAACTGAGACTCATTATGAGTTAGGATCAGCATTTACATCACATTTATACATATGTATGTAAATATATGCGTGTGTGTGCTTGTGTGTGCGTGTGCACACATTTTCTGATCATGTTAAGAATAATTCTTATATTAAGGTCTTAATTTCACAGCAAATCCACATACTAATACATTTTTATGAGCACACACTCTTTTGATATCACATTGAAATTATGGTTAAGTATCCAAAGAAAACAGCATTTGGCAGTCGAATGAAGGTCTATAACGATAATGCTGACATCACAACAGGCTCTAACAAATGTACTAACCCTGGAGACAAAAACAGGCTGGTTACACTGTTCATGTCAGTGCTAATATAGCCTCATTATTTTTCTATACAACCCTCTTTCAGCTAATATTGTCCTTATGAGTGCATTTTTTTACATGACACTGGGTCTGTACAGTAAATGAAACGTTGCCTGTGACACTGCAGTTTGCACCTCAATGAGGTGATCAAGGGTATACAGATACAGAAAGGAAGTGGGGAGAACATGGAGCCAGTAAGGGTCCACTAGCTGTTTTTGCCTCATGGCCTCACAGTGGAATAATCTGGTCATGGTTGTTACATAGATATTAAAGAAGAAATTACATAAAGAATCAAACAATTAATCAAATGATCGGTTAACTGGTTATTAATGCCAACAACCTGCTTTTGTGTGAAATTGTTTTTTCCCCCTGTTTTCTAATTAAAAATTAAATCCCTTTAAGGCCTCAACTGTTGGTAAAAATAATAAAAGCTAAATACTGTCATTTCTTCTGCCTCTGAAACCTTTTTTATTAGCTATTGTTTTCTCTGAAATTTTATAAACTAAACAATACATTTTCCCAAAATAAAAACTGTTAACTGTAGATAAATAAATGCAGAACTGAGAGATAATATGTTGTGTGTCCAAGAGCCAAATTCTATTGATTTACAAATGTTGATCCACAGACTCCAAAATAAAGACAAATCTCAATCAAATTAGAAGGGATATAGATTTCAACATACACTGAGTTAACAGTGTAGCTGTTTTCTAGCCTCTGGTGTGCACACACCAAATTAGTTACTTCTGTCCATTTCTCTCTCCCTCCCTCTCAGCCTGGTACCTGGAAAGTACATCAGCAGTGTCAAGCTTGGCTGGTTTCCATTCAATTTCCCCTGTGGGTCATTCATCGGCTCTGGGACATGGTGAGCAAGAGCACCCAACCCCAAGGTGATTAACAGAAGAAAGATGACTGCTGTTTGCAACATAAATCCAAAGGCATTTCAGGTGGAACACAGGTGCTTGTCCAGCAATGAAGAACGAGGGACGGACTAAAAATCTCTTTCCCTCTATGTCCTAACTCTAGTTTCAGCAAACATTTCAAAACACCACACCACAAATGACACAAAAACATGGAAGGGGTTCATAGAAAAGAGGGACAGGTAAAAATGTTTTTTTTTTTTTAATAAGTTCACAAAATATATATAGGAAGGTAGCACAGAGAAAAAGGTGAAAGAGGCTGAGAGAACAGAGTGGAAACCCTAGGGACATATTGGAAAATCCCATCCGTTTAACATCTGGAGAGAGGAGTCAGACACTGAAAGAACTGTTCAGGAAATGTTAAATTTAGCAGCCTAACCCTTAACCTTTGTAATTGAATTGTTTATAGTTTAAAATCAAATGTGATCAAAAAAATTGGTCTGATGAATAATGAAAAAAAAGAAAAGGAGAAAAGAACAAAAAGAGAATCAAATTCATATTTTAAAACAAATTTCTCACAAAAGTCAAATTATTATCACAAGTACAGGCACAAACAAAATTTAACAAATCTCCCTCCTATTAAATTACAGTTGCTTAAAGCCACCATGAATGCAACTTAAAAATTTAAATTTTTGGTGCTAGTGATTGGTGGAATCAAAAAGACATTTTGGCAGACAGTAATGTGTTATCCTGTCCACCAGTGAAAAACCAATTCTTCAAATTTACCCAAATGATGGGTGTCGTAGATACAACCACATAACTACAAAGGTCACAGGTTTGAGAAACCATCTCACAATTTCTATTAGACCTTTGAGAGAGTGCAAGGGTCAATACTCTCATTATTTGCTCTGTATACTGCCCTGTTAAAAACCTCTATTGCTAAAAATTATGAGTCAAAATGCAGCCAGAAAAGTTTATCACTGCTAAGATATTACTCTGCTCATTATAAAGATGATTTATCTGCATTAATCAGTCACAGTCAGATCAAAGTTACACCTGTCTTGCGTAAACCAGTTAATTTGTTCAATTGCAGCAGTCACTGTCAGTTTGTCAAATTACTTTGTTTCAGTGGTTCATATTATTTGATCCATTTGCCTAAAGACCTTTACAGTTATGATCATTTAAACACTCCAACTGATTTTTTATCCACAATTTGCTTGATGGCATATCAGGGTCTCCAGCTTCTGCCCATCTGAGAGAAGGATTAGTGAAAATAATTACTGGGTGTGAGAGATCTTGAATAAGTGGAGTGATTGTGTTATAGGAAAAGTAAAAGTGGCTATTAGAACTTCTGATCAGTTCAGTAGCACAACCATGTCAAAGCTATGCCCAACTTCACCTTAGCTGTCCTCTTACAGCTAAGGTCCACCTTAGCTGAACCACGTGCAGCCGATCCGGAGGTGGACCTTTCCTGCTTTGTTACAATCTCAACTCTTCTCTCACTGCCTTTTGCAAGGAGATCAGTGTTTCTATGTGTCAGAGGGATTATTGTTCAGATCACTGTTAAACTGCCAGTTTTTATTTGCCTGGATACCAGCGTGGATAAGAATCAATGAAGATAAGTGTGTCATTTTGTGCTAGTACAGTAAAATATATTGGAAAAAGTTTGTATTGTAACATTCTCTATACGTAGAATTTGTACTTTTTATACGCATTATTAGAATATTCTTAAAATACAAATCATTGTGATGTTATTAATGTAGAATAAGCTGACCTTTTAAGAAAAGGATGTTGGTGGCAAGACAGTAAGTGAGACAGTTGCCTAGATGCACTCCATAGTTCCAGACCTCCTGAAGACTGAACGTTTCAGCTTACAAAACCAAGCTAGTGAAAACAGGGACATATTCAATAAAGGAAGTGAACAATTTATAGAAAATACTCCACATATTGCTGCTTTTTCCACATAAAATGTAGTGAATGACTTTATCTCAATCAAGTACAAATAGTTATGTAAATGTTTTATGCTGACAACATGTAATTCACTCCAGAGTTTTGCTTCTCTTGCTCTCCCCCACCCATCCATAAAACTCTCCTGCGTGCATATAGAGGTAACATGTTACATGGTTGACCATTTGGGCAGGTAAGGAACAAATGTGAAAATAAACTACATGCAAAATAATCTGCCTTCTATATTGTGGACATGAAACCCTTCCCATCCCTGCTGCCTGCGTTGCCATGATTTTTCAACCGCAGACAGCTAGGGACAGAAGGGGTTATTGTGATTAAAATGTGTTATGTGTTAAAATGTGCTGGCTTACTGTAGTGACAAAAGGTGAAGTGCTGCTGGAGCGCTTGGAACTGCACTCCAGGACTATTTTTGCAAGTGAGGAAACAATTTATACAGTTAACGTAATCCAGTTGAAATTCATGTACATCTTATGAGCAATGTTCCCTCTAAACTGCGCGCCTGCGCAATCGCACACTGTAAAATAAACACATAACAATGTATTCTGTACCATTTTGCAATGCAACTCAGTGAGTGACAAGTGACAACAAGCGGTAACTATTATTTATACAACGATTATACAATGACTAACACTATCCAGCCAATGATATGATACGGTTCACATGTATTTACTTACGCAGCCCATCAATGTCATTAACAGCACTTTGTGCGTACGTGCTGCTGTTTTGCAGGTTAGCGTATAGCTAACGGTGCGGCGGAGTGTAGAGAGGTAAATGCTGCTAACCCCTTATTATGGTGAGACGAACGGGCAGTGGTATATCCACTCACCAAGCCAAAGTACAAAAGAAATGCGGTTCTTTTAAGATACAACATATGATATGATACAACATACTACACAGCTCATGAAAAACAAGATTTTTGTCTTTTTCATTGTAAGTGGGCCAAATCACTCATATCAAAAGTAATGTAACGGAAATTACTGCTGTAATTTGATTCTTTTAATAAGCCATGTAACTTGTTATCATCTCAGGTTTTGAACAGGTGTGATACTGGTGTGGCCAGTGTGCACGTCTGATGTTGCTCATCGTGGTCCAAGGAATGCTCAGAGAGTTTGTGTGTATGCTCAGACACATGAAAAATTACGGGGAACATTGCTTATGAGCATTCCGGGATCTGATCATCATTAAATTTTATGCCATGCAAAAATAGATGATAAAACAAACACAACAGTTGGTTATCATTTTGACATGGCTTGATTGATTTAGGACATCCACATACGCACTGAGTAAGATGAAAGAATGCACTCTGCCTTAAAATTTTTGGTAGCTGTCAAATAGCAGCCCATATACTGTGAGAAAGCAGCACAGTAAAAATTCTCCAGTCTGTTTAACTACTGCAGTAAAGGTTAAGAGGCAGAAAACATTCTTTCTTTTTTTTGGAGCACCCAAAAAGTTTAGGATGATGTGTAAGACTTACTTAGTGGCACCAGGTGCACATCCACCTCAAGCTAAGATTGAGCGATGGCAGGATTCACGGATGTGGATAGGGTCAGTTAACTATCATGGAAGACCATAACATTACACAACAGCCTCTCACACCATAGCACAGCGAGCACACACAGGTGCATGTGTCATAGGTGCACTCCAGTATTAATTTAATTAAGAATAGAACTATAACCCTGAGACAAACAGTTTATATTCACACAGTGGATGCCTTATTTTTAAATTGAAGAGCATATATTTTATCATATTGAGAGCAGGGAGATCCGAAAAAGTATTCAAAATTAACTGCAATTGAAACAAGTCAAAATCTGCTATACTTACGCTTGATGCACACAAGGCCTTTGACCAAGTGGATTGGAAATATATGCTGTTGACAATCAGAGAATTTGGCCTGGGTGAAAGCTTTAGTTCGTGGGTAGAAATGCTTTATGCGCACCCAACTACATCTATCCTCACCAACTCAGACAGATCTCGCCCTTTTAATCTGTATCGTGGTGTTAGGCAGGGTTGCCCATTGAGACCCCTGCTGTTTGCTTTGCGTATTGAACCCCTTGCAGTAAGCATTAGATGTAATCCAAAAATTATCCCTATACATCTGGGCAAAATAGATCATTATATAGCGTTGTTGGGACCTTAACATGTGGAAAGAACAAAGAAAGGATTTGCAGGCCACATCTCAGTGGGAAGTCTGGCCAGCATCTGAGACCCTCAGGAACTCAGATAAAGGGCAGTAAACTCGGCTTCCCAGAGTCCCCCAGATCTCACACCTAGGTGTGAACCGGACTATAAAACCCACCTCTGCCCCCGTCTCTTCTCTCTTCTCTTCTCTTCTCTCTTGGTGGCTCTTCTTGCCACCTCTCCAGAGGAGCTCTGCTCTGTCCTCCTCAGAAGCCCTACAGGGCCGAGGACTCACTCAGACAACTTCTCCAGCAGTCCTGCTCAATGCAGATTGCTGCAC
>JAPZDV010000024.1:30603-45039 GCA_029814665.1 Acanthurus lineatus
TTTGTATTATTCAAAATTTTGACGCCAATATTTTCACTTTTACTGCAAATGAATATCGGCTCCAAATATTGGTTATTGGCCTCCTTGACCACTAATAATCGTATTGGTATCGGCCCTGAAAAAACCATATCGGTTCTATCTCTACTTTTTAGTCTGGCTTTTTAAATGATTTATGTTTACCTATTTTTCTGTCTATTTATTGACTATCTATAATTTCATTTTATTTTACTGTTTTACAAGTTGACATATCATCTTATTATTATTTATTATTGTTATTAACATATTTCCTTTTATTTAATACTTGCATCTTTTAATTACTTATTTATGCTTTGAACCTTTAAGTTGTTGATTAATTTGTTTTTCCTCCTGTTGTCTTTTATCCAATCTCCTGTGGTTCCTCACCTGTGATGGCATTTTCTCAGTTCCTCAGATCCTGTTGTTAAAAAATGTTGTGCTGCCATGGATGCATGTATGTGTGCGTGTGTGTGTATGTGTACATGCAGGTGGGATGGGGATAGAGGGATGGGATTAAAATTTTTAATATGTTAAGCACTTTGTGCTTCAATTTATATGTATGAAAAATGTTGTAGAAATAAAGTTTTACTGACTGATTGATTGACCACATTGCTTAGCCTGCTGCCACCAGATAAACAGCAGTAAAGGATTGATGAACTGAAAGAAGAAAATGAAGAGTTTTATCCTATTGATGATATGAAGTAGAAAACCTTTGTCTCAGGGTTAGGGTAAGTGTTAACAATACTGTAAGGAAAAAAAGGATATTTCATCTTGTATTGAAGGGCAATCCAAGAAAACTGAGAAAGTATAGCATTATATGTGTCACTTGGGCAGAAACTAATTTTTCCACCCAACAGCAATGCAGAAAATCTTGTCAGTCCTTGAGTAAATCATGTTGTTTCTAATTTTGTTTTTGAGAAGTTTATTAGTTCAAAGGCAGCACAGGCAGGCTTATTGCTGTGTGGAAAAAAGGCAAAGTGAACTTTAAACTCTCCTTGTCAGCTGACTGGAGATAAAACTACTGTAAGGGGCCCTGGCTCAGCAATGCTAGAAACATTACACCCATTACTTACATATACAGTTCTCCACAAGTAATTAACATTGCACATGCAAAATGCATGCTGTATTTTTGACATTTTATTGTCATAGATTTTATGGATGGATCTAAAAGTCTCTATACACAGAGGGAAGTGAATAGACAATAGTAAGTTAGTTTGTGGCTTTTCAGGTTCCACAACACAGAGTTTTAGACCAGAGGGACAAGAGGCTGGTAAGGCCAGGTTGAGTTAAGGAATGTTAGCACGTAACAGGGTGGTGTAAAGAGAGGGACGGAGGGAGGGAGCCAAACAGAGGAGGGACAAAGAGCAGGAGGGAGAGAGTCATAAGTAGAGTAATTACAGCTTAGGCAAAAGTAAGCAAGCAACTTTACTGCTTTCACAGGTTACCTATAAGTAGCTAACGACACTGCTGTTCTTGTGACAGAATGGAAAGAGGGCTCTGGAAACATTTCTTTGTTCTCTGAGTTGTTGTTTTTACTGTGCTTATTTTTGGGATTTATTTGTGTCAGAACATTTTATTTCATGGCATGGATTTACTCCTGGACTTTGGTTAATTTTTATGAATTTTCTCAGTTTCACAGTCAAACAGTTTTTTCTTAACTCAATTTTAAAAAAAACTAGGGAGGAAAGGGAAATCATTTACCATGTCTGTAAGTGCCCTATTTAGGGGCAAGAGGGGGCAGAAGTCACAGGAAAGTCAAGAGAAACATCCAGTGGCTGTCTATCAACCCAACCATGAAGATGATGATGAGGAGGAAGATTCCACAGTTGGTTTCAGCAGAGAGCCTATCCGCAGGAACTCACGCTTTTACCGGTCAATGAGGAAGAAGAGGCTGGTTGCATCTGAGCAGCCTGAAAGTAAGAGAATATCAGGTCTCTGCCATGATTTGCATTTAATGTTTAATTTTATTGCATTTAAAATTTTGGGAACCTGTGCTCACACCTCCTCTGGTCCTTGTGGCATAGTCTGGAATTTGGTTCTGTCTCTGCTTTGGTAATGGAGAATATAGATTTAGTGTATAATAGATCTAGATTGTTGTCACATTGACACTTCATGCAGTTGTTATTAAAAGAACAGCAAAGGCTTGGTAACCCTTTCTGTCAGTCGAAATCTAAATGAATACAACCTGATAAACTAGTTCTGTCTAACAGCACAATAGTCTGAGTAATACTTGTAAATTCCATGGATCATTCTCTGACCTCATGATTACTAAAAACAACTTGAGATTGACGTGTCAAATAAAACAGTATACCTCATCTCCTGTTCTTAGTTCCTTAAATGATTTGTAAAATTGTCCTGGCATTATTATTTACCAACTTGCTTTGAACTCTCAGATAAAAAGTCACCCTTTTTTCAGGTACAGTCACAAAATTAAATAATAGAAAAAGTGGTTGGATGAAATGTTTTGAGTTTTTAGCCAGCACATGAGCACAGGATTATATATAGGGAGGCACCATTTACAGACTCGAGCCAAAAGCAAATCATGTAAGATTAGACTTTGCTCAGCCTTAAAGGGAGGGCTCAAGACTAATTATTTAATACATAACTAGACAGTAAACACAAGTCTTACAATTAAAAATAATGTAAAATTAAGTCATTAAGTAAAATATTAACATCTGTTGAAAATAAAAAATCCAGTTGTCTGATCATCAGTGACCACAGAAAGGACTTAAACCAAGTAATGTGTTTTCTGATTTGAGTCAAAATGTAATAGTTATCATTATGAAAAAGCTTTTCTACACTTACAAAATATCAATATTTCCCACTGTATGTACAATAATAATAATAAAAATAAAAATTCAAGACAACCAGTGGCTGTAATTACAAGACCTAAAATCTCAAAAATAGTACTGGCACTGGTAAAATGTTAAGACATTTCTTAAATAAGACTGAGTTCTTAAAATTCCCTCTTACAAAAGTTTTAATCTCAGTATGGGTAAAAGGCTATTGATGATATTTCTAAAGCAATATGCCAAAACTTCGGTCTAAAGTAGTTACAAGTAATAGGGGTTACCATAGATCACGCACTTAAATAATCAAAAGTTTGGTTGCAAGATTAAAAGTGTATCAGTCTCATAAAAAGTTGACACCCAATGTGGTCTCAAACTGTGAGTACAAATGCAGACAAAAAAAAAAGAAAAAGAAAAAAAGTTACCATGGTTAAGAAGATCAGTGTCAGCTTTATTTATTTAGGTTGTTTAGTCTACAGTAACAGATCTAGTAAGACTTAAGAATATTGAACTAAACTGGCTTTTTTTTTTACAACTCCAGACTTATCCTCTTAATTTGTTCCGTACTTTATTTAGCAGCCCCTGGCATTAGTGTATAAATTCCTTCATACAACAGATAGTTCAGACCAAGTAATTTGATTGGAAAAGAGGCATTAAATAAGTACTGATATACAGTACAACATCACTGGGACGTTTAATTTATGTATCAGTACAATTTACAAGTGTTCTAATGATCGTGAATTTCACTGACATTAACTGAAATCCCTAGCTTAATGCTATACTGTAACGTATTGCACCGAGAAGATCCACATTTTCCAGACATAACATTTGACTTTACGTATGAGCGATCGTAAGGAAAGGAGAAGTACGGGAAGAAGCCAGGATATTTCCTGCCAGCCTGAGCAAATGAAATGAGCCTAACGTCGACAAACTAGAGAGGAGCAAAATTGAAGCCAAACAACGTGGGCTTTGAACTTTGAATAATAGTACAATAAATGGAAATATAAAGATAAACGATATCACGATAACACACGATATCAAAGTAGCGGGCCATAATGCTGTAATGTGTTAACTAAACCAGTATGCTAGAACCGTGGCCATTGTTTGTGTTGCCTGGCAACAGTCAAATCCCAATCTAGTTGCGGAACTGTTTGTTTTGGCGGAGCCAAATAATTTTTTAGACCAACAAACAAATCATAGTCTGTTGTCGCTTATAACTGTTCAAGCTCATATAACAGTTGCATGAAAGCAAATAATTTATAAAAAAAAAAATACATCCACAGATTCTTAAGAAAGATGCAGAATAAAAGTCTGTATTTAACACAAATTTACAAAATTAGAAAAGTAAATATTATTTGAAAATTAATTTTGACGGGTCCCAAATGATCATAATATATACATTAACGAGTTTACTGACAAGGTCTGATATGGTCGAAGGATCTCTAACCAATAGCACAACGGCATGGATGTCATGTGAAGTCATCAACCTTAGGCTTAGGAGTTGCCTTAGCGTTAGCGCATAAGTTTCTTAGCTTAAACGTCATCAAGGATAAAGTATGATCCAGCATATTTAAACCAACTACACAACAAGTAAGAGCCTTGCAGTCTAAACTAAAGTGTTGTTACCGGTTAGACTGTTAAAATTTGAGAAATATCAGGTTCAATCCCTGGCTACATTAGTATTTGTACATTCAGTAAAAAGTTGTTAAGTCATATAGATTTTCACAAAGTCTCTTTTCAGTGTCGACACTGATTCTCATCAAACAGACATTTTCACACTCAAGGTCCTGATGTACTGAATATCAGCAAGGCTGCGATACTAAGGCACTTTGCCTGTGGCCTCATGCCTATGACTGCACCACAGACGAGCTGATATTCAGTACAGCATTACTACCTCTCCTGTATATAAATATATAAATTCACAAGTGGACTGCCATATAAATGCAGTGTGTGTGTGTGTGTGTGTGTGTGTGTGTGTGTGTGTGTGTGCGTGTGTTTGTGTGTGTGTATGCTGCATAAAAACATTGATAGGCTCACAATGGGGCTTGTGCACAAAACACTAACCGGCAAAACCTACCCCTTGTAGTCTGGCTTTCAAATGAACTCTTCCCTTTTCACTTTTATCAATCAGTTCATTATTTATGTATAAACTGTTCTTTCTTTTTCCTTTCCTTTCTGTTTTACTAGTTGCTCTATCATTTTATTATTGTAAATTTTCATTCATTTCATGTCATTTCATTTTCATTTGTGTATTGTTTTCATTTTAACTCCTTTTATTCTTGTACGTACCCATTTAAACACACATCCTCTCTTTAAGTTTTTATAGAATCTTATCCTTACTGTATCTAAGGGTCATCCACAAGGGGGGCTGTGACTGTGACCTTAGCCGTAGAAGTAATGTTATGGGGGTCTATCTGGTGGTTTGGGGAGTCCGGACAGCATCAAGATTGTAGTGTTGACGCTGGCTGGGGAGGTTTCTGCAGCAAAAATTTTTTGCACTGGCAGTTGTGGTTAGAGGTGCTGGTGTGGAACAAGTGTATGTTCTAGGCAGGAAGGTATTGTTTATATTGTTTTAAAGCATCACTTTTTGAAACACAGACACACTGCACAAATAACTGTAAGACAAAACATTGATTAAAACAAAGAGACTGTGTGACACAGCCATCAACCTTGCTCTACTTAAGTGCAAAGAAGTATAGTGGCAAACGAGGAGGTGAGAAGGCCTTAAGGGTTAGAGAAATTCCTTCACAATCTTGAGTCAGATTTATGTTACTAGAAAAAGGGATACCTCAAGGCCATTTTTCCATTTTTATCAGTGACCTTTCACAAATCTGCTGTTACTGTTGTAATCAATTATATGTATACAAAATATGTAGATATAATTTTGTCAACTGAAATAAGAAAAATAATTCTCAGATGATACCCCTTATTCTAAACTATAGAGATATTTAAAAGGCATCTCCTTTTACTAATCTTCAAACAACCAGCTCTTGCTTTAAATTAAACATGGGATTTTAAAATATGTTTGCAGGTTCTCATAAACAAATTTGTATTGCTCTGTATGGGTATGTGTACTTGTATTTGTCTTTGGCTGTCTTCCCCTTTGTGGATTCTTTTAAGCCCTTTTCACATGGGATGCAGTGTTTTCATGCATGCCATTCGGTACGGCACAGAGCCCTGCCCCCTAAGGACTGCATGCTGACCCTCACGCTGTGCTGTTACATCATGCAACACATACACAATGCACACAATGTGCACACAGCACACACCGGGCCCTATCTGCAAAGGGCTTAAGGGCAATCAGTTCATATGGGTGTAACAATATCTGGGAGAGCTTTTTTTTTGTGTATGTATAAACGCAATTGCTAGCTTTGTTTCCTGTGTTGTATATTCTGTATAATGGTGTTGAGGAACCCCTTGAAAATGAAGTGGTTTAACTCAGGGGATTTATCCTTTCTATACATTTCAGTTTTAAAATGTATTTCTATATTGTTTTCTTCAGCTGTGCCTGTACTGAATATGATTGGGACATATTTCAGTGGCACTATACCGAAATGCTTAAAGTAGTATAGTGAAGTCCAATAAAACATCACCACCCACACGGCTCCAAAGGGTCAGTCTTCTTTTTATGGAAGTTTTAGTGGCTCAGTGGCCAAGTTGAAACCAGCTTTCTAGCCACTATTGTACAACTGATTGCTCATCCACTGATGCAATTTCACAGGGAGTTGCAGCACAGCTGCATGCTGAACGAAGGCATGGACCAGACACTGAGACTGGGATATTCCCTCCAGTTCTGCCGTGTCCCTCCTCTATTCATTGAATCAAAGAAGAAATTCTATCCTCCAAGAATAGATAGATTTTCTCTCCACAGACATTAAGTGCCTGTTACAAAAAAATGCCCTCTCTGTAATGATAGACAGAAGAGGTTTCACTCCTTGTATGTCCTGGTTGCAAACAAGATCAGTTTGGGACACATTCTACATCTCCACTCCTTGATCCGGTGCATCCTCTGTATTAAGTAGATCAGGAGGTCACTAGAACAAGTTTAGCCAGGGAATTGGTTCACCAAGAATGACCTGGAGGGTTCTTTATATTATGACGGAGTGGCACCAAAATGCAGCATTTTGCTAGTTAATGTGTGAGCACAACAGACATATCTATTTGGCTGCTTCTTTTTTCCCTGAACTTTGAGGGTCTTCTTTTAAGCCAATCATTGACTTAAAAAGTCCAAGGAATGATCCACGTTCCACACAACTCAGTTGATTTCACATCTAACCAGGTAAGATGCAAATGTGGTAAAGTTAGACATAAAATACTGCAACTACTGAAAAAATACTTAAATAATGAGAAGGAAATGAGACTTTTAAAAAGGAACCTGAAAAGTACTATATCCTGGGAAAAAACCCAAAACTTTTTTACTTATGTGCTCTACTTGTAATGAGCATGAGCCACCCCTGATGATACATGCCTCCTCCAATCAATGGGAAGTGCCATTGTTGCTGGAGACTTTGAAGGAAAGAGGAAAGAAAGAAGGAAGTATGCCTGCCCCTAAAAAGCTCCACTCTGGAGACATTTTCTTTCAAGAAAGCTTAGCAGCTCTGTTCAAAGTTTAGTGTCAAGGACACATGCACTAAATTTTAACTTATCTATTAGTTTTATCTCTTGGACATATCAGACCTTTTTCAGGGTCTGTACTCACTGGGAAAACTAAGAAATGGTGAAATAGTTTGTGTCAACTATGTTACATTTAACATAAATATATACAATATACAATACATATACAAGTGCATATACACCTGCACTTTGCCATGCTCCACAATGTCAAAAAAGACACCCTTAACATCTCCTTTGCTTATTTATTTTGACCTTGATTTTTTGGTTTGACTATAGTCAAGCTGTGTGTGCACTGACTGGGCATCCCATTTCTCTGCTGCAGCAGCTGTGATTACACAGGAGTGTAGGTTACTAACCTAAAGCTGGCAGGGAAAATAAGTCATTGTTGACATTGCAAAGTCACAAAAGATAGCCCATGACTATCTACAGCCTACCCAGGTCACCAATAGAGTTAGCAGTTACAGTGAAGGAGTGCAGAGGGTCTATGACTTTCCAATTTTTTTTTGCTAATTAGTAATGGTTAGTATTTAGTAAAGAACTTTTTGAGATACACAATGAAAATTATGGCTATTATGGTTTTCTTTAAGACCCAATAGTGGATTCCAAGACAGGGGAAAGGTTTTTCAAGGGATTCATTGAAAGGTAATTAAAAGGGATTGATTGCTGGCAGGGGGAAGGGACAACATGGAGGTAGGCTGACATGCTTCAAGGCTGAGTGCACGTGAGGTGAGGCTGGGAGTTGGTGCGGCGTCAGAGCAAGCGAACAAAATGCTAGAAACATTAAGCTTGACCAGAGGTGGTTAGCACCCTCACCTCACAGAAGAAGGCTCCAGTTTGGAACTTGGCCTTTCTTTGTGGAGTTTACATGACCTCCCCATGACCTTATGGGTTCCCTGTTTGTCCTCTTTATTGTATTAAAACTGCATGGAGAAGTGGGGACCAAACAATGTGGAAAATGGCATTAATAATTCAGCAAATACCTCGAAACCGTGTGTTAAAATGTTACTTTCCCCTATTGTCTAGGGGGTTGGGGTACAAGAAATTATTGTCCTTATCTATCTGGAACAAAGAAAAAAGTAGTTTGATGTAGCCAAACAATATTAAGAGCCACAAGAGTCATATATAATACAGGACATGATTATTAATGTGCAATTTTTTGGCAGCAGGGAAAGGGAAATTTATATTTTTTTTCTTTTATCCATGGTCCTTTACCTTATAAAATGGTTATTGTTTTGAAGATGATGATAGAGGTGACCTCACCTTAAAATAGAAAATAGTACTTTAAACCCAAACCATGCTGTTTCTCTAAATTGAAAATTAAATTGTGATCTATTATACTACTATTATACTATTATATTTCAGAAATTGATATGGTTTGATTTATAAGGCACAGACAAGTGTTGTTGTCCTGTTAATAGCAGCATCAGAAATATTTATATGGTAGATATTATGTAAAAGAGCAATTACACATTTGCTGCTTTATTTTGAGGATTTGTTTGAATGCCAGGACAGGGTCAGGGGAAATTAACATGCTGCCTTCCAAATGCCTGAACATCTTAACATGTTTAAATAATCTTGAAAGATGGTTTTTATGTTAACATTAAACATACTATATACCGCTCAGTTCCATCCAGCTTTATTGGTTTTTTCTTTTATTTTACTGTAAAATACTTTCAGTCATAGCCTCTCACCGTAGGGTTTTTTACTGGGTTTGTTTGAGACCAAGGTGGCAAAGGCTGGACAACCGGGGTGACATTTGACAAACAAAGGTTGTGAGTTTGTGAGTTTAAGAGTGTCATTAAGTGAAAAATCACAATGAAGCAGAGAACTAATGCTACTCTTGCTACTCCAATAAAACATAGCCTTTTTTTCACAAACAAAAATAATTTTGCCTCGCAAATGATTAAACTCTTACCTTGTTTTTAGAAAAAATGATGTTACAAACTTGTTTTGTGGCACGCTCAGATATATTACAATCAGATGGTTTGCCATTAACAAACAGGAACTGGAAAGTGTCCCGTGTTTTGCACACAAACACTTGTGATGTATGAAGCCTGTGACATTTAAGGCTCTTTGTTTTTTAGAGGGTGGCTGTTCCCCATCCATCCAGAAAAGGCATTAGAATGCTTATATTTTTATATGTTGTGTTAAGAGCATTGGAAATCATTCTTTTCTGCTATTTTTCAACTAAGGCAGTGGTCAGAATCAACCAGACGGTCTGCTTTTGCCTTAGATAGGCAGGGAAAACCTTGACTTAACACTTTCCTAAATATTTATCATTGTAATACTAGAAGGCTTAGCCCACTGTTTGTGCATTGGCATATCCTCAGGACTTATTTGGCTTTTGTTTCAATATTTTTATTATGATTTTTACTTTGAATAATTTTGTCTTCACACATGGTATTGTTAAAATGTTTAATTTTTTTTAAAGCAAACAGACACTGCAGAAAACATTAGTGAGATGAGCTACTTGTCAGCCATCAAGAAGTACTAGCTCTCACATTACAGGATGACCAAACAAACAAATTAAGAACTACCCAAACCCACCAATTTCCCACCCCCTTTCAAGTCCTCAGCTCTCCCCAGGAGTGTTACCTAATATCTAATGAAAAGGTGCCAAACCTTTTCAAATTCCCTTAGTCTATTTTTAAGAATAAATCTAATTATTTCTCGATCTTGCTCTAACTCTTTCTAGATGTAGAGTCTTGGTCAACTAAGTCAGAGTTATCCGATATATCCTCTGGTAACTGTTCCCCCGATTCTGCATCCCATTCTGCTTTGAGAATGTTAGTTGTGGTTGCAGAGACGCTCAGCAGTGTATTGTACATGTAAGAAATTACATTTTTGGACCAAGCAGAACATTTCAAACAGCCATTCAGTCTGACCCTGGTCTCCTAAAGTTGGGAAGATATGTTCAGTCTGATTCCTTGTGTAATTTCATTCAATTTTTTTTTTTTTACATTAAGAAAGCTTTACATTTTTGAAAACTTTAGAAAATAACTAATATAAAAAAATCCAATATGGTGGCCATCTTGGATTTTGAAAAATGCTGACCTTTGAATACTTTTTTTTCAAAATCTTGATTTCTTTATTACCTAGGATCATGATTCCATTATATTTCTGGGGACAGGAAATTGAAAGGTGCAAATTAGAAATTAGTACAACTGATCAGTGGCACAGATTTAGGTCACCATCTTATCACTTCCTGCCATGTGTTTAAAGAGAAGATACCATCTCAGTTTAGGGATGTTTTCAATTTGGTTTCCCTTCAATAAGTATACAGTGCATACAAAGCATGCTAATATAGATAGCAGATCTTCTGCCACCTCACTGGTTTGAAAAAGCATGTTTAGAGCATCAAGGACATCATCATCACTCTTAAGGCGGTTGTTCAGCCAAATGTATTTGCCTGTCCTACAAAATCTTATGAGACACAATCGCCATATATATTGAGAAGACCCATCAAACTTTTGTTTTGTGTATCATAATGCACAGTCAGGGCCAGCCCCAGAACTTAAGGGGTTTCTCTCACATTGATGCCTAAAGGTTGCTGAATCTCTTTAAGGCTTGCATTTCACCTGTCTGTTGGACTGGAAACCATAGAGGATATTTTGGCTCACTGTCACTGCTCACTGCTCACTGTCACTGACACTGGTTCTTGTTTTAGTTTCAAGTTCAACCACAGGACCCACTATGAGCTAGTGGATCAAAGCATACGGAAAACGTTGGAAACGTCATTTGTGTTTCTAGAAACTGGGATGACATTTTCTGTTTTTTCCTTCCTGAATTCAGCAATGTTCTTGCATATCATGCTGCTTTAAAGATTGTCTTTTCATGTTATCCATGTCATTGTCATCACTTGTAATGACAGAACAACTCGTGCATCAGGAGAGTACAAGACTACTGGCTTTCTGCATTGTATTTCACACTGGGTAGTTCGGTGAGGATCTTTTTTTTTTAACCTGTCCTGTCTTCTTTTCTTTTAACCTTTCCTGTCTGGCAGCTTAGACATGCAGTGTGGGAGGTCTGGGTGCATTGTGGTGCCAAAACATATTTGCTCTACAAAGGCGGAGACTGATATACTCCTCCTGTTGCAATCTTTGAAATTTATTAGGAATGCCAACAAACAGCACAAGGCTTGAGAGTGGATAGGAAGAGAGAAAAGAGAGAGACTGGGGAAGAAAAAAGGGAGGAGAGAACACAAAAAACAACAAAAACTATCACAAAAATAACAACAGACTTAACAACAGTGTTAACTTTGGCAGTAAGAAAAAAACATCTAAAACACAAGCATTTACATTGGCAATAGTGGGAAAAGCTAAAAAAATTATATCTCAAAATAACTGTAATAGTGATGACATTGTTATTTGTGATTGTTGCGTGCTGTGTGTGTGTGTTTGTGTGGAGGTTTGTGGTTGGTTGTGGTTTGTTAGTTGAAGTGTGGGGTAATAACAACACCCCTTGGCCCAAGGAGCAAGCAGCCCGAGATCCAAGCCACTGGAGAAACCAACATCCCCCAGAGCCCAAAGAACCTACCACCACATGCCCTAGAGACAACCATAATTACAATCCACGGAAGAACCTACAGGAGAATGCACAGTAAGCAGGCCCCAGTATGGGGAGACCCTCAGAGGGACAATGGACAAGAACTCCATAGGCTGCAAAAGGCCCCAATCTAGCACAGCAGCCACAGGATCCCACTGACCACCGTCCCGCTCAGAGCCCCGAAAAGGAACCCACTACACACTGGGGAGGCCAGAGCCTCGCAAACAACCCCCCTCCCTGCCGATGAGGTAGGCTGAAGCCACTGCGACAGCTCGCTAGCCTCAGATCAAACTACATCCTCTGTATATCCTCTGTGTAGGGAAGACATCAAAAGGCCACAGGACCCACCAAGGCACAAGGACCCAAGGGGACAGAGAGGAGCAGATCCCTAGCCCAGCCACAGACCAACCCCCCACAGGCACAGTTAGAGCCTAGAGCATCCCAGAATTACCCAAAACCCCCAGTGGTATCCCAATAGCAGAGCTGACACCTCACCCATAGACTACAGACCCCCCCATCCAGCCTCTGTGGGGTCATCAAGTAGAGGCATCAGGAGGACCCTACCACGCTCCTACCATCCCCCATCCAACATGGGTGGATAGTGTGCGCATGTGAAGGTTTGTGTGTGTGGATGTGGATGTTGTAATAAGATGTATGTATGATTGTGGTACAATTTTAAATTGGGGGGACAGCCAGAGCACAGGCACCCCACCAAGGGCAGATAGCATTGCTATCAGTGTGTGACCTCACAAATGCACTTCTGGAAGAACGGTCAAAAATTCCTGTAAACACACTCCTAAACCTTGTGGAAAGCCTTCCCAGAAGAGTTGAAGCTTTTTTACCTGCAAAGGGTGGGCCAACGTCATATTAAACCCTATGGATTAAGAATGGGATGTCACTTAAGTTCACATGCGAGGCAAGGCAGGTGAGTGAATACTTTTGGCAATATGGTGTATATCAACATACGTCAATAGGCCTGAACAATTCATCAAGAATTATTGATTTATTATTGGTGATTATAATTTTTTTTACCATACTGTTATCTCTTCCATTGCCTGTAAAAAAATGTTGGTTACAGGCAGTCATGCTGGATGAAAGAGAACTACACATTCTGTGTGAGGCCTCTAATTAAGAATATATTTTTAATTAATGAACTTCCACTATAAACATTTACACAATGAATAATAAGTTAATAAATAAATTTTCAATTGTATTTACAGTTTATTGTGTTTTATAAAAGGTACTTTATTCCTACAGGAGCATGTGGATCAATCCATGTCCCTGTAGCTTGTGGTAACACTGGAAAGATAGAGACTGGAAAATGAACTGGCCCAGTTTTGACACCAGAATACAAGATAAAGATCCTGTCCCTGTTGAGCTATGGGTGGCAATAAGTCTGTGGCAGTTGGCAATGAATCTAGAGTACAGACTCATCTCTCTCTTGTTTTGTGTTGGCATGTTTCCTTGCGGACATTAAAAGCTTAACAAAGAATGGTTTTGAACATGTCACAAGCATCATAAGCATGGCATTTAATCTATATCTTCATATTCATACCTACTTCCAAAGGCTAAGTGATGTGTTTGAAGCTTTGGCTAAATGTGTGTGTGTGTGTGTGTATGCGTGTCTGTGTCTGTGTGTGTGTGTGTGTGTGTGTGTGCGTGCGTGTGTGTGTGTGTGTGTGTATGTGTGTCTCCAAGCCCTATGAACAACAATTTTGCCTGGGTTTATTTTTCTGGTGCTGGCGTGGAGTGAAGAAAAAAACACAGTACTGGACGCACAAAAATACTGATTGCACACACACACACAATCACACACAAAAAAAATTCTAATTACTTCTGTCTGACTCCTTATCAGTAAAGTTGTCACAGCTCACATATGGCGGTGATGATGCCGTCTGCTGTGTCTCATTTTCATGAGATTCAACTGGAAGTGGGTCTTCTCCTAGGTATGATGTCCAGCTCATCATACTAGAGACGCTTGCATTTTTTCTTCACCAAACTCCCGCTTTGCAAAGCAAATCTCAGACTTTATTATATTGCTGACACAGTTTCTTTTCTTTGATCTGACATCCGGCTCAGCCATTTGATTTAAACCCATTGCCCCAATTATCTCACGAAACAACTTGAAAATGCTGCTGTTTTTGTGAGTGGACGTAAGCAGCTGGTTTATTTGATTGTCTGACCATATTTCCAGTGGGGGTTTGCATTCACATCACATCACAAACGAACCACACCAGGGTTCACTTGTTTGGTCTGCACCAAAGTTCAGATGAGCCTTTACACCAGCCCAAAAAAGCAGACTTTCTGAGGAAACAAACTCTGGTCCGTTTAAATCGGATCAAACAGTCCTGATGTGAAGGTGACCTTAGTGATAGGAACAGGTGTATTCTGGACAGACAGACATTAATTGAGCATGAACGCAGAACATATAGGGAGAGAGATGAAAGAGAGGAGCTCAGTGTGTCATGGAGTC
>JAPZDV010000024.1:75693-108348 GCA_029814665.1 Acanthurus lineatus
GACATTAAGAATAAAATAAAATACATGTTTTGTATTACAACCATTAAATCTGTGTCTGTATTGCATATTCAAACCTTAATACCATACCATAATAGATTGATGGATACTTGCAATGACCAGAAATTCTGCAGAAAAATGTAGTTTACTCAAATCTGCTAATATTTGGTCTAAAATATAGACTAAAACTAAACTAAAACTAGACTATTCTAAGACTAAAACTCTTATAATATTTAGTGGACTAAAATTAGATTAGGACTAAAAGATTTCAGATGACAAAAATATGACTAAAACTAAATCATGTGTTTTTCAAAAGACTAAGACTAAGACTAAATCAGAATTTGCTGTCAAAATTAACGCTGGCTGTGGTCAGATGAGTCCACATTTCAAATTGTTTTTTGAAATGATGGACATTGAGTCCTTTGGGCAAAAATAGGAAAAGAACCATCCAGATTACTATCAATGCAAAGTTCAAAAGCCAACACCTGTGATGATATGGGGTTGTGTTGGTCTCCGTGCTTTGAATAACTTGCACATCTGTGAAGGAACCATTAATGCTGAAAGGTACATAAAGGTTTTGGAGCAACATATGCTGATATCCATCCCCTCTTCCAGGAAAATCTCTGCTTATTTCAGCAAGACAATACCAAGCTCCATTCTACTCTTGCTATAACAGTGTGGCTTGGTAGTAAAAAAAAGTACATGTACTAGAGTGGCCTGCCTGCAGTCCTTACCTGCCTCTCATTGAAAATGTGTGGCACATTATGAAGAGCAAAATATGACAAATGAGACCCCGGCCTGTTGAGCAACTGAAGTTGTATATCAAGCAAGGATGGGAAAGAACTCCGCTTTCAAAACTTCAACAATAAGTGTCCTCAGTTCCCAAATGCTTGCTGAGTTTTGTTAAAAGACAGGTGGTGTCACAAAGTGGTTAACATGCCCCTGTCCCAACTTTTTTGGAATGTGTTGCGGGTATCACATTCAGAGTGAGTGTATATTTCCAAAAAAACAATAAAGTTTATCAGTTTAAACATTAAATATTCTGTTCTTATTTACATTTTACATAGCCTCTCAACTTTTTTGGAATTGGGTTTTGTATTATGTGCATTTCCGAACCTTATCTGTGCATACCTAAATTATGTTAAAAAGAATTTATTCCTTTTGTCCTTATTACTTACATATGTTTGACGATCATTGAATGCCATGTATTATGTATTTACATTTTAGCACGTGTTTGTATAGTGATTTTGCCATCATGTTGCAAGATGATTTACAAACACTACTTGCAGCACTGTGTTATAACAGAATTAATTTAAAGCCCATCTTGAATAGACTGAGGTGTAACTTACCATGATAACGACTTATTGTGTTGTTCGTGCTCTTCCTGAGTGTTTGTTCTTCTAGCCTGACCATCATCTTCTAGACACAAATACAAAAAAACATACGTGCATTGTTATATGTGCATATACAATTAATGACTCATGTTAACTTAGATTTGCTGAATAATTTTAAATAGGAATCATGAATAATGAATGTTAGTAAGGGAGGGTTATAGAGTATAATTCAATACTCAACAATTTCTTTTCACAGAATCATATACTAATGAAGATAGATAAAACTCTGGATATCATTTAGTCTGATTTTATTTTTTATAATTTAATAAATGTGCAGGTTTATTTGAAAATAAAGAATATGCAATGACATTTGACAATAAATTATATTTAACTACTTATCAGACAAATAACATTAATATAAAAATTATTGCATTTTTCTAAAAAAAATTTGATACATGTATTTCTGTTAATATTTTTTTCCTTTTTATCTCCTATTTTTTTGTTTCCTATTTCTATTTTTCTTTACCTCTTTTTTTCTCTCTCACTTTCCTTTACACCTTTGTTAAAGAGGAGGTGTGTCTTGACTCTGGCCAAAGCAGCTGATGTGCCATGTAGGCACATTCTAAAATGCAGACATTATTCTCTCAAGACTTGGATTTGCCTTAATTATGATGTTCTGGCAATAGCCACACACTTATTAATGTTAACGTACCTTTTTCCTGTAACTCTCACACTAACTTCAAATATTCAAAAGCCTTATATCCACACATTCGCTAAAAGGAGCCGAATCTTGTGACATAGGCCACACCCACTTCCACCTGTAATTTTTTTCACAAAATTGCGAAATATGCTAAACCTACTTTTCAAACTCCTAGGAGTTTTTACTCAATTTGCTTGAATCTCTGCAGAAAGAATCTTGACATAGCCATCACAAAAAGTTATCAAAAGAATTTTCAAAATTTGTAAAATGTGCAAATTATTAAGCATCAAGGCAAGCAATCACAACACAATCTTTAGTGTATCTTATCTTGTGTATGTACCATCCACAAATTAACAAGCAAATCTTAGTAGTTGATGATTAAAAGAAAAACTTTGTCATTTCTTGGCCAAAGTAGGGGCTATCAAAATGAACCTTAAGTTTATTGTTACGGCATGCATCTCTAAGGCTTTCCATCTTATTTTGACAACATTGGCCATTAGGAGACGCTACAGCTATACAAAGTGTATATTGCTTTTCAGTTTTCACAAGATTTGTTGACTACATTATAGGGCCAGTCTGGGACAAAACTGAAATAGTTGTAGTAATTGGTCAAAGTGGGCATGGCCTATTAGGCGAAAACATGGGTCTCAAATATGGGTAGGTAAAAATGGCTCTGAAGCACCATCTAGAAATTTTGAAGTGAATCAGTCATTTTCACCTAAGTGCATGAAATCTTGTACACATATGTATCATGCCAAGACTTGAAAACAGTCCCTTGCTGCAATGATCCAGACCAACACAGGAAGTCCACCATTTTGATTTATATTTTTATTTTGTCTGTGGTTTTTTTTTGCCATTTTAAGGGCTTATTCAAGAACGAACTCAATTGAGGCCATTTATCATATCATGTTTTTATTTGGTTATCATAAAATAGAGACCATTATGATGTTAAATTGGTTTTGAGTTTTCTCCAAAGGCCATATGCTGTTGCCATAGCATGGCGGCCATTTTGAGAGTTTCGCCATAAAAAACAGGTGCTCATAACTTCAATGTACATTGTCTAATTTGCCCCAATCTTGTCATGGGTGTTGAAAGTGTTATCCCGATCACAATGACATGTTAGTATTGTGTCATAGTTTGAGCGCCACCTACTGGCAATATGAAGTGACATGTTTTACACCTTCATGTACTTTACCTAGTAGGTTGATCAAATCCACCTCAAATTTGACCAAATAAGCCTAAACACCTTAATCACAACATTTTGTGACGGCGTAACCATGACAGCATGGCAAATTTCCATGTTTTGATGAGATAAAATAAGTTCCTATTTCTCATCCAATCCAAAGTTCTTATGGTGCCTGCATTTTTAGGAAAGTGACATGTCAATTAGGAGACAAGCACATTTTGCCTCCTTGTGGCTACCTTGTGATCAAATCACTCAGGACAGATCAAAAAACCAGGTGGGAATACGGTCATAGTCTCTCTGTCTATTTCTTGCCCTACCTTTTTCTCCCCCTCTTGACCCAACTGGTCCCATCAGATGACCTGCCCACCTCTAAGCCTGGATCTGCACTGAGGTTTATGCCTGTTAAAGGAATGTTTTTCCTCGCCACTGTTGCCAAGTGCTTGCTCTTGTGGGAATTCCTTTCAACAGTTGGGTCTTCTTCAGACCTAGTCTGAATGTATAGTGTGGGGACAACTTTGATTGTGATTTGACGCTTAATAAGTAAAATTTGATTTGATTTTTCAAAAATGTAATAATAATTAAAGCTGCAAGCAGCGTTCGACGGCCCCCGCACCCTGGCGCCTGTTGGAGCCGGCGCCAACTCGCCCCATACACGGCTGACTGCTTGTGCTCAGTCCACAGTGCCATCCAAGCACAGTACATGCCTTCTTTCTCTCATGCAGGCAGGCCAGAACATAACTGCACTCACTGCTTGAAAGTAAAAATCAAACAGCCAGTCAAGTTTATCGATGTGCAAAATCAAATACCCCTCTATTCAAAATTGACCTGACATTGATTCAAATGTAGACATATACAGGAAAAAAACAATGTTCCCTTATGTATTTCCTAGCACGGATGACGCCAGCTTTCACCACTGTAACTTTGGGTCTGTAGTCTGTTTTTTAATTTTAATGTATTTCCAGTAACTGTAATGTAATAGCGCTATATGATAATTTACATTTCCATAGGTCCATCTTCAAAATAAAATCATTGACACCTTTCTTTGAAGCTATTTACAAATAAATACATTCAAACTATTTCATCTGCTGATATGTGTTCTTACATTGGTCATATAATTACAGTCATCTACTGACGTCTATTATCTCATTTCACAAAGTGATATATTAGGATAAATGTAATTCAAACCCTTCCATACTAAAACAAAGCTTTATTTTTCATATATTACATTGGCAAACTGTCAACTGACAACTTCAAATATGTTTGTCTCTCTAACATCCACGGGGACTGCACAGCAACAGAAGGGAAAACAAAGATGGTTATCAGAGTAATAGGATCACTCCTAAACAGTGCTTGGAGCTTAGAGAGTGATGCTCTGCTAGCACCTTGTGGCCAGAGAGCTACAGCGCTGATCATAAGCTCTATACCAAAAAACATATTCCTAGTTTGGCCACAAAGTGGAAGTAGAGCATCACACTTAAGCTTTAGTCAAAGGATGAAGCACATGAGTGGCAGACTGGAAGTTTTTCTCTCATGCAATCCAATGGAGAAAGCAATCAAACCCAAACTTGTTTGTGCTTCCACTGGGCCAACATAGTTTTAGCTACAGACTTCATTCAAATTTTAAATGAGTCGCAAGACTTTGATCTCTAAATCTTGTATTACATGTTTTTGCTATATTGTACTGTTTCTGAGTTATCACAGTTTTAGTTTTAGAGTTTTCTCTGCTCCTTTTCATGTTTTATAATGTGTGTGTATTGCAGACTACTCTCCTGCTCAGAGTGAGTCACATGACCAGCAAAGTGGAGCCGCAGCAGGGCAGAGGACAGAAAGGAGGAATACATTTTAGAAAACTTCCTGAAAAGTACCACAAACTTGATCAAATCTTTCACACAAAATATCGTATTCTAGAAGGTTTTTTCATCCTCTTTCAATTGGCATAGATTTGAAAGCCGTCAGACTTATACTTTAGACTGTAGGGTCCTCAGTGAGACACGTGCCTTTTGCTCCCTTTTGTTCCCATTGACTTTAATGGGAGGACACAGAGGAGCACTCCAACTTTGAGGTCTTGTAAAATCCAAAAGATTCAGGAAAACAATAAAGTAGGTCATTTTATTTAGTACGGTGTCCTCTGTCATCTGTTAGCTTTTGAGGGCACTACCATTTACGGCCTCGGAGGAGATAATTTTTGTAGAAAGTGAAATTTTGGGCATGGATTGCATTTTCAAATGCAAATTGCTGACTTCCTGTTGATTTTGGCCTAGGGGTGTCACTGTAATTTTTAGGTCTTGATTAGTACTACAATTAGGCTTTCGTCCCATCTCTTTACGACTTTCCTGTGGGCCGCAGTGGGTGTTTTTGTGTGCCTAGGTGGCACTACAGAGCACATTTTTGCACCTTGGGGGTCAGTTTTTCCATTTTATCAAATTTTTCACCAGACCTGATGTGCGTGCCAAATTTGGTGAGTTTTTAAGCTTGTTTAGGTGGTCAAATTAAGGTTCAAAGCGCTTGCATAATAATAAGAAGACACAGTACAGATACAATAGGGCCCTCGCACTGGTAGGTGCTGGGGCCCTTATAAGAAAGAAACACTAGAAATACAATAGGGCCCTCGCACTGCCTGGGTGCTCAGGCCCTAATAAGAATCAAACAGTACAAATACAATAGGGTTTTCACAACGTTTCATGGTGCTCAGGCCCTAATAAAAAAGAAACAGTACAGATACAATAGGGCCTTCGCACTGGTAGGTGCTCGGGCGCAAATTAAATACAGAAATAGGGAAATTAAAAAATACTGAACTAAATTAAAATAAAAATAAAAAAATAAAAAAATAAAAATACAAAATAAATATAAAGACAAAAGAACCATTAAAAATTAAATAATTGTCAATTTGTAATATATTTAGTTATTTTATTTATCTTTATTTAGATTTCTACATATATTTATATTTTATAATAAACCTGCACGTTTATTTAGAAATTTAGGCATTTATTTATGCATTTTTTTCTATTATGTCATCTATGTATTTGTGGAGTGATTTAGTTTTTTACATTTTTTATAGTAATGGTAAATTATGTCATTAATTACAGAATAGATAGCATGGAGTCTGGTAACAAGTTAGTAAAACATAATCGCATGCTGAGAATCCAATTTCATGCTAGCATATTTAAGATGTTAATGAGAGATGTTAAGTAAACCACTTGCTTTGTTATTAGACAGCTTGTTTAGAGCTATCTGGCTTTAGCTAGCTCATCTTGTGTGACTTAAACATAGAATCTGGACATTCAGTATCAGTGACCATATATCAATTGCTTGAGACAGTTAAATTTAGTGTTACAGTGCTGTTATCATAACTCCAAAATATTATCTGTCTTGAAAGATTCCTCTACACTGCATGATATAGATATTTTGCATCTGTTAAGTGCTTTGACTTCTTTCCAGAACTCCATAACATTGTTACTGAGCAGTTTTTTGGCCATGGAATCAGCTCTCACTCCTGATTTGCAGATTTTTTTTTTTTGTAGATTTTTTTTTTCATGTGGCAAAACAGTATTTTGCATTAGTGAGCTTCTTGTACTCAAACACAGGCCCTTGTCCAAATGTCCAAATGTCTCAAATGTTTGCCATGTTTCTGTTAGAATCAAGTCTTATATGTGAATTTAAACTATAGTATAGCTCTGTGCTTACCCTTTCGCAAAAGTGTCTAAATTTAAATTCACTGACAAGAAAAATGGATAGATAAAAAAATATACTAGACTGTGATAAGGATAAGCTTGTCTGTTTGTTCATATGATGTCTGATGGATTATTTGGACCCTAAAACTAGACCCGTTAAAAACCACATAATTTTGTGACAAAGACAAAACCACTTATCTCTTACCACAGAGGTTTCCCTCTACATCGTCAAGGAGATTGGCTGTAGAGTTGGCCGTGCCCAGTCTGAGGAGAATCTTAGTTAAGAACACCAAAACTTTGCAAGTCAGATCAATCTTATAATTTACATACTCATTGACGTGGACACAGAAATTATAGTTATGGAGGATAAGCCATATCTGATGATGTATTTCAGAATAAAAAACCATGATGATGTTGATGGAGTATTCAATTTTGCACAGGTTGTAGCTCAGGAGATAGAGCAGGCTGTTTACTTATCAGAAGGTTGGTGGTCTGATCCCTGATCCTTCAGTCTTCATGTTGTAGTGTCCTGGGGAAAGATGCTGAACTCCAAAGTGCTCCTGATGATGGTTCCACTAGTGTATGAATGTGTGAGTATGAGTTCCTGATGAGCAGGCTGGCGTTTTGTAGAGAAGCCACCTGCCGTTAGTGTGTTAATGTTTGTGTGAATGGGTGAATGCTGACTTGTGATGTAAATGCCGTCTATTTACCAGTGACACAATAATATTTGAATGCCTAACAACAAAAAAGAATTTCAGTCAGATAATGTAAAAAAAAAAAGTAAAAGGATACGAATGGTGCTTTAGGAGCATTCTCCTTTTTGACTTTCTCCCCTTTGTCTTTTCTGAGAATGTTCTGGCAATTTCAAACAGTTTTTTCCTCGTTGCTGAAAGTGAGGAAATATCCTTAGTTGTTATCTCCAGTAGACAATGATCAAAGGCTAATGTAGTTATTTGTGAAATACCAGTTGCCTTGTAAATCAGGAAACTTACACTTGCCCATGAGTTTAAGTTTGTCCCTGAACAGAGCATCATCTGAGACTGCCTCCATTGAAGCTGCAGAGTACTGCTCTCCTGGACACAGACACAGCAACACTACCAAACTGAACACTTATTAATTATACAAATCAAACACATTAACCACATAGCCACTTATAGGACAAGGTCAGTTTAAAAAATGCAAGACACAACCAACAAATGTCACAGGGAATGTATAGACACACGTATGAGTATTCAGTGCAAGACACAGTTCCAATAGCTTTCCAGAGGAAGCTTGCTGAGTGATATCTACCTGTGGAATTCTCCATGCTAGATGAATGATTGGACTTTGATTTCTTTGATTCATACTTCAAGCGATCTAAAAACAGAAAGCAGATGTTATGACTGATGATGAGAGGAATCAAGATGGAATGATTTTTGGCACAATGGTATAATGCTCAAAGTTTAAATTTCCATGTTAATTAATCTTGATCAACATCTGACCAGAGGGGTAAACATCCATTGCAAGCATTTTTTTATTATCAGTTTTATATTATACAACTTGTTCTAGCAAAGCCTGGATTTTCAGAAGCCCAAACAGGTAGTATTTCCAAACTCTATTACAAAAAGAATATAATTTAGAATTATGGAAGTCTAAGTTAGACATTGACTTTCAGAGAATAGAGTCAGTTATACTTCGATCTCATGTGATATCTCAATTCTATAATTTTGTCTTTACTTCTGAGATTGAGTGAAAAAAAGTGAGAAAAGAGCTCAAAGAACACCAATTTTTATAAAATGACTGACAAATCTGGACATCTACATATTCCAAACGAGTGCAAGTGCCTGGAAGCAAGTGCCTTGATAATAAGCAGAGGGATGTAAAACTATGACAAATGGAAAAAGATAGAATTCATTTTGTCCAAGTCCAATCACATTTTTTAAACTAAGGCAAGACATTTTAAGAAATAATATTACGTGAAATAAGAAAATCAGTGTTAATCTATCTGTCCAAGTGGAACCTCCTACAAGATCTACAAGCACTGTCCCAAGTTGCTACACCGTCACGCAGTTCCTCAGAGAAGCAAGGGAGAACAAGAGAGACCTGATGGTGCTCTGGTTGGATCTGGCCAACGCCTATGGCTCAATGCCCCACAAAATGGTGTTGGACATACTGGAAAGGCACTGTGGTCCAGCTGCAGTAAGAGACCTCATTCTGGATTATTACAGTGATTTCAGTCTGAGAGTCTCAGCGGAGGCAATAATATCCGAGTGGCACCGATTAAAGGTGGGAATCATCAAAGGCTGCACCATCTCAGTAATCCTGTTTGCTCTAGCACTGAACATGCTGAACATGGACAACCTGAAAGTGACTACTGAGTCTGTGCCTGGAGGAAGATGGATCTTTAGTGGGCTAGAGAGGCTGATGGGATGGGCTAAGATGTCATTCAAGCCAACAAAGTAAAGATCCTTGGTCCTGAAGAAAGGCAAAGTGGTCGACAAGTTCCAGTCTTCAATCTCAGGAACACCAATCCCCACCATCTCAGAGATGCCTGTGAAGAGCCTCTGGTAACTTTTTGACAGCAGCCACAGGGATACAGCTTTCTTCAGGAATACCTGCGAGGAGCTAGAGGTGGCTGAAGAACGTCGACAAGACAGGCCTACCAAGAAAATTCAAGGCGTGGATATACCAGCACAGGATTCTGCCAAAGATGTGGCCAATGCTCCTCTATGAGTTCCCAATCTCCACCATCACAGACCTGGAGAGGAGAGTCAGCCGCTACCTGAGGAGATGGTTGGGCCTACCACAGAGCTTGAGCAACATCGCCCTCTATGGAAACACCTGCAAACTGTCACTCCCCCTGAAATCCATCAAGGAGGAGTTCAAGGTCTCGTTAGCAAGAGAGATGCTGCAGCTCCAGGAATCATCAGAAGTCTTTGGGGCAGGGGTTGCTGTTAAGACCAGCAGGAAGTGGGGCGCCACGTAGCCTAGTCTGTAGCATGGGCGTCCCATGTGCGGAGGCTTCATCCTCCATGCAGCAAAAAGCCCCCCACCCCCCAAAAAAAAAGACTGGCAGGAAGTGGAGAGCAGAGGTGGCAGAGCCATCACAGCCCCCCGGTCCGACAAAGTACAGGGGACGGAGCAGGGGACAACTTGTCCAGAGCGAGGTAAGAGCAACTGTGGAGGAGAGGTCCAGCAGAGCAGTGGGGATGAGACAGCAAGGCGCCTTGACTAGATGGGAGCAAGCTGTGGAGAGGAAGATCACATGGACTGACCTCTGGTGGGCAGAGCCAAACCGCATCAAGTTCCTTGTCCAGGCCGTCTATGATCTTCTCCCCAGCCAATCCAAACTGCACTGCTGGGGTTTTGCGGAATCACCATCCTGCCTTTGCCAGAAGAAGGGGACTCTTGAGCATATCTTGAGTTGCTGCCCAAAAGCTCTGGGAGAAGGCTGCTACCGCTGGCGACATGACCAGGTGCTCAAAACCATTGCAGACAGCATCTGTTGCGCTGTCGCCACCTGTCAATGGGCCAAACCCAGGAAGCATACCATTCGCTTTATCGGAGCGGGAGAGAAGCCAACAACAGCTACAGAGGCAACAGGGCTTCTCAACACCGCACAGGACTGGCAACTGACAGTGGACCTGGGCAGGCAACTCAAGTTCCCCCAGCATGTAGCAAAAGACCACCCTTAAATCTGACATTGTTTTGGTGTCAGAGGCAACAAAGAATGTTGTCATGCTGGAGCTCACTGTGCCATGGGAGGAGCGGATTGAGGAAGCATCTGATCGTAAGAGGGAAAAGTACCAGGACCTAGTCAGCGACTGCCACAGACAAGGCTGGAAGGCCAGGTGCTTGCCTGTGGAGGTAGGGTGCAGAGGCTTTGCAGGGCAGTCCCTCTGCTGGATCTACACTGCACTCGGCATCACAGGTGAAAGGAGGAGAGCCATCACTAACAGCATGGAGGTGGCAGAGAAAGCCTCTAGTTGGCTGTGGATAAAGAGAGCCAATTTGTGGGTGAGCACCAGGGCCTGATCAACTTCGGTAGGGTCGCCTGAGCGAGGGTGTCTGATGTTCGAGAGACCCAAAACACCTGATGACCTCAGGATACATCACTGATGTTGTGCCCTGGCTTTGCATCAGAAGATATCAACTGTCTGTGCTGCAGCACTCAGGACACCACAAGGTTCAGAGAAAAAAACATGGTGATGGCTAATCAGCTGATCTGCGTAAAACCAAGCAAACCCCAATAATTTCACTGTAAGGAGTTCAAAGATTTAAGTACAAACATGGGAACACTACCAAACAGGACCTGAAATGGCCCTTAGGCAGATCAAGAACTACAAACCTCTGTGCACTTTTTTTGGCTCCCTTAATTTTGTCTTTTTAATTAAAGCTCTTGTTCCTAGCCTAACTGTGCTGAGAAACTTAGTGATTGCCAGTTACACGGCTGCTGAATTTACCTGTTATATATTTTTATATGATTTACTTATGATAACAGTACAGGTAGTGGTAGGAATGGGACGCTATTTTTGTTTATGTTGCAGGAAGATAGAGAGGCTGCTTGTATTTTCTTTTATTTAAATTAGGTAAATTTGTTTTGAAATATTGGAGATTGTTGTATTTAGTTTTGTCTGTGCACATCCCTCTGTTACCTATGGTGCATTAATTTTGGTCTGGTCATCCTTGGGAGACTGAAAAGGGAAGTCACTGTTATATGTTGTGCTCAGATTTCCCCTTGGCGGGACATAATTTTCATATGAGCTCATTTTGGTGATTTCATCTTAGACTTGAAACTTGGGTCTGAGAGACCAAGGGACTGCATTCTAGGAGTAGGTGGTAAGGAAAAATTACTTCATTGTTGTTGCCAAAAAACTGCTTCTTTCAAACATGCTGTGAGCAGGGACTAATTCACAGTGCAAGACTGCATGAATATCAACGATATCACATGCATGGCCTTTGTCGCATACCTGACCTAATGCATTTTCTTCAGTCCTGGGGACTGTGGCTCAGCTCTCATCCCACTCTTGTCACTGTTTAGCTTTTTGATCCTGTACCCAACCAACCCCAGATCATAAAGGACCCAGAGCCATCCTGGGCCAAGGCTCGCTAAGACAACCCAGAGCCCACTGCCCCCATGATCAAACCATAGAGGCTGTTGCACCGCCAACGCCCAACCCCTGCTAGCTGGAGACGAGACCTCAGTGAGACTGAGAAGAGCAGACCCCCCGGCAAGCCAGGGACCAAGGTCCCTTCAGGCACATACGGAGCCCAGAGTTTCCAGAGTTTCCAGAATTACCCTAATCACAGACAACCACACAATAGCAAGGTCCAGGCCCCCATATATGGTTCAGGTATTTATCCCCAAAACAAAACTGAAACTTCAGGGCTGTGATGAAGACCTAAAATGCATAATTTGAGATTTCTTTTCATTTATCAACAGTTGCCATTTTACAACAAGCATTAGCATGGCAAGCATCTTTTATAGTTTTTTATGCTATTTTTGAAAGTATTACCAAATTATCTGCAAAAAGAAGGGCACTTACAGTCTCCACAACCCCATCTCACCCCACATTCAAGTGGTTTAACAACATCAACAAGATCATTTATAGAGATAGACCGATATGGTTTTTTCAGGGCTGATACCGATATCGATTATTTGTACCCAAGGAGGCCGATAACTGATATTTGGAGCCGATATTCATATCTGCTTTCCGCAGCTTCTCCTCTCTTTCTCCTCTCCGCCATGCGTGAGCACTGTGCATGCACAGCCTTCACGGCTGATTGGCTGTTACCTGTGCCGCGGCTCTACATGTAACCAATCAGATGGTGCTGTGGGTGGGACAATGCTAAAGACAGAGTAGTGACTGCAGACAGAGAGGCGCGGCTGCGTCAGAGCCAAAACAACCCAGTTTTAAATTGATCTCTTATCGGCTGTTAGATAAAAGGCAGATGCCAATATGCGGAATATCAGCACTGATAATTGGCCCGGCCGATAATCGGTCTATCCCAAATCATTTATATTAACTGCAAATAGTGCTGGTGAGAGGACATCACCCTGCTTAACCCCCATTGGTGTTGAGAACCATCCCATCATTTATAATTTACCCTGATGCAAGCTTCTGGATCTTTGAAGATTTCCTTCACAGCATTATACAATTTGTCATTTACCCAATGCAGTAAGAGGTTTCTATTTATAAAATTAAAGGCCTTCTGGAAATCTTTATGACAAACAGAAGTATGCAGACCCTTTTTCAATCTATTTGAAATTACTACACAAGCTGTGAAAGTGTGGTTAATGCAGGCCTTTTCTTTTCTGGACCCTTATTTCTCTTCAACAAACATATTTGTCTTCTACAGAAAAGATGTTAGTTTCCCATTAAGTATATATCATTCCACTTTGGTATGTCCTCTTATACAATCAACATGTTTTATCAAATGGGTATCTGCAGATATTGTTGACTTAAAAAAGGCGCTGTCTCCCTGAATCACATTATTTAAATTTAAGAACTGGTTCCCCGAGTTACAGACGGCCTGAAACAGATCTTGTAGTTCCATATTCTAGTATGTTTTTTGGGGGGTTAATATTTGTAAATTTTTTTATAACCTTTTTGTCTCTGTTGCCTAGTCCATCATGCAATAATTTACAGATACCATATATCCAGTCTAGTCTGAGAATAACTGGACTCTAATTGTTCATTTGACTGAATTACTTCCAAACCTCTTAGATCTGAATCCAAATGGTCAATTGATAATTTTTTTTCAATTCTTTCCTTTGACTGTTGATGCACACCATCTTATAAGCCAGTTATTTCTACCTGTTTAGAGTGATCACATTTTATGTAAAAATTATTTAGTAATAGAGAATTATTATGGAGACTTGAATGTTCTCCAGTTAAAGAGGCATAGTTACTCTGCTCAATTAAAGTGGTTGGTGTTAACACTTAAAAAAAAATATATACGGTTATTTAAGCATTCATAGGGCATGATTATATAATCAACTACAGCTTTGCGTTTAGTGGATACTGAAGTAAAATTATCACTCTGTAGGCAGACTCACCCATTTCTATCTTCAGTTACACATTCCTAAGCAATCATTACAGCAGAGGAGAATTACACAAAATTAGACCCAATGAGACACCGCTAATATGAATGGCTCCTGTCAATTTAGACTCTGAGTGACTTTGTTCATTTCACTCTTTGTTCATTCACAAAACAAAGGTCAGGACCCTAAGAAAAGAATGCAAACTATGCAGTCACACCACTAACTATTACATTTTAAAAAACGGTTTTCTTTGATTTTCATATTGTATGTTAAATTTTCTCTGATGCTTGTCACTTCAGGTTGCAGATATTGCTGGATGGTTTGTAATCATACATTTAAGCTTTATTACTTAGACAAGAGTAGTTCATATGATAAAGGCATTGGACTTGAGCATCAAGGCAATTTATGGCCAAAAGCTGTTGAAGATACATTGTTGAGTTTTCTTAAAATCAAAAAAAGTTCCATTTACATTAAGTGTTTTACGCCACAATGCATTATTATAGCGTATACTTGAGTTTTAACAAATGTGTGCAATATTGTATAATATTTCCTATCAAACAATTGCAAACTAAATCTTTTAAAATCATTATTTAGATATTTATTTTATGGTTATTATTAAGCAGTAGGTACTTAAGTGTCTCTGTTGGCCAGTGCAGTGGAATAGTGTGAAACTATGGCACCAGACTTATGTCATAAGTGGTGGGCAGGATGAAACAGGCTCACATGCAAATTATATCATTTCAAACACACAGATATTAACTGGGCACTCACAAATCAGAGGCCCTCATTCAAAAATTAAACAACCCACATAGTTATACAGGCAGCAAGAAATAAGAGGAAGGGTCGAAGAATGGCACCTATGCGATGAGCCCGCAAAGCAACCACTGTATGAGATACTCCCTGCTTGGCTTGTGCTGCAAGGCACACGTGCTCTCACAGTCATTAACTCTGCTCTCCAAATAGAGCTTTACATCTCTATTAAGTTAACTGCTGGTACATTAGCTAAAGTCAGCTCTGAACATGGCAGATGTCAGCCAGGTTGTTCATTTGTTCTAGTATGAATGTACTTCTCCCATAGGTGATATTCAGATTCACACTGTGTGGTTTCTCCATCACAGCATGTTTTAGACACAAGTTAACAAACACATTTGAGTCTGAATCTGTGGCACCCTACCAACTTGCTCCAAGTTGCTTTGAAGTGTAGAGGGTTGCTAGCCAGCGCCTGTTACACAATTAATGTAAGGTTAACATTATTTTGTCTTATATGGTCAAACTGACATTCTTATTGTTCCTGACTAGATGCATTGGATGCCATGTTGGTTTCAGTAGCCACAGATTGGTTTCTCCTATATTTTTTTTATTGATGTAGATCCTTATATCACATCTGTGGGAAAAAAAAATATGAACACTACAACACGCTAACAACCTGGTTCACATCTGCCAGGTTCAGAGCTAACTTTAGCTAACTTACCTGTAGTTAACTTAAAGAAAATGGAGGCTAACATTACATTAGCTGATGGTACTTGTCTGAGACTGTTTTATCACGCTTGCCGCTCACGACACAAATCTGATGCCATTTGTAACTATGGCCAGGATTGTATACCACATCACTCACAAAGCCAGTGTGCATGTGAACGTGTGCATGCATAAGCCAAATAAAATGGAAACTCACTCAGATCAAAAACTTCATGGGGAATTTTTAATAACAACAACCTTAAAAGTACTTGTCAGTATCCGAATTAAAACTGGTAAGTATTTCACAACCTCAGCTCTGAATGTTTTAACTCTTTCTGCATTATTTCCAGTTCCTATTTTCTTGTGCGCAATTACACCAACAAAACAGGCTGACTGGCTATGAGCAGAGCTTCTTTATGTATAATGTCAAATGTACATAGTCATACCTCTTTCCAAGGCAATGAGAAACTCGTGGTTACGCTGCAGCTCTCTCATAAACTCCTCATTCTGCAGGAAGAGGGCAATGCGCTCATCTTCAAGATATTGCTTTATTTTCTTGTCCTGCTCTGTTGCTCCTGTTGTCAAATCTGGACCACCCATGGTCCCTGCAGCTCCAGAGTGGGAACCAGACTGGGCTGTCCATTGACTCGTTGAAGAAACCAAAGAAGAGGAAGATGATGAGGGTTGGGACGGACTTCTTTGCGAGCTCTGCCATTGCAAAGACAGAAGAGGTTATTGGCTAAGACATCAGTTCATAAGATCTAATTGCTGACTGAAAGAAGAGGCCATTCAATTTTTCATGAAGCAGCCATACTGAATATACTCAGAACCAATCATGAAAAAAGCTGCCACCAATCACTGGCACTTCCCCACTTTACTTAGTTACTGTGAGTACACAAACATGCATACATACCTGAACAAGCAATAAAATATCAGCTGCAAATCACCACCAAGAGCATTAGTTTTCACGCTATTTAAAAACAAAGGACAAGCCAATATCGCAAGGCTTCCTGCACTCATTTTTTTAATTTTGACCAAGACACTGTAGTGTGAAAGCATTCTATTTGTCTGCACAATTAAAGACTGTGTATTAACAAGAACCCTGCAGTCTCTCTTGTCCTCAAGAGAAGCTGTATTGACAACTCTGTAAAATAACCTCTAAAAGATTTATAAACATTCATCACTCTAAAATTTTACTTTTATTTAGTAATAGCAAATGTTGGGACATCCCCACCTGAGTAGAACAAAGAAAGGCCTTGCAAATCACACCTCAGTGTGAAATCCAGCCTGTATCTGAGACCTATGGGCTGTTTCCAGCTGGTTTCATCATCTGTCCTAGGTGATCAGATCACAAGTGGACAGCTCCCACCTGGTATCAACTATGCATCTCCACATGCTTTTCCACTGATCACTTGTGATCGGGTCTAACTTCCCTACTCCATATGCAAATAAGCAAGTACAATATTTGCACTTGTAAAGCCAAAAAACATTTTTGTTTGTTACCTGCAGGAGGGAGCAATGCACTAAATTGCACCTAGTTGACCAGACAAACGAAGAAGAGGAACGCCCTTCCTGTTTTACAGGAAAGGATGCTTTGCTGCCTTTTCATCTTAACTACAGTCACCATCTGGGGGCTGTACAATTTTTTTCCTGCTTTTGGAGCACCTCTTTACACTCTTTGCACTTCTCCTGGCAGTCAAATTCTGTTGGTTGGCCAATTAATATTTATGAAAGAGAAATTAAGACTACACATCCGTAAGAGTGACCCATGCACACTGAGTCCACAATTTAGAATAAAACCCAAACATGTGTAGGTAATTATGGAACTTTTTTTTATCATATTTCTGTCAAGAAGACAGCAGAAATAGTTGACACAATGCATCATGGGAAAAAATGCCCCCTTAGCAAATGTGTGAACCATTTTTTTGCATGGAAAATGGTTAAAATCATCAAGGAAGACACTCAATTTTGAATTTACAATGATCTGAAAAAGATGAACGTTGAATATGCGCTGATGTACCCGGCGACACTTAAGATGACAGTGTTCGTGAACTCGCTTGGAATAAACTGTTTGGTGTCAGAATCAAATCCCCGATAACGGAAAGTTTCTTTTGCTGTGCTTTGTTGATTACTGAACTATGGACAGAACGTATGGGAGTGCACACTTGTTAGTGTCATAATGCAGTAAAAAAGATGGTGACCCATCTCAGGAGTTTACAACAAGGTATAATCTGTTGCAAGGCGTCAAACAGCAGGATGCACCAGGTCATCCTGTGGTCAAAACAGCAGTGAACAGCTGATGCTACAGACTAATTACAGAAGCATACAAAAATTCCATCACAGGTGCTTTCCCTGGATGCAGAGAAAGTGTTTGACCGTGTTAAATGGTCTTTTCTATTCAACACAATGGAAAAATTTGATTTAGGAAATAATTTTATGAAATGGGTTAAAATCATATATAATGATCCACAAGCTGCAGTTATGACTAATGGGCTAAGATCAAAATACTTTTCTACGCATAGTGGAATCAGACAAGGTTGTCCTTTGTCATCGCTCTTATTCGCATTGATTAATGAACCGTTAGCTGAGGCTATTAGAATGGCACCTTCTGTATATGGTCTACAGGCTGGAAATATATGTCATAAAATAACATTATATGCTGAAGATGTTCTGGTGTTCCTATCCAACCCCAATATGTCAGTCCCATCTCTCATTAAGATCATTGACCTGATCAGTAAATTTTCTGGATATAAGATTAACCTAAACAAGTCAGAGGCTATGCCTCTTGGTAGTCTTACTGCAATGCCTGATATACCATCCTTCCCTTTTAAATGGTCTCCCTCAAGTTTTGTGTATTTACGTATTTTTGTTACTCCACTGTACAGCAAGCTTTATAAAGCCAATTTTGTTCCACTATTAGGTAAAATTAGACAAGATCTGGAGCAATGGAACTCTCTTCTGGTTTTGTGGTTAGGAAGAATAGCATTGATTAAAATGAATTTGTAACCCAGGCTGCTCTATCCTATTCAAATGATCACGATATTATTCTCAAACAGAGTACTAAAAGATCTAAATAGCTGGCTAAGCTCCTTCATTTGGAGTAAACGTCGACCTAGAATGAAGATGAAAGTACTGCAATTGCCAAGTTCTGTGGGTGGCTTAGATTTAACAAACTTCAGTATATAAGGTATGTGCTCATTTGAGGTTCATGTCTGCGTGGGCAAAGGAAGAAACCACCTCTATATGGCTAGACACTGAATCATCATTATCAAAGGGTAGATTATGAGATTTACTGTTTTTTGTGAACCTTAAGAGCATTGGAGATAGCTGCACCAATCCAATAACAATCAATACTCTGAAGGCGTGGCGATCAGTGCGACGTCTGGAGGGAAGACTCAATGTCACCTCTACATTAACACCAATAGTCAATAATACAGAATTTCTACCAGGATTATCAGATCCCGGCTTCCAACTGTGGGAAAATAAAGGCATAACTAAATTGGCAGATTTATTCTCTAATGATAGGCTTATGTCATTTGAACAACTTATGAAGAGATACCAGCTCCCCAAAAGAGATTTTTTCGTTTCTTACAAGTGAGACATTATATTACCAAGAGTACAACCCTTAAAGATTTCTGTCATAGAAAAGATATTGTTTCAACAATCAGAGAGGGTGTCTCTTCGCTTGTTTTATAATGTGTTGTGTGGCATGTCACCTGCTAATACACAGAGGATTAAGAATGTGTGGGAGAGGGAATTGTCAGTGACTATCGATGAAGAGTGGGATGATATTTGGAGATATGCCAAAAGGATATCTATCTGTACTTGAACGAAAGCAATTCAGTTTAAAATTTTACATAGAATGCATATATCCCCTAATCGCAGACACTTTTTTGATCCCTCTTTTTCTCCTCTGTGTCTCAAATGTAAAACTGAAATAGGCACCTTAACTCATTGTCTGTGGTCTTGTCACAGAATTCAGAGGTACTGGTCTGAGATACTGTGTGAAATGGGAAAAATACTTGATAGAGAGTTGAACATGGATCCTATGTCATTAATTCTTGGACTCCCAAGTAAGAATATAACTTCTGTGGCTGGCAAAAGGTGGTATAGCATTCTTACTTTTGCTGCTAGGAAAAATATATTGTTACAGTGGACTAGCGACAAGGGCCCTTCTCTTAACGGTTGGTGTAAGGTTGAATATGAGTTGCTTCCTTTGGACTATCTTACAAATATTCTACACAGCAAATCCAATCTTGGACTTGAGCTCTCTTCTATTGCATTACAAGGAATCTCCTGAATATGAACTAAATTTGCTCTATGTGTATGATTGTTAATCTGAGCTGTCTGTTTTGTTAGTACTGTCCATGTGTGTATTTGGTTATTGTTCTTGAAGAAAATAAGAAAACTCAATTAACACATAAAAAAAAATCAGGCCACCTTAAATCTCAAAATGATATTTGACCATTGTGTTTGTTAATATGGTCTCTTGCACAGTGTACAATTTAGTAATGATCAGATCTTGAAGTGTACAGTATGGTTTTGATGGTCTCCATCTTGTTGTTTCGCTTGCTGTTTTTTATATGAATTGGGAACAGCCTCCTGGATGAGACCCTCAGAAACCCAGAAATATAACAATAAACTCAACTTCCTGGAGTCACACCTAGGTGTGAACTCAGTCAAAATCCATTGCTGCCCTCACACCTCTTTCTTCTTCTCTTTTATCTCTTTCTCTTCATCTGCGTTCTTGCTCTCTTTCTAAACCCCCAGAGCAGAAACAGAGAGGCTGTCTTTCTCAACCCTACCTGGAATAGGGTACTGAGCAGCTCATCTTTTCCTCAGCAACCCCACAGGGCAAAAGACACAGTCCTTGCTCCTTGCTCTTTTCTCAGCCCCTAGAGAAGGGGACTTCATCAAGACAACTTCTTCAGCAATCCTGCTCAATGTACTCCGTTCCAAAAGCAGTGACATGAGAGCTTACCGAAGGACTAACCAGGAGTGAACAAGTTAAGTAGTCTTCAGAGACACCAGGCTCATAGGGCCAGACCAGCCTGTGACCCATCAGGAAGACTCACATACCTGCAGCTCGCTGGACTCAACATTGCCACAACCCTGCAACCTCATTAACTTTGCAATTGCAAAGCAACACACCAGGAAGGACATCTTTTTCCTTGAAAGACTTGGTAAACCAAGTTCCAAAAAAGTTGGGACAGTATGTAATATGTAAATAAGACCAAATACAATGATTTGCTATTCCTTGTTCCTGCATTCAATTGAATACAGTACAAAGACAAGGCATTCAATGTTTAAACTGATAAACTTCATTTATTTGGAAATAGACACCATTCTGAAATTCAGAAAGTTGGGACAAGGGCATGTTTACCACTTTGTTACATCACCTTCTCTTTTAACAACACTCAGTTAGCTTTGGGAACTGGGGACACTGATTATTTAAGTTCTGAATGTTTTGATGATATTATAGACTGCAGATGGTAAAACCCCTAAATTTTAAGCAATTTTGCGTTTAAAAACATTGTTCTTAAACTGTTTGCCCACACAGTTGTTCACAAATTGGTGAACTTCGCCCCATCCTTGCTTGTGACCAACTGAGCCTTTCGCCTCCTCTCTCATCTGTCCATTATTTTTTCTTGTCTTCGGCTGTCCTTGCTGTCTTGGATGCCTGGAGGCTAAAATTCTAAGATTGTGGCCAATCATATGTGTGGGCATGATCATTTATACCTTCTCCTCCTCAAAACTAGTCTCAGCTTCCATATTTCCTTGGTACTGCCAGCTGTCTGTCTCTGGAGCCACTCCCTTCCTCCAAGTCATAGCTTTAGCTCCAAAATTTCAAAATAAAAGCACAAAAACATAAATCAACCCCAGAAGTCACTGTGGTGTATAAGTAAGTATATTTTTATGAAATTCTAGTTCCCTCCTTTTTTTCCTACGTGTTAAGCAACTGGGTTCTCTGACCTGCAGCATGCTCTTTAACATCTAGGAAGTAAAAGGTGGCTCATCCACATGGTTGGGTGAGATGATAGCAATGCAAAACACAGAGGCTGTATTCAAAAATCAAGTAGAAGAACTAAAAGAGAAATGCAAAGATTTGAGGGAGAAGAAGAGAAGAGGTAACATCTGAACCGTGGGGCTAGCAAAAAATCTGGTCTCAAGCACCACAGCGGTCTCTTAACTTCTGAGAGAGCTTCTACAAAGACAGAAATCTCATAGTTGACTGATTACACTGCAGTCTCTAAGTAAGGAGACCAGGATGAAGACCACAAGTTATTATCGTGACAATTGTTGGGATCTCACCATGTGAGTAGAACAAAGAAAGTCCTTGCAGAACACACCTCATTGAGAAATCTGGCCTGAGTCTGAGTCCCAGATGAGACCCTCAGGAACTCAGATAAAGGGCAGAAACTTAACTTCCCAGAGTCCCCCAGATTTCACACCTAGTGAACACAGACAATAAAAACCATCTTTGCCCCTGCATCTGTCTCTTCTCGCCTCTTCTCCAGAGGATCTTCTCTCTCTTCTCTCTTTTCTTCTCTTCTCTCTTGCTCCTCTCTCAGAGGGCCTACAGGGCAGAGGACTCAGTCAGACAACTTCTCCAGCAGTCCTGCTCAATGCAGATTGCTACACCGCACTCCTCACCGAGAGCAGGGACGCGAGAGCCTGCTGAAGGATCTACCAGGAGTTAGCAAGTTAGGTCAGCACCAGTGGCCAAGACACAAGGTCTGCCAGCCTAGACTTAGAAGCAGCGGGAGTCAAAAACCGAAGTTAGCCACAAGCGGCTAACTTATGGAACAAAGGAGCAACCAGTGGTCTTCAGGGGCCCAGGGTTCAGAGGGCCAGACCAGCCTGTAACCCATTAGGAAGCCTCACAAACCTGCAGTTTATTGGACTCAACCTTGTCACAAGCTCGCAGCTTCATGGACTTGACAAAGCAACGTACTGAAAAGGACATCTTTTCCCTCAAAAGACTGGGTAACATAACCAGGCATGACTTGGCATAAGACAGCACAGCTAAGCAGAGAATTATTCAACTGATGTCATTTTTGCAATGATTTTATTGGATTTTTTCTTGAGCTTTATGTTTAGGCTTGGTTATTGTTAAGTTATTTGCACATTTCACACACATATAAGACAGGAAGCCCATCCAGTAACTTGCATGTGAGTAATCTGTGTGTAACTAACTCCTTCTGTGTGTCTTTTAACCTGGCACCTTTAGTTTACATGCATTGGGCCTTAACAAAGAAACCTTTAACCTCCCCCACTAGCCGTGCGGTGTTGGCCGTAATCTTCAGTTCGGCCATCTTTGTTTTAGATTCCTTTGTTTAAGCCATGCAGTCCCAACCACCATTTTGAGTCAGCCATCTTGTCTTTGTCTGCCCGTCAGACACAGACACACACACACACATACTCACATGAGTAAAGAGTGCATATGCTTGTAGTTTAGATATTGTGTGTTTTGTTTGGTATTTGTTAACTAAATGCTTTGGACACAAGTCATTTGTTTGTCTGTTTAATCTTGCAAAAAAATGAATGTTGCCAACCTCTACACTGCAGAACTCCAAATCCTTCAACTTTTTTACTGACAATTGATTAGGACTTTGATTATAATTATCTAATTAATTAATTATCATAGTTCCACATTGATAGTTAGTAATTTTGTGAGACTGATTAACTGATTGGCTATCATTTCCATTTCTAAAGGTGGTTCCCCGAGGTGGATTTAATGTATATTAAATCTTGTTACTAACTTTACTATTATTTACTTTAGACAGCCAATCTCAAATTATTAAACCTAACATAACTGGAGCCCTATGTGACCCAACACAATGCATCAGTACCAGGACTGTATGGACATCTTAAAATTCGACCATGAACTAATTACCCCTTCAACTAGACAGAGAGCCGGCTGCTATCCGCTCAAAATGCGTGACTAGTGTCGAAGGCCAGCGCAGCATTCAACAACGTGAAAAGAATGCTTTGTGTATGACGGGGTTGGCTATGGCCATTTGTTTTCTGGTCATCTCTGTATTGCGTTCCAGAGCCAATTTGGGTTTTCATAAATCGATCAAGGCCATAGAGTATGTGAAGAGAGATATTATCATGGGGACCAATAGTGGAGAGTGACCACACAAAACCTCAATAGCAGATTAAAGGCCCAGTCCAGAGTTAAGAAATAAAACTTTAGTTTCCTTGATAATTCAAATACAGCACAAGTTATGATACCAAGAGGCGTTTATTTCACTGGTAAGAGCTAATATCATGTGTATTTCTGAGGTTTTTCCACGTGCTGATTTATGTCATTATTCTTCTACAAAGTGCATTCTATATAGTATTCTCTAGGTTCCACAGGAGCTGGTATTAAAAGGTCCCATATTATGCCCCTTTTTGACAATGGTAATAGGTCTTAGAGGTCAATATAAACATGCCTCTGAAGTTGCATAAAACACGACTCGGATCATGTGGAAAGGCATGCCTATATACTCTCTACTTTAGCCTTATTGTGAGCATACTGTTTCTGTACCTGTAGCTTCAAATGCAAATGAGCTGAGGTTGGTCACGCCTCTCTCAGGAAGTGCATATGACTTTGGCCACAACCCTTTGCTTACAGTGAGTGCTTAGAATGTGAATAGATGTTCCGGTATACTCAGGTAGACATGGTCGGTACCCTTTAAAGCACCAAGTTTGGTTCCCAAGACAGACCATCAATAAACACATTCCAGTGCCTAAGCCCACAATAGATGCTTTCCACATTAGCAGCAGTGCTAACGCCAGGCTGAACTGGCTAAATGTACAGTAAAGCAACCTGAACAGTTCACTGGGTTTTAAATAGGTCAGAATTTAGGCGAGGATGAAGACTTTTGTGCTTGTTCTTGCAGCCAGCAACAGAGCATTAATGCTTTGCTGCACATTACACATCTTTGTTGATCTACTGGAGCCTGTTAGTGAGGAAAACAATGTATGCCTGTTTAATTCAGCAGCTAAGGCCCAGAAGCCAATAGGACTGCCACAGATACTCCTCCTTCTAAATTTAATGCCTCTAAGACTATTCTGTCCAGACACTCAGATTTTGTGTTCCACTGAGATCTTACTGTTTCGGAAGATCTTGTATGTTTATGTTTCAAAATGCCTCACTCTTGCTAAGCACAATGGCAATGCTTTCTTATTTTTTTTCTCTTTGTTTTTTTTATTATTTTTTTCAGTGTTAGACACAGTCCTATTAGAAGAGAAAATATCCTCAACCAGTTGGGTCTCAAATTGCATTTCAACAGGAGACCCAAGACAATGAAAAGTTAAAAAAAAAAACCTGGGCAGATAAAGCAGACTATTTTTCACATATGTATGTATGCAAAGGAAAAAAAAGGATTATCAATTTTAGTGCATAAATCAAGAAATATTACAGCAATAGCAACCCATAAAGACACTGAAGGCAAGTATATTTTAGTAAATTAAACTACACAGGACTAATATATCCCTAATGAACATTTGTGCCCCAAATGAAGACAATCTGGTCTTTGCAAAGTCTTTAATTTTTCCCAACATAGCACTGAACATTTACCAATGGGAGAGGACTTTAATTGTGTCACAATCTCGAGATCGACATCCTAACCCAAAGGTACCACTCTTAAGAATAGGCAAAAAGCTAACTGGTCAAGCTAACTGGCCAAGCCATAAAGTCAGGTAGAGTCTGATGTAATGCGACACAAACCACCCAGCAGAAGGGACTTACTATTTGAATAGACATCAGTCTAATTTAAGGACTGATTTTTTTCTTTACTCCCAAATCTGAGATCTACAGAGCAGTTGATAAAAAATATTCCCCACTACATTCCAATATCAAGCACTCCTGCTGATGTCATGGGATCTTGGGTAGAGACCGACATCAGAGCAATGGAGATTAAATAACTCCCTTCTCAACAATGAGAAGACAAAAACGAATTAAATCAATACTTCACCACTTATTCCACCCCCATTCATCACTTATTGTATGGAACTGTGCAAAAGCCTTTATTGGGGGACAAATTATTGCTCATTCAAGGGCTATAAAAGGAAAGAAATCAGACAGAAAGAATTATTGAGAAATGCAAAAATTAGAATAACAACACAAACAGCTACCATTCAACAATTTATGCCCTTAAAGAAGCAAGAAAGGAGCTTTCTAGCTTGCTCTCTGATAAAATTGAGGGAAGGTGAAGATTTGCAAAGCAAAAATGTTATGAACATAAAAATAGGGCAAGCAGATAACACTGAATCATGCACTGAGTTCCATAAGTCCATATACCAAAAAAACAGATGCCTGCACTGCTGATGAGCAACTAAAACACTAGTAAAATTAACAGAACAAGAAGCCATGATCCTATCATCAGATGCACATAAGGCTTTTGATAGGGGTTCCTTGAAGTTCCTTTTCAAAACACTGAAAAAAATCAAATTTGGCAGAAATTTTCTAAAATAGATACACTAAAAATTGTTAGCTCTATTTTGTTGTGTGAACTTATATTTTTCTCTTAAACTCCACTTATCATCACAAGGTTGTGAAATTAGACTCAGGTTTTAAAGTTCTTGAAAGTTTAAAGCATTGGTCTTGACTAATTGTGAGTTTTATTCATGCTTTCAAAGTTCATTTAACTCATATATGTAAGTTACAAATTGAAACAATTGAAGGGGAGAGCAGTGTGTGACGTTATACAGAGGAGTTGCTGCCATTTTCAGTGTAGCCGAGCCTGTGCCATTAAATATTAGCTATTCAATAGTGCTGAACTGAACTATTAGCCACTATACATATATTAAGGAGTGGGGTTAACCAGCTATCCACAGAAGGGTTAGGCCATAGTATTCAAACCAACAGCTAAAACACTGACACCATAGAGAGTGGACTATTTCCATCAGCAGACCGTTGCACCTGACCACAGACTAAAATATTGAAGCAGGCTGTGGCCACAGCTGCAGTGCCAAGGCAGACTGGACTATCTTACACAAAATTTTCTGCTGAGCCGGCATTGAATAAAGGCAAAGTAAAGTTAAGTTTATATTATTTTTTAATAATGGTGTATTTGAGTCTGCGTTGTAAAGATTTAGTAAAATTGCTTCTCTCTTGCTTGGTAGAAAGGAAAGATTCAGCACTGTGACTGCATTCAAACAGGTTTCATCCTTACAAATGAAAGTTTTAAATGATAACATGGTTGAAAAAAGTTTGCTGTTCAGCAAATGATTAGCTTGTGAACTAGCATTGCGTTAGCTAAGGCTACATCCACACCTCTAGGGATATTTTTAAAAAAGATTTTTTTTCTCCATTTTCAAAAAACAAATCCGCCCACACTAGAGCTGTTTATAAATATTTCTCTGTCCACAGGTAATGCAGAACTGGTTTAAATCGCTCACATAAGCTTGCTAGGTCAGTAGGTGGCAATAAAGTGTAATAAGTCTAGCACCATAGAAGAACATAGTGAGTGTACCTGCATATCGAGCATTGAGTCAAGGTAATAACTCAACCGATTCCTAAAACCTCAGTTTCAACTGAATAAATCTTCTGTTTGCGTGTGAACAGGAGGCAAAGCGTAGAGAAAAAACTAACTTTTTAAAAATACTGGCATAGGTGCGGATGGGGAGAGAGTCAACTAGCTAGTTGGCTAACGAGTTACTGAGTCAAAGTCAAGGCTAATTTATTCAAGACATGAACATGCGTGAACAGAGAGTCACTATCAAACACGGTTGCCTGTTGCTTGGTTTTTAACAGTCTAACAGTTTTAATTGTTAACGTTACTTATATGTTTTTTTTTATATATTTTCAAAGCTTTAGAGAGGTCTTAAGGTGTAAGTTAATGTTATTTCACATTATTTCTGCTGGTGAATTTTAACAAATGAATGTAAATGGCAATGATCTGCTGACTGTTTCTTGTGTTTTTTTGTTTTGTTTTTTTTAAACATATCAAGAAACCAGCGGAAAATGTTTTACTTTGTGTTAATTAGTGGTGCTGGTTCTCTCAAGTGTTTCTGTATAGGTTATTTGACCACTGCTGCTTGCCCTCCCTCTGCACCTCAGAGGGAGGGCAAGCAGCAACTAACTAACCCCACAGCTCCTCTTCAACATTAAGTTGTTTCCTTTTGGTAATGTCAAAAAAAGTTAAATGTGTATCAGTTTTTCTAAAGTCAAATTGAAAACTAAAGAGGCTCAAGTCACTGTCAATTCAACAAAATAATGCAAAAAATCCTTTCATTTTGGAAACTGGAACAAGATTTTTAAATTTAAGATTAACCAGACTATTAAACATCATATTTGTTCTCTTTCCAACTCTTTGATTAGTCTACTAAAGTTTTTTTAATTGTTGCATTTAGGTTATTGTTGCGACTGTAGTCGTAACTTTTGTTTGTTTGTTTTGTGTTCTGTGTTTCCTTGTCTGTGTTCTTTTGTCTTGTTTATGTAGAGTAGTATGTGTCATTGCCGAGAGAGCACTGGTCGATTGTTTTCAGTCTTGGCTGGTGGTTGGCTGCTTCTGGGAGGTTACCTGCTTAAGAGACAAGATGGCAGCCAGCGCTGGGCAGCAGGCGTTTCCTCATCTCCCTCTTCTTCCAACCAGCCACACTTTGCTCTGTCAATTCTTATAGCTATGTGTCTTAGTAGGGGTGGACTGCCAGTTTTGTTAACCTGTTTTTCTCCTGTTTTTACTTAGTTAGGGAAGTAAAAGTTATGTCTTTTGGTTCCTTTGTTTGTTAGGTTATCTATTACCTCCCCAGTGAGAATTGTTTTGTTTGTTGCTTTGGCCTTGGTCCATCCAGAAGTCATTAGTTCTCAAACACTCTTTCATTTATTGTCTTTTTTTATAAATAAACACAATATTCACTTTGAAATCTGTTGCTCTGGTTCTGTGGCTACTTGGGACTTGGGGAAGACGGGCTCTTTTCATGTTGTGCCTGTGTACCCCTACCCCATAACACGAATTGGGGGCTCGCCCGGGATTGTTGTGTGACAAAGTAGGGGCTCGTCCACGCATAACAGTTATGGAGGTGTGTGGGTAAGATGAGTTGTGATTTAAATACCTATTAAGACACTTAGAATACCTCTCTATTCCTATCCCACCCCTGCGACGATTTTTGATACTGTTTTCCAGAACTGAGCAAAGCCTAAAATTGGTATGAAATAGGCTGCATAATGTAATTCATTGTCTTTTTTCTCTTAACAGATGTTTCAAGCATGACCTTTTCATGAGATGGAAATGTAAGTTTTGTACATTCTCCAAAACTGGCCAAGGAAGAATTCTACGACACAACAAGGAGCATCCTTGGCATTGTGGTAGGTGTTCAGGCCTCATGTGCATTCACAAAGACTGTTTGAAAACTTTTCAAACCCAGGCAGAAGTTAATAATCAATTCAACGAACATATAAAAGAAGTTTATGAGATTGTTACCAAATGATCATGTTATTTGTTTACATTCTGTGAATATAGCAACATCAGCAAATACTTCACTCATTTGAAGTCTCCTTTGAAAAACAGCAAAGTTGTCAAATGTCCCTTTTTAAATTGTATGTTCAAGTCTAGTGTGCTGTCAAAATTTACTGCTTATAAAAAGTAGAAATCATAAGTCCTCCACTTTGGAAAATTTCAGACCGGAACTTTTGGCACAGCATACTCTCCTAGTGTCTGTAGTGGAAGAGGATTTTGTTTTGGACACCAAAGATACACTTCCATATGATTCTAATCCTGAGGTTGGACCGTAATTTTAAAATGGAAAGACTTTTCAAAATTAATTGGGATCTCTATTTCTCCCCATGCAAACCCTTTCATATGTATCAATTACAGCAGTAAAAATAACGGATGAGTGATTTGACATTGGACAGCTTGCTTATCACAATATTAAGAAAGTCATTATTAAGTTTTGAAAGACAATAATTGCATAGCTGATGCCTCTGTTGTGGATTTACTAACGTGTGAAATACAAACTTTGAATCCTCTGATCTTACTCTCAAGGGGCCTTTTGGTACAGAGCATAAAAGACAGTCATTTTACAGAAAGAACTTAAATGTTACGGAATCAATTGAATATGTATTAAATGCACAAGCAAAAAAAAAAGTCATGCCTTTGTTTTTTTTTTCTTATTTGCTGAGTAAAACTGTTGGAGAGAAAATAGATACTTCAGACACTTCAGACACTTGTGTCACTAAAGATACACTATAGAAAAAGTTCAAAGGCCAAGACTGTGTTTCACTCACTTCCACTACCTATTTAAATGGGACAAAATATTCTCAAGGAATTTTGCTCTCAGTTGGGCACACAAGTGGACTGCCAGATTTTGGAAGAGTACTTGAGATCTGTTCAGTGGATGGATGGATATTTTTTACTATTTAACTGTTCACAGCTGGCTTCCAGGAGCATCTCAGGTGTTACCAGCTCACCAAAAAGATGATATAGTGCATGCTGTTCTTTTACTAGTTATTATGAATTATGAGTGTTGAGTCAATAACAGTGACAACTGTATACTTTCTTCTGAACTTTACTGAAGTTTAAGCACAACAACAATAACTGTGGCTGCAACCATTATCTCTTCCCTCCAACAGCTTCCCTTGCGCAGGCACAGCAAATAACATAGCACTTAACAATGAGCTCGGCACCAAATTGGCACTAGTGAGCTTGAACTCTTTCCAAAGTAATTTTTGTGTCCCTGTGTCAATCACAACTGTATAGACTGTAGTTAAAATTTGACTGAAATGTAAATTGGCACTAAATTTGTTTAATTTGTTTTAGGTTCATGGTGAAACCCTGGATGTCATCATAAAGGGTATGCATGCCAGGCTCCTGATTGGATATGAATGGGAAACTGCATGATGCCATTCATGTTTAACATGCCTGTGATGGTAGAAAAGACAATTGTTCTTCATGACCTCAGAGATGTGCCTGCTGGTTTTGCTTTGCTAATGGGCCCAATCTACTGCCTCAATTTGGAGTACCCTCGTGCAATGAAGTACTCATTTGAATGCCTCCAGAGAGTCATCATGAAGATAAAACCAGACAGCTGCTCAGCTAAGATTCGTGAGCTTAGAAATAAAAACTGCGGAGGCATCAAGTATAAATTGATGACTGAACATCTGAAGCCCTAAATGGGAATGTAAAAAACAAGTGGATGTGACAAACAAGGTACACTGATTCTGAAAACAAGCTAGAACAGTAGTAAGGAGTTACTTGTACTGATACAGATACTGATACTGATGCTATAAAGATTTTATCAGTAGTGACAAGTACTGATGTAAAAAAATGTTAAAGCAAAAATTTGTGGACTTTATTTTTATAACAGCAGAGTGTCATGTGAGTGGAGTACTTTTTGTGAAGTTTGGAGGAACAGAGTATATGTAAAACTGTGGCTGAAAAAGAAATCAGAGGCAGTGGTGTGACATGGAATGTTCTTAAAACAATGTTAAATATTGGTCAATAGTTATACAGTATATTAACATAGTGAGCATACACTGGGAGGAAATCTTGTCATTTTACACTGTTATTACACAGGCTTTTTCTTGTTGCTTGTAGAAGGTGTTAACCAAACCTAGGTAATACTGAGCACAATTGTAGCACAAGTAAATGACCAAGTATTGTTCTTAACATTCAGAGGTCAAAATGTTATATGAAGCTGATCACATTAAGAGAACACTCGAAGTTTTAGCTTGATTGATGGCTTATAATGAAAAGCAAATTTCAACAGAAACATTTCTGTTTGGAATTGTGTATTAAGAATCTTTGACTTGAAATTGCGGTGAAATGCGAAATTGTTCATTTTTTACTTTTTCCCCATACTGTTATATGGAGAAACATGGATTTTATGGCTGTTTGTTTTTGTTCAAATAAATTTGATTTTTTTTTCAACATAAAAAATTGAATGCTTAAGTCATTTTAGGGAAATTGGCAAACTTGCCATATTAGGTCAAGATACGGAGTAAATCAAGTTAATACCATCAAAAAATGGGGTATGGATCAAACCCAGGATACACATTTTACTCTGCACGTCACGTTGCCTATTCAAGAATACTATTAGTATAAGACTATTTCTTTATGTACAACAAGGACCTAAATAGGGTGAAATGCTGCAGAAGTTGTTGGAGGAGTGGAGTATAAAATTAGTTTGTACGGAGACAACATGTTGGTCACAATAAAGGACCCAGGTCTGGGCCTACCTCTATTGATGAAAATATTGGAAACATATGGGAAATATTCAGGGTATGTCCTTAATATATACAAAACCCAGATTATGACATTTAATTATACACCGACACAAGAACTCACTGCAATGTATAATTTTAAGTGGTATTCACCTCAAATTAAATACCTGGGTTTAAGTATATCTAAGGACCTGTCACAGTTGTTCAATATTAACTCTAACTACATTAATAAGAAAATATTTGATGACCTGGGTATGTGAGCCTCCCTCTCAACTTTGGCAGCAGAATCAGATCAGTTAAAATGAATATTCTTCCTAGATTATTGTACTTCTTTTTATCACTGCCAACAGAAAAGTCCCTCAGAAACAATTCAGAGAATGGAATAAACATATTTCATGATTCATTTGGGATAAAAAGAGGCCGAGGGTAAAACTCTTGACTCTTCAGCTATGGGAGGAGAGGGGGGGGCATGGCCCTTCCATCTTTGAAGGACTATTATTTATCAGCCCAATTTAGCCCTCTTGTATATTGGTGTAACCCAACATATGAGGCCAAATGGAAAACTATGGAGTTATCTTCAACAGATACACCAATACAGTCCCTGCTTTGCTGTGTGGGTAAAATAAAGGAAATGTTACAGAGAGCCAATGGATGAATCTCTCACTGAGTGTATGGGAGGAATTAAACGCTTCCAACTCCAGAAAGAGATTAAACTGCTTAGATGGCCAGCATATGATCCCGAATTCACACCAGCATCACAAGATCATAGATACAGACAATGGATTTATTATGGTATCACTTCCATATGTAACATTATTAAAAAAGGGGAACTTAACAGTTTTAATAACTTAGGTCAGATACATGGGCTCAGTGGGAGTGACTTTTACAGGTATTTACAGCTTTGTGATTATTTCTGTAAAAAGTTAAAATGCTACAATCCATCAAAAGTTACCCATATACAGTGCTTAACAAATTTATTAGACCACCTGTCCCTATTTGTCTCAGAGACCATCCAGCATCATGAAGTGTTTTAATGAGGACTCTTTCATTTTCAGTGAGCTCTCAATGTTTTACCATTTTGAACAGGAATGAGGAATTTTAAAAACTGAATTCACCTTTTTATACCCAAATT
>JAPZDV010000024.1:108448-119549 GCA_029814665.1 Acanthurus lineatus
CAAGCCTGATACTTTAGACAAATGCTTAAGTGATTGTCCGGGGCCTGAACAAAGAATTTCACTATTCTATAGTTCACAACAGGAGATGAGTACCCCTTCCACAGTTTCAATTAAAGAAGAGTGGGAAAAAGGAATTTGGGAAAAGAAACAAAGGGCCTACAACGTGCTCAAAAAAGCTTTATATCATATGCACTAATCATTGCAAAGAAACTTATCCTGCAGCTTTGGAAGGGTAAAGACATTCCTGTATTAAAGATGTGGCTCACAGAGCTTACAAATACACTTCATCTTAAAAAAATAAGATATGCCATCACTGGCAATATGAATGACTTTGAACAAATCCGGCAGCCTTTACTCTCTTATCTTGGGGATATTTAATTTAGCAGTCAGGGGTAAGGGAAGGGGGGTGTTGGGAGGGTTTGGGACCTTTGTGTTGGTATTCTGGTTCTAAGGCAGCAAGATCTCTTTGTATTACAACTGATTGACATTTGTTTACTTACACACTTATGTATTTTCTTGTTGTTTATTCTTAATTTCAATTTGTTTTTTCAGTTAATTTGTTTTATTTTACACTTTTCCATTCATATAACTTACTGATTGACTGTTTTTAGTTACTTTTGTTGGCTCCTATGGGGCACTGTAAAACAAAATGAGGCATAAGTCTTGTCTGGCCTGTACACTTGTTTTGTTCTTTGCTTCTAATAAAAATATCTGAAACAAAAATGTTGATTGCTGAGCTTTGTTTTTGGTTAGCAGGTACTTTATAACTGACAACAGAAAACCGGAATTTGTATTTACCACATTAGTCTTACACTTGGGGTGCAACTAAATTGCACAAAATACCCATTTCTACATTATGTTGCTTTAACTTTGCAAAAAAGTCAAAATCTGAATCAATTCGTGCATTTCTGTAATTTTGGCACTAAATGCTATACATCAAGATGCTTTTAATAAAAAACACTAGACTGATAACACGTCTCCACTTCCTCCCGCTCTACAACAACCACAAAAGCAAAAAAGACAAAATAAAGGAGCTACAGTATCTGGATTCCGCTTACCAGCCCCCCCACTCAACTGCAGGATATGGTTAGCAGTCAAACTTGATTGATTTAAATTAGTTTTTTTGTTTCTTCAGCATCCACCAGCTTGATCAGAACTACCTAAAATGAAAGATCCAGTTTTGGGTTACATTTATGTGACGTGTACTTTGATTACTTAGTTTGATCTATGTCCTATCCACTAATAAAAAAAAAAGGCTGGACTCATGACCTGCACAACAAACAGACAACATGGGGCAATAGAGATCTTTTGACTTCACTTTTGAGGTGCTGTTATGTAAATCATCTATACTTATATTGACAGTAAGACATCTTTTTTTCCTGGTGTGAATACACGTAAAGATGTAAATGATGTAAAGATGTTTGTATTTTCCTTACCTCAGTGGGAGTGTTGGTGGGACTTCTGGGTATTTCCTATCAAAAATGTGCATATCGTATGCTGGAGGAGAGTAGACAGGAGGTGGCTCCTCATCTGAACTGTCAGGTTCCAGTGTTCGCTCCAGAATCTGGTCAGAAAACATGGAACACACAAGCTTTATTTCATTAATCTTTAGTTATGGTTTAACCTATCTTAACATAATGCACTAGTAATCTTGCAAGAATTCCACTTTGATTATATTTAGAGTCAGTAATCTTGGGTTTCCACTATAATTAAAAATAAGCTGAACAAGCTGAACAAAGCCTGATTGTTGTAGTTCAGTATTTCTCTATTTAGGGTTGGCATCCTTTTTGTCATTGATTTTAGATGTTATGACAGCAGTTTAGTAAATAGCATGTCTGACTGTAAGAGAAACTTACACTAAGCGTTAGTGCGTCTCAATAAGTGGATTTCAACTGTGTACTATCCATATGCTGTTAATACAAACTTTGCTCATGGTAAAAACACTGTTTTTTACTGTACGGTCAGCCCTGAGTGTTTTGACTGTCTGGTTCTGGATACAAAAAAGCTAGTAGGCAATACAAAATAATTTAAAGCTCAGATTTTGATCAAATTCCATCTTTAAGGTCAATCAAATCAGTGAGCGCTTAGGTCAGAAGTTTCTCTAGCAGGTCAAGAAGCCCTAGGTCAAAGCCCAACTTTAGCAGACCATCTAGTTATCCTTGTCAAGGTAACCTTTATGCCAGATGGTAATCACCATTTATTTTTTAATGTCAACACTGAAAGTCCATCAGCATGGTCTGCACTAGATTTCCCAGCAGTGTCCATGGATATTTCCACTGACCTCTGGTGGGATGCTTTCATCTGAGTCTGAGCTGTCATCTGAGCCCTGTGCGTCAATGCTCATCTGAAGCAGCTGGTCGATGGTGGCATCCACAGCTCCATTGTTGGAGCGCAGCACGCACTCAATTACTTCATAGTCCATAGAGGGGAACATGGTCTTGAAGTCCTCCATGGCCTGGTTGAACTCCAAACGTCTGACTTGCCGACTGGGCCTACTGTTGTTGAGCTGCCCACTGCCCCCACTACCACCTCCACTGCTTCTGGAGCCTCCATTACTGCTGCTGCGCCTAAACAGACTAGTCATCCTCAGCAGCTGGCTGTCTGGAGTGCCAACTTATTTATATGATAACCTTTCTTATTTGTTGCCAACACAAGCACTTCTGCCCCTTGAATCTCTCTTAAATGTTTTTAACACTTAGTTTCTCATTCTAAGACAACAATGGCAATCCATTGATGGGAATTTAGAAAAAACTTTTGTACCACCACACCCACCCAAATGCTACTCGTTATTCAGTTGTATCCAGCATGGATGACTGTGTTATAAGATGTGCAGGGACTGGATTAGTCAGGTGTGATACAAGTTACATGTCCAAGGTCCTGTCACCAGGTAAAGATAAGTATCAAAAGTTCCCAGGGGATGTGCATAGCTTCATCGGTACCTATAAAGACAGAACACAAGTTTTGTAAGATTACATCATTGCAACTCAACTTAGAACCAGGGCTCTGCTGAATTTTGTTTTACTCAGACTCATTAACATTACTAGAAAACTAGTAATAACTACCTAAAACTTAACTTTACGACCAAATTTAATAATGTAATAAACCATTAAATTATTTTTTGCTTTTTAATTCCATTTATCTCAAATTACCTGCTCTGTATAATACAGAAAGAACCAGGAAAAAAGTCTCAGATTTTAAGATGCCCAGCAAGTGTTTTTAAGCTTATGCATCTGAATTCAGCTGTAACAGTTTTCTACATACTATGGGACAGTAAATGTTTGAATTATTAAAAAAAAAATGTTATTCAAGAGTTCTAGAGACAATAGCTAAATATAGCTTTCACTTAATCTATTTGTGATCCTCTCTTTTTCTCATGTCCCATTCCTTCCTGCTTTATTGGGGGTTCATTGAAGTTGGCTGCTGTCCAGTGCCCCATCTCAGACTCCTGTGTGTGTGTAGAGGTGAAGAACAAGAGACAATGAAAGAGTGTCATTAAAACACTAACAATGTACTGTAAATACAGTCTAGTTCAGAAGCAGTTGGATTGTGACGCATTTTTGTAATATTGCGTCTTTACCTCAGTGGATTTGAACTGAAGAAATCAAGATGTGACTTTGATTCAGTGAATTAAACAAAATAGTTCAGACCATTTTCACACATTGCCCAAAAAAAGAAATTAGAGTATTGCAAAAAAATTTTGTGATCACAGATGTCTTCTGTGGTCTTCCAGTACCTTTGGTGTTGGTGAACTTACCTTTGCATTTCTTCTTTTTAACTATATACTGATTTGTTAATTTGGCCCCTTTTCAAGTTTCTGTTATGTCTAGTAGGTTAGTTTTGCTTTGTTCTTTTCCAGTCTAATAATTGCCTCCTTCCTTTGCAGTGACACCTCTTTGGACCATATGTTATGTGTTTCAAAGAACAGAATCCAGATGCCACTTAAGTCACATTTGGAAACAACTCCAAGTCTTTTATCTACTTAATTATTAATAACATGACAAGAAAAGAGGCCACACTGGCCACAAAATTGCTTGTCTATTAGATGTCGACTTACTTTCAAGCTTTTAAAAATTGAAGACTATGTATTAACACCGTTTTTTTTCTTACAGTAAATGCAATATTTGTATCAAATGCATTAAAATAAAGGTGTAAATATAGATGTCATGATGAGGCTGATTCAATCAGTCACACATTCAAGTACTGATCAGGTCTTCCCTGGCACAATAGACTTACACAGTATTTCCTAGAAGCTAAACTTTATTGAGAATGCTCATTGCTGTCTGTATTATCATATTTTGAGAGACTCCAGTAATCTGACAAACATCACATGGCTATTGCATAGCAGTGCTGCCAAGACAGGCCACCTGAGATGAAGTAACCCATCCCATTGTATCTCATCCCTGCCAACCGCCAGAGGTGGTGCTTAAGCACTAGATCATCTGTCTTGCATGTGTGCAGGTTGAGTTTTATTCCAACAGATCACCTGAAACCCACTGATGACCCCAGTGAGGATATATCTGCCGGTGGTATCAGATGCTCAGTCCCTATTCAACTACTAACATGAAGGTTTATTCAAGTGCATTTTATGGTAACACTAGCATTTGATTGCTAACTCACACTGTTTACGACTCCTTTATCATCTGCATGGTTGCCCTGCCCTCCAGGAGCTGCAACATCTACATATGCAGCGATAAGCGCTGCTTGAAGTTGTCAGCGGCTTCATGGTAAGCACTACTATTTCTACTTTCTCTCTATTTCGTGTAGCAACCAGCAGCAAGATGTTGTCTTGTGACTTTTACTTTTTTCCTGTTAATCTAAATGATGAAATTTTGTGATCTTGGGTGATCTACAAATGGCAAGTTGTCGCTAGCCTTACCTGGCTGTATTTTATGCTTTGCATTACACATAGAGCTTACAGTGGTGTTTTCACTGTGGATAGTGCTTTGTTGTGTGCAATGCCTCCAGCAGAAGCAACATCTGTGTATCCAGTGCAGCAGGGAATTTCTTCTGCAATGGAGTTATCACTCAGCTCCCTCCCTTGGATTTTGTCCTCCCATGCCTCGATTCATCATTTGTTCATCATGGGACTGATCAGAGGGACGCTCATGCATCTTCATACCAAAGGTCAGGAAGCAAGGGAACCTGGGCAGTATGGCCAACAGACTATGGAGGCAATCTCTGTACCATATACCATTTACTGTCAATCATCCCTGCCCATGCTCAGTCCCTCCAGAATAAAACAGAGGAACGAGAAGCCCATGCTCATTTCCAAAACAAGTTCATAGATGCATGTTTATTAACCATCATAGAGACTTGACTTACAGACAAAGAAACTAATGCAAAAATGTCAACTGACATTTTTGGTGCACCTCTTTGCCTGGATCAGGATACCTTAGTTACTGGCAAATGACACGGAGAAGGTGTATGTCTTCATGTCAATGAGCAATAGTGTAAAACTGCTTTGGTCAGAGAAAGTCTCTGTACTAGTGATGTCAAATTGCTATCTATGTCCCTGTGCCCTACAAATCTGCCCTGGCATTCCTCAAATTAATCATTGTGGCCTATATTCACCCAGGAGCTAATGAGGAGAAAGCCTCCAAAATGATATTCAAAGTGACTGTGATGTGGCAGTCTGTATCTCCTGATGTGCCCATTTTCGTGCTTGGTGACTGTAATAACTCTTCATTAAAGAGTGCTGAAGAACTTTTATCAGTATGTCTCCTACCCTACTAGACATAAAAAAATCCTGGACCAATGTTATGGTTCTATTAAAGAGGTGTACAAGTCCCTCTCCCTACCCCAGCTGGGCAGCTCTGACCACAACTGCGCATGGCTCATCCCTTTGAGCAGAGGGAGCAGAGGGAAAGTTCTCATAAGAGAGTCAAAGATCTGGACTGATGAGTCAATTTTAAGCTTACAGGTTTGTCAGGAATGTACTGATTGGGACATGTTTGAGAAGTCATGTTCTGATATTAAGGAGCTGACTGTTGTGGTTAGCAGCTATGTGTGCCTCTGTGAAGACAATGTTACTCTTAAAAAGTCTGTGAAAATATTTCCTATTAGTAAGCCTTGGGTAACAAAACAACTGAAAGTCTTGCTGAACAAAAAGAGTAAAGCATTCCACAATGGCAACCCTCTAGGATTACATTTCCTTAAGAAAGAGATGAAAAAAGAAATGTGAGGAGCAAAACTAAAATATAAAGAGAAGATAGAAAGAGATCTTTGCAGAAATAATTTTGGCCAAGAAATATAAATAGCCTTAAAACTATTGTTGAAACAAAAGACAACAATAGTAACAAGGTGGTTATAGATGGTTTTATTCAGAAAAGCTGCTGGCCCAAGAGTGTAATAAATTTTATCTGCAGTTTGACACTCACGATTTTAGGGAGGAAATTTAATTGCTGAAAAAAGGTTGACTTGCACAAGAGCAATCCCTTTTGATGAGCGCTGTGTGGCCAACACCTTCAAGCATACAAGAAGCCAGAAAAAACCCACAACCTGACAGCATTTGCTGTCCTCCAGTGCAGATCAGTTTGTCCCAAATTTTTTTTACATATTCCAGATGTCATTTAAGGCCATTTTACACCAACTATTCGCCACCACACATGAAACAGCATATCATCTTGCAGACAGCAAACTTTGAGGCATAACGCAAACTTGAATGGAGACGGTGAAACCACAAGTTCATTCTTTCACAATTATATTTTAAAAAGCTATGAAATCTGGCATAAAGATAAGCGCTGCCATTATGGTGAGATTTAGGAACAGCTTTTGCTTAACACAAGCTAATATTATTTCTCCAGATGAAACATGAAAAAAAACACTTACATTGCTATGAGCTGATTGGCTGTTGAAGTAAGTGACGTGCTATATGTTATAAAACTGGCCTTTTGGCAACTTGATAAGCTGAGTTGCAAGAAATGCTGTCAGCCAGCTTGAGTCGAGCTGAGATGTCCAATCTACACCCCTGCAACTCTATCTGCAACCGTTTTAATCTTTGTGTAAACTGGCCTTTAATCAGCAGAGGGTGCCAAAAAGCTGAAAGCAATCTATAGTCATCCTTGTGGCCAAAAATAATCATCCCAAGGCCCTGAACGACTATAGATCAGTGGCCCTGACTTCACTGGTTATGAGGTCCCTGGAGAGATTGCTAAAAGACAAACTTATTAATGACATTGCCTACCTGCTGGACCTGTTGCAATACAATTTGCATTTAGGGCACAGGGGTAGGGAGGGTTTGCCACTGCTACATTGCTTAATCTTGTTTTAATTATTTTGAGGACAAGAAAATTTATGCTAATCTGCTGTTTATGGATTTTTCATCTGATTTTAACACTGTCCAACCCCACAGTTAAACTGACAAGCTCATAGAGCATTTTAATCTTGATTTTAATCTTGTGGGCTGGATTCTTGATATTTTCACAGATAGAACTCAGAGAGCGAGAGTTAATGGGCACACATCAGATAATTGTTGTTATCCACTGGATCCCCCAAGGGCTAGGTTAATGGTTAGGGTTAGGAGAGCTCTACTCTCTTGGCTAAAGGTGCCATAGAACCTGTAGACCACCTTGCAGGTCCATGGGGTTTCTACTCAACCTATTTTCTAGTTTCAAAAAAGACAGGCAAAATATATTCAGTCCTAGACCTGAGGAGTCTAAATATGGCCATGTCTTGCAATGAGGCAAGTCACTGCTCGTTCATCATGTTTCTCTGTCTTTAGGACAAGCTCACAGCTGCCTCATGTATGGTTCCTCTGAGGCTGCTGTTGCTCCGCACCCTGCAGATGAGATTAGCCAGTCCCAGCCTGGACACACTTTAGTGCAGACACAAGCAGAGGAGACTGCTGTGATCTTGGCACTGTCTGCTCTCCCTGCACCCATGGAGGGAGAGGGATCATATTACAAGGGGTGTCCCACTGAGGTCTCTCCCATCTCACCATGAGACTGTCTGCACAGACGCATCCACCACTGGGTGGAATGCAACAGGGCAGGGCAGGATCACTCATTGGAGATGGTCTGCATAACACTGCTCAGAGCACAAATGTTCTGGAGTTGGTGGCAGTACAAAAGGCTCTTCAGCACTTCCGTTGCTGTTTCTGTTCCCATGTCTGAGGGGGAAGCATATTATGGTGCGGTCTGACAACACTTCCACAGTGTGCCACATCGACCGCTTAGAGGAGGACCAAATCAGTGAGGCTACTGTGGGTAATCCAGCAATCTCTGACCCCCACCTAGCAAGTCTAAGGGCAGTCTACATACCAGAAAGACAGAACCTGACAGCAGACTTCTTGTCCCATCAGAGGTCCCTCCTGGGGGAATGGAGACTCTACCAGGTGGTAGTGCAATGTAACTGGGATCACTTCAGAAGGGCAAAAGTGGATCTCTTTACCCCAAGGGAGTAGGCCCACTGCCCTTGGTGGTTAGCCCTAGCAGATGACTCCAGTTCTCTGGGCCAAGATGCCCTGGCTCACAATAGGCCAAACACCCTCCTTCTCCTCTATGCATTCCCAACCACGATCTCCTGTCAGCATCCTGATGTGGACAGCAGTACAGTGGGTAGCCACAAACAAGTTTCCCTGTTCCCAAGGGGGTGTTCGAAGGTTCCACTCTTCAATACATCTTGCTGTGCCAGCATGGGATCTTTTGCTGGTGCTGGATGCCCTACATCTGCCCCCTTTTAAATCCCTGTCGCACTTAGACCTCAAGCAGCTGTCAATGAAAACAGCATGTCTTCTGGCCATGGCATCAGCAAAATATGCAGTTAAAATGCAAGCCCTGTCTTCAAATGAGTCCTGCTTTCATTGAAACCCTGACGGCTCAGCCATCACACTCTGCAAAATGTGTCCTTTCTTCCCATGGTTCTGTTCATGCCCCCCCTCAGCCAGCCAATCCAACTCACTCGGTTGACAAAGGTGCCCCATCTAAGCCTCTCTGCTCCTGTATGGGTGCAGATGGCATACATTGATGTCACCCTAGCGATACGACAGTTGGACCTCCTATTTGTCTGCCACTGAGGGGCTGTGCTATTTCTAAGTAACGCCTTGCCCACTGGGTTGTTAACACCAAACCCCAGGCATATAAGGTTGGCTGCCACCTGCCACCATCTGGGGTTAGATGTCATTCCACAAGAGGCAAGGCTACCTTGTGTCGAGCCACACTTGGTCAAGCTGCTTTGTTAAGTAATGAAAAGCCACCATTAATTACCAGCCTGATGTAGTGAACATTGTAGGGGATAGAAACGGTTGACTGGACAATATTTTTAAGCACTACCTGTTGTACCTTTCTTAAGCATATGACTTGACAGCATGCACGTTTGCTTTCTTACTTTTTTAAAAAGTACTTTTCAATCTTTGCATGGGAATCTCAATTTCTACACACCTGATTTGCTTGCTTGTATCAGTCTTGCTTGGTTTTTAATACTAATTTCTTTCTTTGGAGTACGGTTTATTTAAAGGGAAAGGGGCATGTGCCTTGGATAAACAAATAATTTATTATAATAATCAGAGATGGGAACCCGAGTCATTGTGACTTGGACTCGAGTCGACTCGAGTCGCTGTTTTGATGACTTGTGACTTGACTTGGCAAAAAAATGAAAGACTTGAGATTCGACTTGGACTTTGAATTTAAAGACCCAGGACTTGACTTGACTTAAGACACGATGACTTGAATGACTTGAGTCTTGTTGATTTCGTATTTTCAGTTTTGATATAAATATAAAATTAATATCAAATATTACCCGGTATGAGCACAGGTTGAGAATGGCATTGTCATGATTGGATCAATACCTGTCAATCAGTCATGCCCTCTCCGCCTACCTTACGCGTTTATCGGAGAAAAGCCCCCTCTGATATCAGATAAGTATTAACATGTCTGCAGGAGGGAAACCAAGAGTCATCCTCTTTGGATTTAGAAATTATAACTGTGAAGCAAAACGACGGACAGCAGAATGCAAGACATGCGGCACAAAGATTTCAGACAGTCAGACGACAACGTCAAACTTTGTCCATCATTTGAAGAGCCATTCTGCACAGTAAGTGCTTGTAAACTAGCAAATATTATCATGTTAGTCAGTAGTAGCTAACATCAACTTGATATGATGCGGTGTGGGGGGGTGGTATTTGGTTGGAACTTTTTTTTTTTTTTTAATTATTTGCTAACATTTAGCTAACGTTCTGACCGGTTCATCACGTTTTATGAACTACCAACAGCAGGGTAAATGGGCTAAATGACATGCCAGCCAACTCAGAATAATTACATTATTTTGCAAGTGCAACACCATGTAAAAAGGTAGATACTCTCCAGACAGACACAGAGATGTGAAATGTAAAGTTAGATGTTGTACCCTCGCTGTGAGGGAATCTTTTTCTAAGAACAATAATATGTTTGTCGGTTTTTCTATGTACTGATGTTCAAAACTGTTTAGAGCTCTGGTGTCTCATGAAACACATAAAGATATTTCTGATGCTCTGTGTTAGGTTTATTGTTTGCCTTTTTCTTGTGAATTGCAAGGCAACTAAAATATTCAAATGCTGTTAAAAAGTGAGACGGAGGTGGTTTTGTTTACATTGAAAGCCATACATAAATAATTTCATGAAGTTATTTCTGTTTAGTTTGATTCCGTGTATTTTACTGAACATCAGTAATTACAGTGCAATGGATAAATTGGCCAATGACGTTTAGTGACAGTCACTAATACCTTGTCTTTTCACTTTATTAAGATTGTGCAGGTAAAATAAGGTGACTTGACTTGGACTTGACTTGACATAACCTATGACTTGACTTGACTTGCCCAAGAAAAAATGACTTGAGACTTACTTGAGACTTTTAGATGTGTGACTCGGTCCCATGTCCGGAACACATATACCTTTAATAATTTACAATCGCGTTTTTCTCTTACCATGCATGTTGCTTAGCGGGACTTCTGGCATTCCTTGCCTTGAACAATCCTTTTCAAACCTGGTTTACAGTCACTTGCTGCCACTCGAAGCAATTCTTTCACATCTGTGTCTGTCAGAACAGATCCATAAGGTTTTCCCTCCCAAAAATTTGCGTCAAACGCGCATGTGCGTGAGATGAAAATACCGTAATGAACTCAAGCTAAG
>JAPZDV010000024.1:119649-147943 GCA_029814665.1 Acanthurus lineatus
TCAGTGTGCCTCGGACTCTTGACTAACCCACCCTTGCACCAACCCAACTGGAGGACTTAGGGGACAGTCATATCAAGTTTTGCATTTTAAATCCTTTTGTCCGCAACCGAAGAGCCCCTGTTACATTTTTGACCCAACACAGCACTCTCCTTTTTCGCTTATTGATAAAAAATGATAACATTTTACAGACTGTATTGACTGTAGAAAATAATCAGCAGATGAATTTAGAATAAAAATAACTGTTAGGTGCAGCCTTGGTTCAGTTTCTCCAAAACTATATACATACATTGACTGCTCTACTATTACAGCAACTGTAGAGGAATACACAACACTTCAGCAACCCAGTAAATAAATAACATTGATTATAATAGGCTACTGTTGCGAACTTGCTTGGTTTTGTGTTGTGGTAAGGTTAACTAACGTTAGCTAGAAGCATGCAATCAACTCAAGCTGACATTACTGCCTGGTCTGACAGGCTGCTATTATAATTCATAAAGTTAGCCAACAACATTTCTTTACCAGAAGTCTTACCTTGTAACAATACAATATTGTTTGTCGTGGTAATTGTTTCTTGCTTCTGACTGCCTCTTGTCGGGTGGATGGTAGCTTGGCGCTCGTCTTTTTCAGTGGTGCAACGCACTAAAGGATCCAACTAGAATGTTAAGCCACGTGCATTAGTCCTTTTGTGTCGGCGCAATATCATTACTGTGTAATCTTTGTTCGGAAGGGGGGCCACAGGGGGGTCCAGACTCAGTGTTTTACATGGGCACTGGCTCCTGTTGCCGCCCCCCCCAGTACCGCAACAGAGAGAGAGGGGGAGAGAAGTGCTTAGTGTGTCTTGGAGGCCCCCCAGCAGCCTAAGCTTATATTGCAGCATAACTAAAGGCTTATTCAAGGCAAGCATGAGCCAGCCCTAAGCATAGGTTTTATTAAAAAGAAATGTTTTAAGTCTATTCCTAAATGTGGATCTGTATCGAGGTTTCTGGGATGGAAAAGGATGTTTTTCCTCGTCACTTTTGCAAAGTGCTTCCTTGTGGGAATTGCTCTCAGTTGTTTGGTCTTTACAATATGAATTTCAGAGTGTGGTCTAGACCTAATCTATATGTAAAGAGTCTTTTCAGTTTGTGGTCCATGTACTTAGAACATTTCTGTTTTTTCAAAAGGCAAGCTTTTTTGGCGATGTCAGCATGTCTTTTTGCCAAATGCTTGTTGATGAAGATGTTTGATCCTCTCAGTATGTATGCTTGTTTTAACAGTGCAGTTGTGTTTTCTGTTGACAAATCTGATAATGATGGCTGGCTTGTCACCTTAATTTTTCTGGGGCAGAGGATGGCATGCCTCAGTGTTGTCACAGTCCACTTCAGTCCCCTTATAAAATTTGCAGTAGTCTATTATCAGTGGCTCTAGTAATTATTTTTGTTCTTTTTTTTAAATCACAATCAAATTAAATTAATGGATCTATTATCGGAAGGTCTATTGCAATTTTTTCCTGACTTTGGTATTACAGAAATAATGGAGTGATACATTATTTGCAGGAGTGTGTAATTTTTTGGGACCGAGTTTATCATTTCCATGAAAAGTGAGTTAATGCTTGTCCAAAATATTGGGTAAATTACTATTGGGAGGCCATCTAGAGTAGAGTTTGAAAAAAAGGGGAGAACTGTTTTAGTTTTCTTTTCACTATTGCGAGACGGAGTAGCGAACTTTCGTTCTCAAGTGCACTGCATGTGTGTACAGAACAACAACACTGCTTGTGATGCATCCTCCTCTAAACAGAAAGTGATCCATATCTGGTTGTGATTTACATTTTTTCAGCAGTTTTTTACTTTCATGTTTATTTCTGAGCTGCAGGGCGATCGGCTTTCAGGGACACAAGAGTAATCTGAAACTTTTATTAATTTTACAGTGACACTATTACTCTCATAATATAGGATATTTAAATGTTCAATATGCTCAGCTGCTGCGGTCTTGTTCATAAGTGCAAACTGGGAAGAAAAATGTACGTTTAACATTGAATGATTACAACTTACTTTTGCAATGTTTTATTTAAACATGTAATTGATGATATGTTGTGTTTCAGATAGATGTCCATCCTGTGAGCCTCATCTGTTTGTCCACAGATCGGCCACAACTGCAGCTTTCCCTTCTCTGTGCCAACGGCCATTGTATAACTTGACCTGGATCCAGGCCACAGATGATATAGCGTATCTGTATATATAATAATGACCTTTTCAACTACCCATTGATCAACAAAATAATTAAAACAAAACTTTTCATGAAGCCCCTTCAATGACTCAGAAATCATGCCATAAACACCTTCAATAACTTTTATTTTTCCCCCTAATAGATCTTTACAATCAACAAATCAAACTTCAGATGAACCTAGCAAAATTGATCTGTACATATTGAAAGCTCTTGGGCTCAAGAGCTTAACACTCATTTAATAATCAGATGCCTTTAACACTTAAAAATCAGTCACATGGCTTGAAAACATTGACTGACTGAAAAAGGGGAGGCAAGGTGAACTAGAACAAAAAAATAACAAAAAATAATGTTCCCTTTTTATCTTTCTCTCCAGTGTTATAGAAAAGTACAGTCAAATATCTTATTTACAGAGAAATGAACACAACTCTAGTTTGATTGAAAAGTTTTTTCAAGATGTGATGAGGGTTCCTGGGTTGTTGTTTTATGAGGTGGGGATATAGAGGGGTATTATTTAGTTTAAATTTTTAACAGAAACAATACAGAAAATCCAACAATAGACAATATGGCTACTGCTCCCATTCCAGCATCAACATATGTACACCATCTCTGAGGATTTATTTGTCTTGTTATTCATTGCCGCAATACCTTATATCCTAAGCATTTGAATTTCATCTTTTTAAGCAAAATCATGGCCCCTTTTTCTATGTGGAACTCCCAGTCAAATGGATTCACTAATCAAATACCAAATTAACCATTCCTGAGCTACATTATTGAAATCTCGAACTATGGAGGAGCATTCAAGTGTTGTTAGTACGTTAAAAACATTTTTGTAATCAACATTCCTGGTTCTTAGCTATGCCAATCTAAAACAGTTACAGCCTGCACGTGTCTAAAACGCCCCTCTATTTGTTAAAATAAAGCTGCCTTATTACTAAAGTAACAGTGATTTTGTTTTTTTAACAGAAATCTGAAATACATATATTTGTTAATAAAAATTTAAATCATTGTAGAACTTGATCCCTTGCATGGTTATTCAGTCACCTGAGACTGAATCCAGAATTGCCATGCAAGACGTGCAAACAGATGAATGACTTCATAACACTGAATAAACATAATTCAATGTCTGCCGAAAAAATAAGTCTTAAGTACTTTGACAAGACACACCGAAATGAAGTTTTACTCACAAAGAGGTAAAAATGCTATTGTGGCATGCTGTAGAACCAAGTTGCTCCCTTTTCAGTAGAATCCTGCTCTTCAAATGCAGTTTAACTAATCTGGAAGAGTGTGTCTTCAAGCCACATTACTTAGTTAAATCAAGTGTATTTCAAGCTTGATTGAATTATTATGGAAATTTCGCCCCCCATGCGAGCATTCTTCTTGCTTCCTATAAGAAGTTTGTGTCATTTTCTGTTTACTTTACTGTGAATTAATATAATCCATTTATCACATCTGTGTTTTTTAATCATGCTTCTGTCTAACAATATCAGCTGAGCTGGGTTTATTACAGTTTAAACCTAATTTGTTGGACTTACTCAAGCCAAGCAAAAAAAACCTACTATTTTGACTGTTCTTTATGAAATATCCCTTGGTATAACCTGATTTTAGCCAACTTAAATGATCTCAGCTCTCATCCAGTAACCTTGGTTTGTCAAACAATTTGATCGTTCACTCTTGGATTAAGTCATCTTGAGTGATGCTGCACTCTTGTTTTGAAATATCAGCAACACATTTTTGCAAAATCTCATAACATTTTGATGATTCACAGTAAAACTAAAAAAGTTTTCTATCTGGAGGCTATGTCACTACGTGAGATTAGCACGCTGGCCAGCTATCTTTTGGCCTGATTTCAGTTTTCCTGTATCATGAAGCTGGCTCACTTTTAACTGAGGTAGATTACCATGGTAAAAGCAACATTTTTTTGTATAAATTAGTAGAATCACTTTGTTGTTCTTTGCTTTAAAAGTGTTCACCCTGTTTTAAACTGAGCTTCTAACAAACAAGAGATCACTTTACTGCACTAAATCATCTATAATGAATGGTAATTACATACTCCATACAATTCTTAAACATAAATGCACTCTTACTTGTAAAATTTTTTTATTCTGTATATTTTTTGCTGAATTAGCCACCTTGTAAGTATCTCTCCTAGTGCCCCTAATGTCGTTAAGTATTTCACACTGGTTTTTATAATGATTTTTTAATTAACAACTCTAACCTTTTCTCATTAAAATACTCATAGCCAGACTGGAAAACCCAGAGCACACCAGCTTTGTCATACCATCTTTTCAGGATCACCGCTGTTGGGCTCATTGAAGCCAGCGATCCCGAAGAGAGCTTGATTATGCCAGATAGCTTCATGGTACATGAACCTGAAATCTAAATTTATTTAACATTTCTCAGGTTTGGGCTTGGGGACTTGTTCCTATGAAAAAATATCCAAAATAACTTCACGCCAGCTTTAAAAGACTTTTAAGTCTATGCCTGTGTCAGATGATCAACAATCTAAATAACTATTATCCATGTTAGGACAAGGCTAAGACCTGCCATCCATTACCATGCGCTTTGCACGCGGGCTGACAGATCACCAAGACTTCTACCACATAGTTGACTAAGAATGTCAAACAGTGAAGGATGTACAACAGAGGTGCTTTTGGGCTAATTTATCACACATACTATTGTTATTCAGCATATTTAGATCCACAGTTAATATTAGGTCAACACTAAAGAGCAGCACTGCAAACAAAAATGTTTAGTGTTTCTTTCCCATGTCACTAAGTTTTTAGTGGTTCCCTTAATGTTTCAAGTCCTCATAGCTCAGGGACAATAGCAGCTCTCTGCCAAGATGCATTGGGAAATTGGAGATTCTAAAAATCCGATTTGACCTTTGCAGTTATGTTAGTCTTTAAAACCCAACATAGTATGTAATTTGAGGATCACAAACGTTACTATGTAAAGATCTGTCTTATCAGATGTGCCTTGCTAGAGGTGTCAGTAAATTGCATATTGGAAATATTGAGTTAGAGACCTTGCAAAACATTAGTTCCAACTTGAAAAGCTGTTCAACAGCATTTTGTCTAATAGGCTGAAAATACTGGCTTCACTGTAAGGCAGTGCAAGTTGGTAGAAAAAAGGTGGGGCAAAGGAAACCACCTAGCTTCTCTGTCCTTGTTAGAGGGGCAGCAGGACTTTTGGATGGAGTCCATGTCCCCACGAGTGGGAACAAACCATATGATTGCTCTCTGCTTCTCTGATCCACCAGGGAACACCTATTCATCTCCATTTCTCATAATTCTCCATGGTCTTTCTGAACCCCCTCATATTTCTATCTAGACAAGACACCCAAAAAATCTGCTAAATAATTAACTTGAAAGGTGAAGACCAACAGACAACAACTGAGGTGTCAATGAAACACAACTGTTTACAAGCGTCTACACAGATTGACTGAGGCATATCTTTCCACATAGAATGTAATTGACAGTCAGTGAACATAGGCCCAGAGCACAAATTATGGTATGGTAGGATGAGAGAGGAAAAAAATATTTGCTTAATCTTTATTAAGTTACAGTATTTTTTTTTAAATTTTACAGATATCTGCTCCTTTCCTTCTTGAAGTTCTTTTTGTTGTGTACAACAGGAGGGGACGGTTGCCTTATTTTGAAGCAGTGTTGTATTCTTGAAGAATATGCCTGAAAATAATCTTTCAATTTATTTTGAAGCCATCATGGTTGCAGGATGGGGAAGAAAAGCAATCTTCTTAGATCCAATGTTGTGTTTGGTGGGACTTGTAACCCCCCCCCCCAATCATAACCTTGGTGTGAGACTGCTCATCACAAGAAAATGTGAAGATTGAGGTTGGAGCATATTAGGAGTTCAAAATCCATCCACCCACACACCCAGGCCCCTCTCCACCAGTGTACGGTTAACTGATATTATCTGGAAAAAGAAGAGAAACATAAACATGATTTAAAAGATGACTTCATAGTGCGAACTATAATTTTTAAAGAATTTCTGCACTGCAGTAGCTCACATGCTTGATTTAGAACTTTCCATGGCACTAATTTCATTCCATCAGAGCAACAGTAAAACAAACATTACATGCTGATGCTCAGTACTAGGAAGAGGTAACCACATGCAAAAATTTATCATAATTGCATTTCCAACAAGAACATACATCTGCTAACATCAAGTTAACATGAATCACTGTTAATTTTGTAAAACTTCTTTTATTACTTCATAACTTATTTTACTTTACTAATATTTAACTAATACTTATGTACTAAGTAATTTTAAACCAAATGGCATTAGTAAGGACACTCTTTTTTTAGTTTTTAAAAGAGATTCTATAAACTAGAGATCGTGCCCAGAAATAATTTGACCTGATAACACTTATACCTGCTACTTGTACTATAAAACAAGATTTGTGGTAAGCAAGGTAACTCTAAGTTTAACTAAATCTTACAACAGTGGTTTACCTCTCCAGTTTTTTTGGAAATGGCATCGCTAGTTATAAACAAAATTACAGATCAAATGGAGATCAGTGCACAAATCTTAAGAGGGTCTCTTAGAAAGGCAAGAGTGTTTCAAGAACCCTTTGGCTTTAAATGACCAATCTTTTAGATGAGAGACATAGATTCTTGTCAGAGGGAATGACTTATCTGTGTCAGCTTCTTAAGCCCTGATGAGGAGATTGAAAATTGGGTGTAAGACTTATTTATTGCTGCCAAAATTTTGATTCTATTTGCAAAAGACTGATCAGTGCTCTCCATGAAAGGCACACTTACATATGGTCACACAGAAAGAGATTACAGTCACAACAACCATTTGGTACATAGCGACCAGTTGGCTTTGATTCTTAATGGTATTCCACCTATGTATTTATTTTAAATTCATTGAATTTACATTTGTGATCAATGTAGTCACAATGGTTCCCTGAGCACCAAATGGGGTGTTTTGGCTTGTAGGATCACAAGCTGTCGTCAATCATTCAAAATATATTTCAACATGAAAAAGGGGTATATAAGAATGACACTTTTCTGTTGCAGTACTGATAAAATTAGAGCCCTACCAAAACACATTTATCTTACTAATCAGTAATTTGGTAAACAAGGAGGAGGTAATGTTTGTATATACAGAAAACAGTATCAACATTAAGTTGAGAGAGGCAGATAAGAAAAATGTCTAAAATACAGAGAAAAACTTAAAACGTAAAATTTTAATGAAGTAAGCAGACAAAATTGAGATTGAGAGATTGAGATTGAGTTGAGAAGTTTTGGTATACCATTTAGGGGTTGCAACAATCCTGTCAATTTAAAATTTTCACTTTAATGCATGTACTGAATTCTATTTAGCAACACAAGGAAAATTGTGTCCGCTTAACATGCTTGTAATAACTGTCAGGAAGAAAATTAAAATCTGTAAGAGGGCGGCAGTTTAAAGAAATTTCATGGGACTACTAAAACCTACCTGTACAGCTATACAGAACATGTAACGCTAAAACTACAAATAAATGTAATATACAGTATGGAGCATTGTATTATGAAGCTAATTTGCAACCACATGTATCCAAGCACCTTACCTCATCTCCAACCATGTTCCATAAGTGGACGAGTGGGAGGCCTGTATTGTTGTCATAGTTTGAGACCTTTACAGAGAAGGAAAGAACGGGCCAGTTAGTAATGGCTTACTTTAATGCTGAAAAGCTGACTTTGAGTGGTTAAATAAGAAGGGTCGATTAACCTGTGCAAGCAGTGGCACTCCTCTGGTCATTTCCTCTAATGCTGATGTAGCCTCTGGTGAGAAGCGATCTTCGCCTGATAAAGGACATTTTACATGCAATGTCAGAATGACAAAATGTTAACAGTAGTTTCATACAAAATCTGCAGCTTTCAAACATCAAAATTTGGGCTTGGTTCAAGACCAATTTTAAAGAAAAACAGTTTTTTTTAAATTTAGCCACTGCAAGAAATGACACTAACTTAGCTTGATAAACAGTAGTTACTCAAAGTGGTCAACAGACTGACCAACTAACACTACTAATGTAAAATTGCTGTTCGACACTATCTGTAGGTTTTGATAGCACAGTCTTGTACCTGGAAGAGGGGCAATGTTATCAAGTAATACTTCAGCACCTTGAAACGGTAGTGTTACAAAATCAGACCTAGAAAATAAAAAAGAGGCAATATATTAAAGAAAATTAATGAAAAACCATCTCATATTGTATACACTTATTCACACATTGAAGTTAAAAAAGTATCATTTTAACATAGGGTAAATTATAATGTCAAAGATCCAATTTGAAACTTTTACAAATTTGCAAACTCTAGTTTAGTGCCCTTCTAAATTGAAACTCTCATTTTAAAAATATCTACTATTAGTTTGTTAATGTGAAAAATATAATTCACCCAAAATAAATGTCAAAAATGCATCTCAGTTGTTTGGTATTTTATCAGTTATCAAGTAACAACAACAATAATAATACATCATATAAAAAACTATATCTGTTTATTTTAAATAACTGTTGGATTCCAAATCAGACACATACTGGACCTTAAATCACATATTAAATAATGTTGTACCACTTAAAATCTTCATTCTTTAACTTAAATTTCAATAGCTATATCATGGATGAATTCTTTCACTGAAGCAGTATTACATCATCACTGACAAAAGTACTTTCACCTAAGTGTGGGGAAGGAACAAAGATTTATACATTATAACCAGGGCTTGACATTACCTTCTTTGCTCAACAGCCACTGTGGCTAGTGGTTTTCCAAAGTTACTAGCCACTCAGCATTTTCATAGGCCATATTTTTGTTGTCAGGAATTTATGGTATATATTAGGGGGTCTTTAATTAAAATGTAAAGAGGTCCAGAGGTTCTAAAAATTTCCTAACAGCACAGGTCCAGACCTCATTATGTCTAAACTCTAACCAATATCCTTCCTCTATTTCTATTAAATTAAATCTAAGAATTCTTATAATTTTAAAATTATTTATTATAAATTTTCAAAAAGCATAAAAAGATCACATTTCCCAGAGGGAGGGAACACCACACCTTCACCTGTATGGTGAAGCCATCACACCACACCTGCGTATACATCACAAGGGTGCACACACAGGTGCACTGCAACTGCTGATGATTAATGGAGGAGTACTTTCATTTTACCTCTGCCTGTTCATTGTTGATACATGTATGCTCTGATGAAGGTCTGATAGTGATAGTGATAGTTGCTAATGACAGATTTATGTTTGCAGACTGATGTTGAAGTTGCCTGTTTTCTTCTGGACAGGCAAGGTGGATATTGGATATTAGATATTGGATAAGGGAGAGTTGCAAACTAGAATCTCACCACTAGATGATTTTTTTTTTCATTTAATAGAGGCTAAAAAACTTAAGAAATGTGGCTCATTTTACAAAGATTGTAGGCTGCTCTCCAAACAATCAGGCCTTTAGCATAAGATAAACATTAAAATAGACAAACTTATAAGCTTATGATCACTGTGAAACTGGAGCTCCTGGACAAGACAAAATTCTCCCAAATCCTGCCTCCTGAGGGTTTTAAAAATCCACACCCACTTCTTCTTCACTGCCTCTGCCACCGCAGAAAAGATACATGGTGCATCCATGATATGTGCAAGCTAATGAAAATTGGATGGAAAAACTACTTCCTGGTGTCTGTTTTTGTTGCCAACTGGCGCCAAGATGGGCATTTGCAAACTAAGCCATGGTCTGTTCACTGCTCTGTGCCATACCCAGCATGGAAAACAATGCGTCCTATCTGAAAAGGGCATCATCTAAGCGAAACACAAAAGCACCTAACATTTTTTTTTCATGCTGTTCCTAAAAGAGAAGTATAAAACTTGAATGACAGAGAAGTAGACTTACCTATCACCCCTTACATCTAACAGCTCCTTCTGCTCCATCACTTTCACAGACAGTATAAAAATGTCCTTGGTCATACTTAAAATTGATCCGCTGTCAAAAAAATACTAAGGAAGACCGTTGTTTTGCTCTAAAAATACAATTTGATGGTGATGATTGATCACGTTAAACTAGTTAACTTAGTTTACTGAAAACATTTCCTTCCTGTGACTAGCCTACCTCAAAATAAAAGTGAAGTCACGTTTCATCAGTTCTGTAATTTTTTAATGTGAACTGTTACTGTGTGAAATGTTCAGTTTGCATGTTGCAGTTTGCAGTGATTGAACACTGTGCTCTACAGATATGGAGTTTTGTCACCTATAAAGCCAGTGTACTAAGAGATTTCTGGTGGCGTCACGAGTTTCTTAGTCGGGATGGGGAAAAAAAGAACGCCATGACAATTACTAAATTTTCTTTTCACTCTTTCACAAACTGGTTACAGGTCTGGATATAACCATAGCTTGGTATGTGCCATTTGCTGATGCCAACATATGACACACATATACACACACACACACACACACATATAACCACACACACACACACACACACACACACACACACACACACGTATGAATGATTCAACTCCACAAAGTGGCCAGTACAAGTGTCTGTGTCACTGCTGAAATCCACATGCATTTTGTGGGTGTCAATGTCAAGCCCTGGTTATAACAACAACCACCTCAAAGCAGTAGTCAGCTTTCACCCATTTACAAACTAATAGCAGGTGTTCCCCCACAAGGTGCCAGCCTACTAATCAGGTAGTCTTACAATACGGACCTAACAGACAGCAGAGTTTGGCATACTTTTCCCAAAGCTGGTCCAAAATTAGTGTTTACCAGGACTGTAAGGAAATTTTATTCAGTAAAGCACTTGACCTGATACATTATAGTTTCTGATGTGGTCTTCTGGATTAAACTGTTGTAGTAGAGTGAGACCTCTGACACTTACCTTATCTGCCGTAGTGAGTCAATCTTAACTCTGTCATAGCCCCCATAATCAACGTATCTTATCTCCACTTCATTTGTGTCTTTATAGAAGGTAATGACCTGAGCTCTCCACCAGGCTCCTTCCACTGCAGGAGCTGCACAGATCACACCAACTGGAGACAAACCAAAATAGCAAAAACTTAAATTTGCAAGTGATTAAGGCTGAGTGATATGACAAATCACTGTTATGATTAATTAAATCTTTGACCTCAATTACAATTAACAAATGTTTTTTTTTTTTTGAAGCTGGGATATATGGATGATAGAAATATCTTCATAAATCATTTAGTATACCTTATGATTTGTTAAATATCATATGTGCGTTATTTATACTGGTTTAGAACAAACTGACTCACAAATGTAGCTTACCATTTCATTATTCTTACATGAACAGAGAATAAAACATTACCAGCTCGGAATGCTCTCAAGTGCAGAACAAACAACTTGTTCAAGACCTTGTTAGTTCGGCATATGAAAGAAAATGAAAATATATACCACAAGCAGCAACTGGAGGGTTCAAACTACTTTTGTGTTTAACTGGAGCAATCAGCCAAAATCCAAGTCAGCAGTGACTAATGGCAAGCTCTGGGCTTAACAATAGTGAGTCATGTCACTTAAGTTATAAAGTATGTTTAAAGGAGAAACAAAACCAGTAATACACTTGTCACCACAAAGCCTGCACAGCTTCTATTATTGCATTCTTAATGTTATGGCAGTTGCCTCCCCTTCATTGAATATCAATCTATTTCTATGTCCTGAACATTCACCCCTTATTTCCTTGACAAATAGATCTACTAAGTTTGATCAGGACCGCTCAATGGCATCATGAGTTATCAGCAAATATCTCACAGGCTGCACCCACTTGTGTCAACCAATTCAGCACTTCAGATTTTGGTTAATACATGCCCCCAGAGCATATGTACCAAATTTAGTGTCATTTTGTGCAGTGGATTTTGAGAAATACACACTCCTTGCGTTTTTGGCACCCCCTATCAGTCAAAGTTAAAATGCTTTGGCAGACCTCATCCTGGACGAGTTCTGGATATATATTTCATTTTCTAACAAGTTTCATGTTGATTGGTCTAAGAGTCATTGAAGTAAGGCCAAATTCCTGCTAAGCCCTGTCTTTGCAAATTTTCTTTGGTCAATAGTGGCCATGTTTTTTGACAGATCCTGATTATTTGTGATTGAAATATGTATCTTCATCCCTCAACGCTTTATTCCAAATTTGGTGTGAATGGAGTCAAATCTTAAAAAGTAGATGTCATTTTACTGTTTTTCATTTTATGCAATAGGAAAAAAATCCAATATAGCGGACTTTTATGGTCCAAGAGATTTTTTGTAGAGCACATTGAGCTGCACCTGTGTGTCAAGTTTAAGTTAATTGGACCAAGGGTGTGGGGGTGTGGCCTTTCAAATTTTGAATTTAAGTCTTTAATTTCAACCCCTTCGGGTTTTGAACCCTTAAATAAACTGGGTGAAACATAGAAGGGTTTCAACCCCTGTTGGGGTTTGATCCCTCATAATAATTAACCAGAATCTTAGAAAGGGTTTCAAGCCCTTAAGGGTTTGAACCCTTAAAAAAACTGGGTGAATCTTAGAAACGTTTCAGCCCTTTCGGGGTTTGAACTCTTAATGAATAAATAAATAGCCTACACACTGTTGATTTCCTCACATATAGCTTGGCTTGTGGCAACGACACTAATAGGGTTCAGTAAATTTGAGGGTACACTTGTAGTGCAGGCCCTATTTAATTTGCAGATAATGTTCCATATATGCAAATAAAGACGTGCTTGATATGCAAAGTAGAAATGCTGCCTCTCTGCACAGAACTGTTGCATTCTGACTGTGGACAGAAATGCTACAAGATCATTGTCATTGGATGGTGATATTAATGACGTTGGTGATTAAAAAAAAGTTTATAAAATTATTTATTTAACTTGCTATTCGGTGTGTCTACGTTTGAGAAGCTGACAAGAACCTGTCATGGGGAGAGGCAACATATCACTGGACAAAATACAACAGAGAGATTACAGAGAAATGATTGGCAACTGTAAGTAGGCCTAATTAATTAAATGGTGGGTTTTATTTACTTGAGTAACATGATCTGAGCTGTCTGTTACAGGTTCTAAATGTTTGTTCTGATTTATTTTCGATTAATTGCCCAGCCCTACAAGTGACAATACTACATTGATCCTTTTAAGCCATGGCAAGAAATAATTTATGATAAGTAAACATTTTTAAAACTATAAAAAACATCAAGATGCTTTTAGGGTATAAGACAAGCAAAGACAAAAATATCACAAAAGGGAATTTGATGTCTGCAAACATCCTACACTTTAACACACCTAAGTATTGTATATTGTGTGTGTTTGATGTTTATTCTTCTTTGACTTATACACATTACATTTCCATTTAACACTTCTGCAAACAGGGTAAAGTTGACACATCAGCTTATTGTTTCCTAAAGGCATACTGCCAGTTGATTAGATATTAAAACATTAGTGTTATTTTGTTGTTGAGCTTTAGCCTATACAAAGACTTAATTTTACATTAAGATGTTTTAATCTTTTTTCATTAAGTTACAGTTTTACATAATCAACAGCTTTATTAAAGCTTCTGTTGAATAAATTGTCATAATATTTACACTAAGGAAAAACTGTTATGTACTGCTGTGTTTGCAGTGTAGTCATTCGTGTTCATCTGCATACCATCTTTTGTATCCAAAATGGTCTAATCAGTAAAAAAAAGCTCTCTTTTTATTTGGCTTGTCGGTTCAATTTGGTGTGTTCAGTTCTGGTCACTTTGATACTTGAGTCTAAGGTTACATATTCTTAGTTGACCTCTACTATGGAAAATGATTTTGTTGCATAATCTATAAACTGTATTTCTGTCAATAAAACCTGTAAATCTACCAGATACTCTTCATTCTTGCTAGCTCAGTCCATCACAACCACACACACTGTCCATCACTTAATTTTTATTCTTCTTTAAGAGCGAGAGAAGCTATAGAATTAAACAGTCTGAAACATTAACAAAGCCTGACAGCATAAACATAGTGTCCTGTTGAACTTTTGTGTTAATGTTTCAAGTGTTCTAAAACAAAAATGGAAGTACTACAAGGTATTCTTCAGACACTGCCAGCTTTGTCTAATATATATTTAGGGCCTGAGCAGCGAAATGCTTTTTCTGTGACTTTAACATGTTCAAAAACTCCCCAAATTTGGCATGCGCATCACTCATGGTGAACATTTACCAATGTTACAAGCATGGCCATACAGCTTGGCCACACCCCTTAGATAGTGGCCCCGAAGGCCCAGGTCACTGACAAGCATGAAAATCACACACATGAGTATCAGGTCAGGATGCAAAAAAAAGTCTCTTTGACCCATTGCCTTAACCAATCGGTAAGACAGCTGTTGTTGAATTTTTTTTAACTTGTTCTTGGAAATTCCTCAGATTGACTTCAAATTTGGTGTATGTTCAAGTACGTTAAAGGGCGTGGCCATTATGTTGCGGCAAATTTTCATGCCTTGCCATTAAACATTAAATTGTTGTAACTTTTGTGTTAAATCTGCACCAAACTTTATGTTTTGATTAGTCCTGCCCTCAACACATCTACATGACAATATCTGGTCATTGGTCATAACTTTGTGATAACAAGTCATCAAAAGCTTTTGTTATAGATTAACGGTGTGGCCTTTGGTGGGCAGCCATTTTCAGTATTTTGCCATGACAAATGAAATTGTTTTTGAGGGTAAAAAAAAAAAATAGAAAATTCTCATCAAACTTTCCAAAGTTGTCAGACATCTAGAATATTAACATCTGTTACATATTTTAGTAGTGGGTAGGCCCTAATGGCTGTGCAGTGTCCCCTACAAAATTTTGATGAAGCAGGCCCAGCAGCCCATGTGACATAGAGTTATAAAATTTGGTAAGCACATGTATTATGTCAAAACTTGCAAAAAATCCTCTTGGAGCCATGACCTGAATTCCAACAGGATGACATTTTGAATTTACTGTGCATTTTTTGCACATTGTTGGGGATTTCTACATGTTGTATTTTAATGAACTTCTCCTAGAGATTTAATCAGACAAACTTGAAATTTCATTTATACTTTATTTGAACTTTTTTGATGAAAAGTTCCCAAAAGCTTTTGTTTGGGTTCAACAGTGTGGCAGTGGTATGGCACCCCTTATGGTTAATTAGCCATAAAACAAAAAAAGCTCATTACTTCAATGTCTATTGTCTTTGCATGTTTGTTGAGAGTACCTGCTTGAACACAACAACATGTCAATAATATGTCATAATCAGAGCACCACCTTATGACCACCTCATGTTTTACACTTTGATAAACCTCTCCAATGATGTGCAAAATTAGGAGTCGCACACGTGGCGTCTCATGGTGGCTACCATCAGGACACCCTGTATGGCAATGATGATGTGATTTACATTAAAACCTTGTGTGCACACGTATGTCTTTGTATGGGAACTTAACAAGTGAGTTCGCTGCATTTTCAGGAGGGACTGCAGCCAGAATGTGAGGGCCTGCTCAACGCTGCTTGCAGCTTTTAGTATTATCAATATTTTTTTTTTTCCTACTGTACTTTGTGTATATGTTCTGTGTGTGTCACACTAAGTTCTTAAGTACTTAACTTGCATGTTATTGTGCATTCCGGTGTTGTACAAGAAGAATTAAATTAGCTTGGTACTTGTTACCATGAAAAACTAAGTTATCTAACGTTGGAGAAATTTACCTGCCTCAGATCTAATGTTAAAAACCCTATGTTATCATTATTTTATATATCAAACAAAGAAGGAAAAAAATTGTTTCTTATTTAGGATTTAAGTTATAATAAATATATAATTGATTTATATAATTTAATTTCTTTTTTTTTAAATGGTACACTTCTTTTCACAGACACATACAATCTGATTTTTATAAGACCTGATATTAACATAAGCACCATTGTCTCTTGCTATAATGTGAAAAAAAAGACTAAACTTTTTTTCACAGAGGGAGACCAAGTCAGCTTTTTCCTTCAATCAGACTTTTGAATAGCATTTGGACTGTTAAGAACACATTCACACACTAGCTCCTAAAATACAGCGGTTCCACTTGAGCAAGTTTACTTTATTCTCAATTGCTGATAACCAAAAACAAAGCCAATTATTGAAACATAATGCCTCCCCCTAACCTAGGCTTCATATGACCTCTAAGGCAACTACAGGATTTTAATGGCAAGATGCAATTCTAGCTGCCAGTGCATTCCAATTGCTGCTGTAAAATAATGAAACCAGAATGGACACGCAGACATACAGTCTCTAAATTAGTGTGCATTGCCTCTTATCGCATAGTGTGACCAAGGATACCTTCAGCAGGTGAGGGCAGAGCAGGGGTGCCTGGTTGGGAGTAGCAGAGGAACATCTGCTGGTCAAGGCTTCTAAGGGCATGGTAAGTAGGATGGGTGTGCTGCTGAACAAAGATGTGACCAGCTGTAACAATGTTCACCACTATCACTTCAACCGTCACTCCACTTGGCAGCAAAAGCTGAGAAGAAAAATGAAAGGAAGGACTATTACTGCTGTGTTAATCTGGCAAAGTGTTGTAGTGACTGAAAACCTAAAGTCTATTGAACAAAGCCTAGCAAGAGAGTCTATCCTTACCCAGGAGGTCATGGGAAGTGAAGGTAATGTGAGAGGGGGTGGTGGAGGTGCATATAGGTTGGTCAAGTCCAGATCTTTAAACTTCTTCCCAATTAATGACAGGGCTTTATCAACCTGTTGCTGTGCACCTGAAGGGATTAAACACAAGTCAAAGTTTTATGGAAGGTCACAATCAATAAAAGCTAAGATTTTTCTCATCCTAGCCCCACACATACACAAAAAAAGGAACTACTGATGTCAAGACCTGGTTCTTGTCACTCACCTTCTATGTGACAGATCTGAAACTCCTGTGTATAAGGCAGAGTGGAGATGTATATCTTCGCACCTGAGTTCTGCTTCAGGAAACTCACATATCTCCCTTGTTTGCCTATTAACCGCCCTACAAGATGCTGGTAAGCACACAAGTAACACAGGAGACAATCACATGTCAAAAGGACACGTTATTTATTCAAATCATTATTGTTTAAAATTTTATAGGACAGTTAAACAATCCCTACAGGCCTTGCCACAATTCAGACTTGTCTAAATGGGGAAAAAATAGAAACTCAGTGTATATCATTTGCTTTTCTGTTTTGTATTCATAAAAATATTTTTTCAAATAACTGAAATATTTTGTATTATGTCATTAATGTACTGGGTACACAGGGATATGTGGGTGAATTATATAATTTACACTGATAAGACTAAAACCCAAATCCTTTTTTAAAGACAGCCAGTGATTTTCATCCATGTACAACTTGCCTATACAAGTAGAAAAAGTTTGGTTTAGACTGTAATCTGAAACAGCACCCACAGAAAGAAGTTGACTACAGTAGGGAAGCAGATAAATGAATATAAAAACAGGAACGCAAATAAAACTACTTACAGAGAACCAGATAAAAGTACTGAGAGTTGAACACACAAAGACTTTACAAGATGCAATCAAAAAAATTTCCAAGACTGTTCTTATTGGGCATTAAAGGAGGGCACAACAGCAATGTGCATTAGCCAGGTGCAAGTAATAACTCTGTTGAGTACATATTTTCAAAGTCACATTATTTGATCATTTCAGCACCTGAGACACGTGCATTTTTGTGAGCACTGGAAATTAACCTCTGTGACTACCTAGTTTGGGTTGTAGCCATAGACTCACAACCGCTATGGGGCTGTTAAGTTTGATGTCAGGCGTGATGAATATTCCATTTGCGGATCGTTCCTAGGATCACAACCTTGTATATAATTGATTGACTTTGTACACAATTGATAAAAAACAATGGCGGAACCCACCAATCTCTACACGATCACTTCTTTTTTTAGTGAGGCATCAGTGAATAAGATAAATAAATCAAAAATAAACAAATGCCAGTCAAGTTTTTGAGGATTAATGTTAGTGAGGATAGATTAGCCGAGATAATGATATGCTTCTCCATGGCTACCTACTGAAGTTTCGTCAAAAGACTAATAAACTCAGAACTAGAAATGTTTCCAGATGGGTTAGGGACTGTAAAATAACAGTTATATCATCATTATTTCAATGTTTTGTGGTAAAGCTGAAACAGTGTTCATATCAGCCTAGAGTCTCTAATCTTATCCATAGAAAAGGCCCAGCGTGACTTACAGAGCACACTTGACCTGACTCATTTTATGACTTTGCAGTGTCTGTGATATCAGTTGCACTCTTAGTTGGTCAAAACATGTAATCAGAGCAACGACAGTCCTCTGAGTTTAGATTAGACACTCCTAAACTGGGCTATGAGGTTTCTAAAGTTTATACTGCTATCAAATGAGTTTTTGTTGTCATATCATGTTACCTGTCTCAGCTACAGTTAGCTTGATTTACATTGTACGAAAACATTCACATCCACTGTGCACAGTCGAGTGGTGAGTGGTCAGTGTTCATGTTTTACGTGTTTTAGCTATAGTCTGAAACCTCTGCTAATCCACTCTGAGCAATGTAGCAGTACCTAGCATATGTTTACAAGCGCATTAGCTTAATGCCAAGTTCAGAGTGTCAGGAGTTAATGAAAACAACCACTTTATTTTTTTTTTCATTTTCCTTCAACCATTTCCTTTTCTCTTTCTCTTCACAAAGAAAGCCGTAGACTGACAGCTAAAATTTTTATTTGTTTTGATCTGTTTAGACAACACGGGACATAGCACTGTGGCACCTTGACCAGACAGGAGTCACTCTGAAGTTGGACCCAGTGATAGAATCGCTAAGTTACTGAACAGCCCCATTTTTTGCACCTGCTATTCAGCTAATGCCCTGCTGGGCAACCTATACTGTAAAGCACCTGGCTTAGTGTGTGAACATTTTAAATGGTAAAAATCATGACTGGAGTACCATAAGCAGAATGCATTGTTGTCTACCAGTGTCTCCTCTGATACTTTGCCAGAAGTCACCAAAGTCACCAAAGTTTCAAATTTGTACAATTTATACCAAATGTTTGGATCCATACTTCAATTCGTAACAATTTTTTGCTAATACTATGTTTCATTAAAAATGTAGTCAGTACTCTTTAACATCAAACGCACACTTTGTCACAGCAAACATAAACAGATTTTTAGGGTTTAAGAGCCCCTCATGTTATTTTTGGATACATGAAAAACATTTCATAGACACTAATTACGGTAATCTGTTTGGTTCCACTTCACACTGAAATGACTATTGTACTGCTTGTGTCAGTTCTGACTCACCTTTGGCACCTCAATTTCCCAAATGACAAGCTCAGAGCTTGAGGAAGCGGTATGATTGCTTTGACTTTCCCCAGCACCCATTGTGCAGCCACTGTCCACTGAGTCCATACTGTTCACATCAGAGCCTGGGCGGCCAGATAGGGACATACAAACACATGTATGAACAAAATATCATGAAATCTACCAGAAAAAAATTTAACACATGCAGTCCAACTTTTAAAGTGTATCCTTTAACAAAATCTACCATTTTAGTTGTGAGATATAAACATGATACTGCAAACAGTAGCATCTAAACTGTATTCAAACATCAGGCACCACTTCTGGATTTGGGACATTCATAAAGCTTTCCACCTTCTAACATTTTCCTAACATAAAAAACAGATATCCAATTTATAAAGGAAGATACTTAGAATACTTTTTTATCCTCCCAGTCTGTTTAAAGATGGTCTCTTTCATGTCATTCAGACTTGCTGTGAAAAGGGCCCTTTCAAAATTATTTTTGGGCTTGATTAAAGTACCAGCATTTGGCCAATTTGAGTGATGTTTCTTATGAAGCATCTGTACATCACTGTCAGTTGTTGGACTGTTTCTAGCTCATTTGAGCTCACAGAAATTTAAGCAGCAACATAGGATAACTAGAAATGATAATGATAGGGAAAATACTAGGAATAGCAATATGGATGAGGATGTGGATGAGGAAAAAGAAGATGATAACAAAGAAGATGAAAAAACAGGATAAAAAATGTGTATGTAAAAATAAATGGGATAATGACAGAAGTTTGGCAGCAAATTCTTAAAATGTTTTAAGTGAAAGAACAATAAGGATAGACACAGGCCTATGTGGAAAAGTAGGCGGATGTCATCAATTAGCAACTTGATCATTTTAAGCAACTTTTGTGAACATTCTAATTTAGATTTCTAAGTTTGAGTTGCACACCAGTTAAGAACTGCTGTTTGGTGTATCATGAAGAAAGCATTGAAGTTAAGAGAGAAGCTGTAAAGTTGACTTAAAAGAGATGGTTCCAAAATGTAAAAAATTAAAAATAAAAAAAATATACAAAAATAAAAAGTAAAAACAAAGGAATTTCATGATGGAAACTGAAACAATTGCATCTGAGGTGGGAGCCAGAAAAAAGGCCTTTTTTTTTTTAGTGTGTCCTCTTGAGTAATAGCAGTTTAAAAAAAATGAAAAAAACCAAACAAACAAAAAACCAAATAAAAACAAAATAAAACAACAACAACAACATAAAAAAAGTGCTTGGGCTGCAATTACTGAGACAGTGAATGTTGTGTCCCCTGAGGCTTGGACTGTTGCACAGTTAAAAAAAAAAAAAAACAGTTAAGTGTCAAAGTTGAGGCAAAAAAAAAAACATCTTAGACAAAAAAATTGAAGAAACTGGGAGGACGAGGGCCACCTGAACTGACAGGGAGACTGGCATATCATTGCACAATTATACGTAATGTGAAATTTGTCCCAGGAATGAAGGTGAAAAATGACAATAACCAAAAAGAGCAAGAACTGTCAATCAGAGGTAAATTATTAAATAATTGTTGAGATGATATCCGAAATTGCCCATGTCTTTTGTAATAGACTCGAAGAATTCAATTAGAAGCAAGTTATAATAGCTATGCTGATTGCAACAAACAATCAATTAGACAATGTAATTTGTGGGCTTGGACAATGCCGTTACATTACATTTGGACAATCTCATATACTCCATCATAAACTAGGACTTGGACACTCCCCTGGTAATGCTGAAAATTTAAATTATGGCAATAACTAATGAGAACTAACAAGGAAATTTTATGGCTACTTATTAAATTTGGTCACTGCTTCAGTAAATCAAGCTTTTAATACTGTTGTCTATATAAAGCAATTAGAAAAGCTCTACAGAAATGCAGACCATTAAAATTTAATCCAGTATCTCTTTGGCTCTTCATCAGCAAAAAATTCTATTTACATTAACATTTACACTTGTAACCTCATTTAACAAACTGATGTCTTACCTCCTGACTGGTCTGTCTCCACCTCGCATGTCCCATGACCTCCGTTCCTAATGCCCATTCCATTAAGCCTCTTTATCTCACACACAGCATTCATAGATACTTCTTTAGATTCAGCCAAAACCGTTGCCTTGGTGGTGGTCTCAACCAGTGACTGAGGCTGTGTGGCTTCTCTTTCTGACAAGTCTGTAACTTGGATCACATCCATGTGGCTGTCAGACACACTGTTCTGTATGTCCTCACTGCTGATACCATCCTCAGAGTGGCATGTGCTGCAGGCTGAGTCCTCAGCAAATATTACTCCTTCATTACCTTTCAGTTTCATGTTTGACAAATGAGCACTTTCAGCTGCTTGGTACGATGATGTTTGCCAATGACCTATCTGTACACTATTTGTCTTATGCACCCTGTGACTGAGCAGGGAGCATCCATTAGGCATCCCATGCTCCTCTACCTCTCTCGCTACTCTTGACTCACTGCTCATCTGAGAGGGGCTTGTCAGTAGATGATGGTTATGCTGTGCTACTGTGACTAGCTCCTGTTGAGAGGTGACTCTGCCACTTCCCACTGGTGTGCTGCTACTGCAGCTAGGCTGGCTGTTGTCTGTGACCTGACTGCTGGTGACACCAAGGACCTCCTGGGTGGCTGCCGAGATGACCTCAGTTATGAGTCCAGATGCCAAAAGCTCCAGATCCACCTCCTTTTTATTGCTGCTGTGTACCTGGAAGTCCTCAGTAATCACTGGTGAAGAGGTGCTGTCTTGGACCATGGTCAGTGCTAAGGAGGTTGGGTCAAGGAAGGTGGGTGTGCTGGTTAGAATGTGTTGGTGGAAATTCTGCACCGAGGGGGGTGTCTCCAAAGAGTTGGTCTTTAATGGAATCACTCTCTGCACTTTGTCTGTACAAGCAACCATCTCATTTTGTGCACTAACACGGGTGTGATGCTTTGCAACTTCCCCTTCTGGCTCAGGTCTCTCAGAATCAGAAAGGTGTGGTGTTTTGGGTGAGGAGCTGGTAACTTTGATAAGCTGGCAGGAGAAGATGACATTTTCTGCTAGACCTTGATCTTTGACTAGCTGTTTCTCCAGCTCTTTTGCCAAGACAAGTGATGAGCTTTTCTCTGGGTCTTCATGGTCTTCTAATGACACTTGCCATCTGTCTTCTTTGCCAGGAGATTTTGGAGTTGAGACTGAGGGTTTATGGACTTCATCAAGTCGTATTCTGCCAACGTGAGCATCAGCTTCTTCAGAATGTTTTTCCAGTGAAAGTGCTGCATCATTGTCTTGGACATGGGACTGGTAAATATTTTCATGTTCATTTCTCTGGTTATTGACCTTATGAGGCTTTTGAGTTAGGCTTTCTGTGTTATTTGTGGGGGAAACAGAGCCTTTCTCAACCAAACCATTGCTACCCTCTGCTGTAGATAATTTAAGGCCCATAGTGGTCGGAGCCCCCTCCAGGTTGTCATTGCAGATGAGCCGCTCTTTTTTCCGTGAGATGTACCACCACCAGCCGATAAGTGCCAGGACTCCAGGCAGTGTATAGGGCACAACAGAACGAAACCTCAGTGGCATTTCCTCAAGACACTAGCAGGTAAACCTGAAAGTTATAAAAAGATATTAACAGAATTACATTGCTTCAAGAATCCTTTATGGTCAATACCATTAAAACCAAATATGACGTAACTAGTAAGGATCTGGCTGTTGACCGCAAGTTGGTCAAAGCATTCAACATAATTTTAGTCTTTAGTTTAGATTTGTTGTTTCCCATACAAGAGTAAGCATGCATAAAACAGTTCTATATATATATAAATCACATGAGATCCTTTCAGAAATATATTACCAATGCTTCCCAAAACTCATCGTTGTTGTCATGCACTTTTTGGAACCTCAAAGAGAAGTTTTGGGACATGCAAGCCTGAGAAGATCTGCCACATGCTCCAAAACAGTGGTGGTACTTTGCAACAGGGATGTTCTGATCAGATCTTCATTTTGATCGCTACACAGTACATTATTTGCCTACAGTGGACACATATTACAATCAACAAAGTATTTTTTGATATTTTTTGCACAAGCTTTGTTTCCTTTGATATATACATTTCCTTAAATTGTTTTGGTTGGTTTATTTTGTTCATTGTCCCTTAGGAGAGGTGTCCTACTGAGGAGTTGTGGCAGGGGGTTTTCAATTTTACACCATTTTATTTTAATTTATCTTTCATTAAACCGGGAAGGTCCGACTGAGATACATAATCTCTTCTTTCAGGGACTCCTGGCCAAGACAGATAAGCTTGGGTACTTACAAAGTGAAATAAAAACAACCATAACAATAACAAAACAAACACACCATACATACAACAGTACAAAAATCTAGTTTAGTAAGAAGAGGGGTTAACAGGCAAAGACAGCCACACCCATAATACTGTCCATTAGGGAACAAAGACATGGAAAGCAGCAGCAAAAGACAGTTCAAGGAGGGAAGTACTATCAGGGAGATTGCACCCTGTAGTTCGTTCCATGCCCACATAAAGAGAGAATACAGTTTTACCAAGTTCTGTATGGACCCTTGGGGCATGTATGGGGATCCGATTAGTAGATCTGGTGTCCTAGTTGTTCATATGATAAGACAATATGTTTGAAATATTAGAAGGCAGTTTGCCTGACAGTGCCCTGAAAATGGACAGCAACATATGGATTTTTCTCCTCTGGTATTATGAGACCATCCCAAAGCTCCATAAAGAACACAATGGTGAGTGCGGTGATACAGCATATATTATAAAGCACAAAGCAGCATGATAAACACAGTCCAATTTTTTAAGTGTTTACAAATTAGCATGCATGTAAATCTTATCATCATAGCCTAAGATTGATATGAACAAGCTTAGATCAATTTTCTTTCTAGCTTTGAAAGGCAAAAACATTTTTCAGATGAAAGAAAAAACCCAGTTTAGGCCTGAGCTTTTTCAATAAATAATCAACATACACATCAAAAGCAAACTTCTCATCAAGCAATAAGCCTAAATATTTGTAGGAAGCAACTCTTTCTATGCAAAAACAATCTAGAGTCTCAACATTGGGATAAGCCGTTTCAGAATAGGAAAAACAGAAAATACTTTCTCTCACACACACAACTTCACACTGTGGTTGCTCTTATTACTTAAGGTTCCAACCTCAGAGAATGTGTGAGGTACGTTTGTTTGAATGAGATCAAGCAGTGTACCTGCCCAGATCTTTTTGGTTCAGGCAAGTTGTTTAAGTTACTGACTGAATCAGAGAGAAAAAGTCACAACTATTCTTGAAGGGGCCTGAAGACAGCAATAACTAGTCCCAGTTAAGGTCTCCAATTAAAACCAGCCCTGATTCAGTCCAATCGTGCAGAAGGTGGGTAAGAGAGAACAAAGCTAAAAGCAGAGCAAACAGCCTTGTCACTCAGAAAAAATATCAAATTATTGCAGTGAAGACACTGGTGTGAAACCTTTGTCACTTCCTTTTTTCTTCTGGTGCACTGATTCCCTAGTACAACCACCAATCAGAATGATCATTTGTCACAGATGGCTGTTGTCAGTTTAACATGTTGAATCGTCCGAAAACCTTCTGACAAGGTCCCACTGGTGCTGAAGGTGCAGAACACACCGGGAAGACTCAAGTCACTGATGCACATGGATGGCCCTACAGATTGCATGGCTTTTCCATGCTTACACAAACAGCTAAGGAGAGGATCGAGTTTAATTGACAGCAGAGGTGTAAGGCTGCTAGAGCGCACCAGAAAAGTGCTCCAAGCTTTTTTCTTCAATGAGAAAATAAAATATTTTGCAGTTTACATAATCCAGTTGAAATAGACTTTTTGAGGGCTTTGAAATCTGATCATCACTAAAGTGTATGTCATGAAAGGGAGAAGGGGCTCTCATTGGAGGGAGAGGTGACCACACCTATTTTTCATAATAATGGCCCAGCCTACTGGAACTCTCTCCACTTGTATCTCTGGTACAGGTCAGTGGGAAAACGCAGAGGTTACATTTCTCGCTGGAATTGTGTCAGTCTCGTCCATCTTGTTCACTTCCCATGTTCAACACCAATTTATTTCTTTTTCTGGGTTGGTAGCTAGGCTGTGACTACATATGTGAGTTCCTTCCAGCGTAAGCAAAGTTTAACGTAGTGTAAGTGCAGATATCAGATATCGGTCACTTTTAAATGTAGATTTAAGCAAACAGTACAAAAAATTGGATATAGACAACAAATCGCAATTGGGCATCAAGACCTGTAGTGAGAATCCAGCTTTTGACATACACTACCAGTCAAAAGTTTGGACACACATTCTCATTCAATGTTTTTCCTTTATTTTCATGACTATTTACATTGTAGATTTTCACTGAAGGCATCAAAACTATGAATGAACACATATGGAATTATGCAGCGAGCAAAATAGTGTGAAATAACTCAAAACATGTTTTAGATTCTTCAAAATAGCCACCCTTTGCTTTGATTACTGCTTTGCATACTCTTGGCATTCTCTCGATGAGCTTCATGAGATAGTCACCTGATATGGTTTTCCAACAGTCTTGAAGGAGTTCCCAGAGATGCTGAGCACTTGTTGGCCCATTTGCCTTCACTCTGTGGTCCATCTCATCCCAAACCATCTGGATTGGGTTTAGGTCAGGTGACTGTGGAGGCCAGGTCATCTGGCGCAGCACTCCGTCACTCTCCTTCTTGGTCAAATAGCCCTTACACAGCCTGGAGGTGTGTTTGGGGTCATTGTCCTGTTGAAAAATAAATGATGGTCCAACTAAAAGCAAATTGGATGGGATGGCATGGTAGCTGGTTCAGTGTGCCTTAAATTTTGAATAAATCTCCAACAGTGTCACCAGCAAAGCACCCCAACACCATCACACCTCCTCCTCAAGCCAGCAAGAAGAGCACAGAAAAGTTTCTTCCTGTTCTTCTTATTTTGACCAGTAGATGGAGCCAATTTTCATTTCAGCTCTTCCCTTGGATTATTTTGGCCATAGCTAATATTTGAATTACATCCATGACAATGTTGGAGAACTTAAAATAGTGATGGACAGGCATCATTGTCACAGCATTAAAAGCAAAGATGTGAACAACAAATCCAATGATGACTGGGTTCCATTTTGCTGTTTCATTGTGTTGTTCAGTTCTCTGTTGCTGGAGCTGTCTCACCACCATTTTTAAGTGTACTTGATTTTTTTGGTGTGAACACTCTGCGTACTGAGCCATTGTTCATGTTATTTGCAAGTATAAGTATAAAATATGAGTCAAAATATTTTTGCCATAAGGAAGAGTACAGTTATTACAACAGATGGCTCTTTTCTATTCATTAGATAATATCACAAAGTAATTGTAATATCAATGAGCAATTTAAATCAGTTTAATTTCATACAGTCTAATAATCATGATCACTCATGTATTTATGGGAGACAAGCCTGCAATTATTCTACAGAAAAGTCAGAATAATGAACAACTTTGAAAAACCATTGATTATTATTCTTATTATTCTTATTATTCTTATTCTTATTCTTATTATTATTATTATTATTATTAAAGCTATAATTAATATTCATATGATACTGTTTTAGCTGACAGTTATCAAGGGGCTGATAGAGGATATGTGGACATTGATATTTAGCTCCAGTTTCCATGCTATCATGTCCTCCACTGGGGATCTGTGACTTAGTGTCATGACACCTGGGTCTTCACCACCCTCAGAGCTTTGAATAAAGGGTGTTGCCCGCTAGCTCCTCTTGAATCAGACCCGAACATTTTGACACTCTGCAGCCATCAATCTCACAGTGAGTTCATATGCTTCCACTTAAATTTTCTACCAAAACCATATGCTCATAAATATATCATTAATAGTTTATGTTTTTTTCTTTTTTCTTCAGTTATGACTGCAGCAGATCACACCCAGGTCATGTGAGGTAAGATGGCTGATTGTCAATGTACTCTATCCGACATGGACACAATTATGCCATCAAATCCATCCTGATAGTGATAATATATTTCAATAATGCATTATACAGCCCCTTTTCTGATGTTGTCTCTATGTCACCCTCTTCCTCTCATAGTGGTACAGCCTCCTCAAGGTGGACACGCCCTAAGTCCAAAGTAATTGGTTGCTTAGGCGACCGAGCCCTCGCTCAGCGCTGCTGATTGGAGCGTCGCACCGTCGCACGGGCTGGATGCTGCCAGCTGCATCAAGTTGACCACAGAAAGATGGAGTGCGAACGGAAAACTGACGATTTACCTACAAAATAAAAGCACAAATATGAGCAGATTGAGTGCCAGGACGTGCCTGTACAGAAGTTCAGCATTTTAAGATGACACACTTTTCATGTAATGATCAGTGTTGCCAGTGTAATGCTCATATTCTTCAACACAAATAAATAAAACAGTTGTGCCCTTGTTACATTTGTGTTTAATAACTTAATTTTCGAAAAACATGATGTTTGTAATTGCTAGAGGCAGGACTGCAACCTACTCATATGGGAGAACAAGTCATTATGTGTTTTAAAAGCACATTTGCATATATCTATTCATCAAAGTACTAAAGAATTATCATTGATATGACTATAAATGTGAAAATATGTAAACATAGAAGCCACACAATTACATTTATTTTTGTGGTCTACTTGGTCACCAAAATGGACAAGTTTCACTGTAAAATTTTGTAGGCTTATTTACTAACTTATTAATATATACAATTAATGTTTATCTGACAATATCTTTAAATTTTAAGGTAATATCTTTAATATGTCCAACAATTCAACAAGAGGCAATTAAGTGAAAGAAAAACGTAATTTCAGCTTAATTATCAGAAAA